>CM046846.1:7639279-7740719 GCA_025618425.1 Heliocidaris tuberculata
TTTTCTCTCTCCTCTCTCTTCTCTCTCTTCTCTCTTCTCTCTTTCTCTCTCCTCTCTTCCTCTCTCTCTTCTCTCTCTCTTCTCTCTCTCTTTTCTCTCTCCTCTCTCTTCTCTCTCCTCTCTCTTCTCTCTCTCTCTTCTCTCTCCCCTCTCTCTTCTCCCTCTCCTCTCTTCTCTCTCTCTTTTCTCTCTTCTCTCTCTCTTTTCTCTCTCCTCTCTTTTCTCTCTCCTCTCTCTTCTCTCTCCACTCTCTTCTCTCTCTCTTCTCTCTCTCTCTTCTCTCTCTCTTTCTCTCTCCTCTCTCTTCTCTCTCCTCTCTCCCTCTCTCTCTCTCTTCTCTCTCTCTCTTCTCTCTCCTCCTCTCTCTTCTCTCTCTCTTTTCTCTCTTCTCTCTCTCTCTCTTTTCTCTCTCCTCTCTTTTCTCTCTCCTCTCTCTTTCTCTCTCCTCTCTCTTCTCTCTCCTCTCTCTTCTCTCTCTCTTCTCTCTCTCTCTTTTCTCTCTCCTCTCTCTTCTCTCTCCTCTCTCTTCTCTCTCTCTTCTCTCTCTCTTCTCTCTCTCTTCTCTCTCCTCTCTCTCTTCTCCCTCTCCTCTCTTCTCTCTCTCTTCACTCTCTCTCTCTCTCTCTCTCTCTCTCTTCTCTCTCTCCTCTCTTCTCTCTCTCCTCTCTCTCTTCTCTCTCTCTTCGCTCTCCGCTCCCTCTTCTCTCTCTCTTCTCTCGCTCTCCTCTCTCTTCTCTCTCTCTTCTCTCTCTCTCTCTTCTCTCTCTCTTCTCTCTCTCTTCTCTCTCTCTTCTCTCTCTCTCTCTTCTCTCTCTCTCCTCTCTCTCTCTCTCTCTCTCATCTTCATTCTCTTTCTGCATCTGTGTTTCATTAGATCTGTTCCCCTCTCAATCTTTCTTTGTTTATGTCTCTCTTTTTCATTACTGGGAATTTATATGGTTTCAATTCTTCTACTACATGCATGCTTTATCCCATTACATGTGGATTGATTTTGGTATAATGCTCCTTTTCAATAGACCCCATCCAGATATATCTTGGGTATTACTCTCAGTGGGTTAAAAGAGAGAAAGACTTTCTTTTTACATGTATATTCATTTCTTTTATTCTGACACAGTTTTTTTTTTTTCCGTTTAGAGTTTTCACCAGAGAGAGTTAAACACCCACAAGTGTAATCTTAAAAGCCATTAAACATATCTTAGGGATAGGAGATGAATAATGTTATTGTGCACCCAGAAACAATATATCATAATTTGTCATTTTTATAGCCCCTAGTTTTCTATCCATTTCATTTCATTTAGTGTGACAGCAAAAACCTTTACAAATTCTTCTAATATGGTTGACATTAATGGTTTGTGATTATTTTTGAGCTAACATTTATAGATTCAAAATGCGGACTATTATTTTTTAAATCTTATTGATCAACAATAAGGTATTTTGGATGTGGTAATTGAAGAAATAATATTTCAGTGAGTTCCAGGAGATTATATAAAAATGTGTACAGTGTAGTAACATAACACAACATATGGCAAGAGGAGGCCATGCATTGTGTATCAAATATAAACCTATATGAATTATATATAAATCAACAAGTTATAACACTTTGATGGTAAGTTCTTTGTTACTGGGAAATTTGATTCTAAGGAGAAGGCTGTGAGGTTTAGGTGACGAGAATCAGGTGACAAGGATCAATTTGAATAAAATGTTTTCTTTTTTATTTCTCACCTCTTCCATTCGTTAGGCCTCCATGTAATCAATATGTGATGATTATGCTTGATGACATTTTAGGGAAAAACCATGAGTCACATTAGAGGAATTTTTCATCATTTCTACTCTGCCATTGATCTTACATAATTGTAAGGATGGGGGGGGGGGGAGAGAAAAAAATAGATGGGAGAAGAGAGCGATTCAAAGCTCAGAAAAGTTCTGGAAAAATCAGGAGTGTTATGGAAAAAGCAAAACAATGTTATTCATAAAAATCTAAAGAGAAAATCTTACTTTTGTAGTTGCGAGTCCCCAAAGAGCTCTGTAGACAAAAAAGTTTTTTTTTTTTTTTTTATATTGATGGGGGGGGGGGGGGGTCTGAGATTTCTGTTGCCATGATGGGGAATGGAATACAATTTATTGCTTGGTCAAGTTTTTCTTGCAAATCTCCTTCCCTGATATTGGAGATGTGAGTTAGTCTAGTGATGCCGCTCTCTATATTGGTGTCTTTGTCTACAAACAAACTTTGAGGGAGCCGACTTCTGAGTCATAAGTACGCGCACTGGTTTCACGCTCTTCAGATTCAGAATGGTTACATAGCACTTGCTGACAATAAAGTTGAGTTCTTTTCATGCGATTCCATTAATTCTGAAAGCAACTGTCTGGAAGCAATAATTGGGAAAGGTTGATCATGTCTACATAAGAATTGGTGTATACTAAGAGGTCTTGCAGTCATTAAAATGAGGAGAAATTGGCTTCATCTTTTGCTGAAAGTCCCATGTACTTTCCACAGAAATGTGTGTATGGGACTACAGACAACTGGCATGAAAGTTTGGTCTAATCATGAACCCATAGGCCCGAATTCACAAAGGAGGTTTAAACCATGGGTAAGATTTAAACCTCCGTAAGCGTACTGAAATAAGCGTAAATAAGCGCACATTGCCCATGCGCGCGCTCAAAGAAAATGTATGATTGGATCAGATTCTGTGCGCACGTACGCTTAAAAACCTAGGAGGGGGTTTAAACCGGGTCTGCTCGCTATTCATAGGAACCGCTATTCATTTAATACGCGCTATGAATAGCGGTCCTTATGAGTAGTTATGAATAGTGGTCCTTATGAATGGATAGCGAGGAAATTTGTCTCTGGTTTGCTCGCTATTCTGAAGGACTGCTATTCGTACAAAACCGCTATTTAGTCACGCGTTATGGATAGCGGTCCTTATGAATAAGTGGTCCTTATGAATAGCAGTCCTTATGACTAGCGAGGTTACCCTGTTTAACCCTTTCAAGACAATTGACCACATTTTGTGGTTTGGTTCAATAACTTTTGATTTAGAGCTCTAAAAAATATACCAGATGTATGAGTAGAAAGAGCAAAAATTTCTGTACAAACTATGTCCTTTTTGTTGCATGACCATTATTGCGTTTAATGCTGGAATTTTAGAAACGAGTATAAGGTTGAAAATCCTTAAATTGGCAACACTTTGAGAGGTTTAAAATCATTGTTTTTTTAATCAAAATTGGCAATTTTTTCAACTTTTCGATAAATTCCTAACCATATATTTTTTTCAAGACGTATTACACCTTATTAGAACCATGTAGCACTAAAAGAAAAATATTATTATTGCCAATTTGAAGAACAAAATGTGATCAATTTAGCCCTTAAATAATTCCTGTCATGAAAGGGTTAAACCATGGTTTAAACCAAACCTCCTTTGTGAATTTGGGCCATATGGTCTAAACATTTCAGCTATTTGTAGTCATATTTCAAATATGAGACAGTTGGAGGCAACCCTTTTCGGGAGACATTTCTCCTATGTTCTATGATATTCTTCCAAACTGACATGAAAAGAATGAGAAAGCTCACAAATTCTTTCTCACCTTTACCAGAACTCAACCTTCTCTTTAAATCCTGCCTTGGAATACGAGTCAACAACATGAAATAACCCTGTAATGATATTTAGATCGTCAACACACCTTGAGGGAATAAATAATCTTTATGTGGGTGTCTCCTTTAGGTGAGATAAACATCTATAATTCGTAACGTAAACCTCCAGTGTGTTTGTCTTAAAGATCAAGTAAATGTTCATTAAAGCCTAATTTACATTTCATGTCTCATTCTTTTTCATTTATTTATTTATTTTTTGTTGAAAATTTCCTCCCACTTTATGGCTTATAAGATAAGAGAGTAAAGAAAATTCTCATTATTCAGGATAATGATATCGTAGAAAAGTGCAGTACAGTGACACTTTCTTTTATGACCTGTATAGAAAGACCACCTGTCTATAAAGACCGCATTTTCATTTCCCTTGAAAAGTGTTTCTCATTTCCCTTGAAAAGTGTTTCTCATTGAAACGTGTATTAAGGGAACCTGTACTTAAAGACCACCTGCTTTTAAAGACTGCTATTCTTGTCTCCCTAAAGAAGTCTTTATACACATGTTTCACCATATGAAAGTTGTCCAGGTTCTGTCTTGAACCATATACCCAAAATATGATCAAAATGTCCTTGATAAAGTGAAGGCTGAAGCAGGCCAAAATTTCATCAGTGCTTTCTCCTAATTCATGTTGGATACTCTTTGTAGGATATCATTCTGATTCTGCACTTTAATTCATTTTTACCAATCAAGAACGAGGAGCAAATTTGGCCACAAATATCAAAAGTAATACTTATTGCCTTTGTCCCATTGATAAAATGTCACTGACTGCACATATCCAGAGATGATAATAAAATAACCTGATTCTTTTTTAAAACGCTTTTAATTTTAAAGAAGCATTTGCATAAGCCTTAAAATCTCTTATTGCACAGAGAATTTAATGACTATTATTCTTGCTATTGTTTAGATGACTTCCATTGGCTTTTACAGAGGTTATTACCCTCTTGAATGATATTACATGGAAAGGAAGAGGTTCTCCCTTTATATGAAATGGAATCTTCCATCACTTTTATCAATTTCTTGAGTAAGAGCACCCTGTTCCCTTTTTTAAAAAAAGTCTTAGAAGTCTACAGGCTCTGTCCTCTTTACTTGGCCAGATGTCTACAAAGCTGTTCTGCTTTTGGGTATAGAAAGTAGGCCTGAGTCATAACGGTTTTTTTTTTGACGGTGCCCGCCGGTGATTTTTCGGCGGAGACCGGCGGACCGATGAAATTTCATGAAAAAATATGCGGTGCAAAAAAGCTGCATATAACGCGCTGCCCGCATCGGGAAAGTAGCATGTTTTTGATTGTTGAAGAGGGAAAACATGAGAGATCTTAAAAGAACATAATATTTATATTACAAGTAGGCTTGAGTCATAACGGTTTTCTTTTTTTGACCGGCGTCCGCCGGTGATTTTTCGGCGAGACCGGCAGACCGTTGAAATAAAGAAATACCGGTACATAAAGAAATTCAGTGTTAATGAAAGACTTTGAAAATCAACCAGTTTAAGAACTAAATTCCCTTATCTATATTAGAACTTTCTCATGATATTAAATTTCATACCATTAATCAATCAAGTGGGACTATGGAAATAAGATTACCGAGCAGGATTTCTCAATTTTCTTGCTTGAATTTATCGGCCCGTAACATGATGATATTGTTGCATTCTGTATACGTGTATGGGCGCTGCCATCTTTTATCTGTTTGTTTGCAAACTCATGATTACTCCACTAGAGTTAGCCTGGAGTTAGCGCCATCTCGGGGCAAGGTGCGCAGAATCGTACCAACAGAGCTCACACAGAATTCAACAATAATATACGGGCCGATAAATTCAAGCAAGAAAATTGAGAAATCTTGCTCGGTGATCTTATTTCCATAGTCCCACTTGGTTGATTAAAGGATTGAAATTTAATATCATGTGAAAGTTTTAATATAAATAAGGAAATTTAGTTTTTAAACTGGTTAATTTTCAAAGTCTTTGACACTGTGAATTTCTTATGTATTTCTTTATTTCATCGGTCCGCCGGTGTGCATGAAATTGCACCGGTGACCGGCTGCGTCGGTCGGGCGCCGGTGGACCGACCGACTCTACTCAGGCTTAATAGAAAACTTACAAAAGGCTTTATTTTTTAAAATATTTTTATTCTATTTAATCTATTATTTAAAGATTTGATTTAAGTCTTTCAAAAACAAAAACTATAAAAAAGAGTGAGATGCCATTATTTTATTAATTTGTTCACCTCTCAGTATGTCCATGTTCTTTTTTAGGTAGGAGAAACAAGTCTGAACAGATGCTTTTAATAGAAGTGCTTGACTTCATGTACCCTGTTATTCATGATTGAAATTTAAAAAAAAAATCTAATTCAGTTCTTTAATGTTTGTACATGAGCTTTAAGTATGAGATAATATGAAGTCAGGAAGGAGGGAGAAACAATAATGAGGGGAAAATGAAAGTAAAGGAAAATTTGTAACAAAAAATCACTAAGTAATCAAAAGAAGAATCCAATGAAGGCATCAATGTACTTGTCTAGCTTATATTTCGCTTAAGTAATTAAGAAAAAAAATGAATTAATTTTTATAGTGTCCAGCTAAGAAGTCTGATTGAAATATTTTGGAGATTTTATTTTTCTGAACTCTCCAGAACATGTGTTATTACTTCAAGGATGCTAAGATCAGATAATAAAATAATGGAGGAAAAAGATTCTGAACACCAGCTGACTTCTAAAAGAAAACAAACTCTCAACCCTACAGGAAAAGAAGTACCTTTGGTTTTGAACTCAAAGCCAGAGCCTGAATTTAGGGTCTGATATAACCAGCCAGTTATATTCCCATCCTTCGTAGACGCTCTGCATTAAGACTCTGTCGTCATCACCTAAATCTAGTCTCCCCGCACACACGAGCATGCCTGTGAAATGAAATCCCATCATCATAGTCTGTGGTTCAGTCCATGTTTGCTGCCGAGCGTACGACCACGGCACCGGTCGGAGCAGGCTTAGACTCGCCTCTTGTGTGTTTTGCATCTGTATGCGCCCATATACCAGCACTCCGTGAGTGTGCAGGCCTCTCGTCGTGGCATCGCATCACTACCGGGAGGTGTCCTCATGTGTAGGCATCGGCAACCATGAGAAGGAACATCTTCCCTCATGCATAGATGCACACACACACACACACACACTCAACACACACATCCACCATTCAGCACTGCATAGCCCTCAGTACACACAACCTAACACACAGAATACACTGTGTGGATTGAGCGCACTTGCATCTCTAATGCTTTGAATTCCGTATGCATCAGCACTGGTGAAAGCGCTTGTTGTGAAGGAAGGCATCTTAGAGAGGGAGCAGATAGGCAGAACGCACAAATACAGGCAGGCTTATCGCTTCTTGATACATCGCAGGGGGAAAAATCTGGGCAAAATCTGAGGAAATAACACGTAAAAGACTGCCCAAGCCTGACCAGAGTAGACTGTTTTAGATGTCCACGTCCATTTTGTTGCGTTATTGAAGAGGACGTGGTTTGTAACCTAGTGAATAGATAATAGACAGGCGTTAGATGGAGGGAAACATGGACAACCGGCTACGATTGTCTCGATATCAGGAGCATCAGATAGAACAGATTCAGAAGCTCGGTAAGTAGTACAGTGACGACATCCGCAGTGATGATGGTGTTGGTATACCAATATGGTGTCAGGTGTATTGCATATAGGCCTACATACATGTACTAGCAGGTGATCAAAACAAGCATTTTCTGTGGTTGAAAAAAGCTATCTCTAGGTATCTTCTGGATACTGATATAGCTTGCTGCAAAAGAAAGTAAAAGTGAAATTGACTCTGAGATAAGAAAGAGGAATAAAGATGAATAGCCTGTAGACAGTATGTATTGAATCTTGACGTTTAGGTGCGTGTTGACATCTACATGTAAAAGGCCATGCAAGCGTGAATAGAGTCCATTACTGTACAGAGATGCACCATGAAATGTAGGTCACAGATATATACCTGCTGGTCATAAAATGCCTCCAAATAGATGTATCGTGATCAAGAAAGGATGACGAAACAAAAAATATGTCTGCTGAGTACATGTAAGCACAGGATCACAAGATTTTAGATATTCAGTTCATGCATCACAAATTTAGTCTACACATTGCGATGTAAGATAGAATTTATATCTGATATCTAGAAATTGGCGAATTACAGCATTGAATCCACCTGGCTTTTCCCTGTTTCGGGGTAGATATTGATACATGTGTATTGTGCCACTGATGACACTGCACTAGCTTGACAAGCATTTCATTTAAGTTTGTATACATCCGTGTGCTATTTGTTACGCTCCATTCCTCTTTGGAGTGACATCTCCCAATGACTGTGAACATATCCCTCTCTGGCCTCAGCTCTGAATATCATGAACATCAGAGCTCATGAATATTAATTATCTGGCAGAATAAAATCAGACCGAGTGCCTTATCATGTAGTCCATGTTCATATAGGACCATTGATTCATGTAGCCTTACATCACATTCTGTATTTATTTTCTGGTCTCTCCATCTCCCCGTTTCCTCATTTATATTAGCTTGATCGATACAGTTGACGTGAATTGTTGCATGTCATTAAGAATATGCTCATTTTTCTTAACCCTATCATCATTAGCACATAATCCTTCTGTAAGAAATGGTATCGTCTTCATCATTTCTATCTTCATCGTTGATAAAGAGAAGGTTGAGTTCTGGGAGAGGTAAAAAATAATTTGTGAGCTTTCTCATTCCTTTCTATGTCAGTTTGGAAGATTATCCTGAAAGAAACGTCCCCTGAGAAGGATAGCTCTTCAAATGCCCTCATATTCGGAATATGACGAGAAATAGCCGAAATGTTCGGGCCGAACATTCATGCCACTTGTGTGTGCAGTCCCATATACCCATTTCTGTGTGCAGTACATTTGATTTTCAGCGAGATTGGGTCAATTTCTTATCATTTTTAATGATTCCAAAACCTCACAGTATAAAACGATTCTCACGGAGACATGATCGACCTTTCCTAATTGCTTTGAGACAATTTCTTTCACATTGTAATTGCATTACCTGGGCCCTCTTGCATAAAGGTAGCGATTAAAGTTTATTAAACACAAGTCAAAAAATTAAACGCAACTTGATTTTCAACCAATCAGAATCGCTTATTTTGGACTTGCATTTAATTTTTTGAGTTGCGATTAAACACAACTTTTTAGGCAAGAGGGCCCTGAACTCTCATTTATCTTCACTGTGATCACCTCTTTCTCAGTCTTCTTTGTCTCCATTTGTATAGTTATTTTCATCATTACCATGTTCAATATCTTCCACGTCAACATATCATCTTCTTCATATTCATTATCGTCCTCATCATAATCATCATCTTCCTCCTCCCCCTCACCTTTATCATCTTGTCCTAAAAATATTCATCATCAGTGTTACTCTAAGGCATAATGAATACATTGTACCTTGACCAACTAGAGCAGTGACAATTTACTGGGATTATCGTTATGCTTCTTTTTTTTCATCGCATATATTCCTTCTCCAGCATTGCCATATATGCATATTTCTTCCCCAGCTTGTCTCCTTACATTTCATGTGAAGTCCCTCTCCTATCGCTCTCTCTCTCTCTCTCTCTCTCTCTCTTTCTCTCTCTTCCCTCTCTATCTCCCCATCTCTCTCTTTTCCTCTCTCTTTATCTTTCTTTCTGTCTTTATTTTTTCTTTATCTCCCCTTCTCTCTCTTTCTCTTTCTCTTTCTCTCTCTTTCTCTCTTTCTCTCTGTCTGTCTCTACTTCTTGCACTAACTTTTTTTCTATCACCAACTGATTACATACAACTCCCTACTAAAGTGACTCAAACGTCTTATCATTCCTAAAACTCAGTGGCATTGCCACAGGTATCGATATTGAATACATGAATAAGATATATATGTCTTTATCGGAAAAGTTAATTACATGAGCGACATTGTGGATTTCCATAAAAATCTCACAAGGATTTCTAATTTTTCTATACCAGAAAGTTCCATCAGATATATCTGTCAACATTGAATTAGTCTGTAATACCAATTCGAATTTATTCATATAAGAGTTTATGTTCACCTGACTCTCATATCATAAAATGCTAATGCAATTACCGGAAACCGGTTCAGGGAATGAGCGTTCCTCAGCATGACATTTCAATCTAACATATCGTCTGTTGAAAGCCAGAAGGGTGTTAACTCTCTGTTATTTATAAGTTAATGCCCTTCTGTCTCCAGACGATATAAGGATTGCACTGAGCTGAGATTGGTTCGATATAAACAGGGTCAGCATTCAAATTTTGAATCAGTTTCGGCTTAAGTTGATATGGAGCTTTGCAAGATTTTTGTGTTGTTGTTGAATTGATAATCATAGGATTATTATTTTATCTCTTTATTTCAAGGATTGTTTTAAAAAAAAACAACTAAAATTTCATGAATTGGTACTTCAGGGATAAAGACAGATGGAATAACATGAATAAATATTTTCTGATAAACACTTATCATTGACCCAAACTTTTAATAAACTTTGTGCATTTTAGAATATGATTGACAATACCAATATTGCGATAGATCATTGCTCAAAAGTGAAGAAATCTGGAATATATTATAGGCCTAGGCTTTTACAATTGCGTAGTGACATTGGACAATGAATGATTTTAAAGGGAACTGTGACACCAAATGCATTGATTGAAAAAGAAACTAATTTTGACTGACCATTATGACCGTACCACTCACGACCAAAGGCTGACCGGTGACTGACCATTTGATGACCAATGGCTGACCATAGCCGAGGCTGACCGTTGCAGTCTGTGAAAAGTACATATAGATGTAACTCTATACCTGGGGCAGGCAAGCATATAAAGCTACTTGTTGGATTGTAAATTGGATTCTTGAGTGATTCTTGACCTCTTGCTAGAAAAAGAGACCTGCATGACCTGATTGATTGTAATATCTTTTTGTATTCCATCACACTACCTATGGATGTAGAGTATGGCCATGTCTTCTTTATTTTTCTTATATGAATAGGCTGCCTTTAAAGTAGAACTGATATGTCACACCTTGTCCAACCAGCCCCTAATAGCCCCCCCCCCCCTCCCAATCCTTGAGTAGTTGATGCTGCTCTAAAGTTGACAGGGTTAGAGTTATTCAGCATTGTCTCTCGATATTTGTTTCTTGTTAAACGTAAAGGCTGCCTTTAAGTAGACCTAATTTGTCATACCCTGTCTCATCAGCCCCTAACACCCCCCCCCCCTCCCTTTTGATCCTTGAAGCATCTCTGACGTTGACAGGGTCAGAGTAAAAAGCGGGGTGCCACGTCATTTGGCGATACAGGTCAAGTGTAGGAAGCAATATGGTAGAACCCTCCAGGTCGGAATAATCTCGGTCCAAGATTCACCTCCGAGCGGTGTCAGAAACAAGGATTAGGTCATTCCCATTGCCTGATGGCCATCTTTGTTCAGCTTAGTTCATGAATAATTCAGCAGGGTTTTAAGCCGCTGTATCCCAAACTGCTGAATCTCTGCAACATTTTGTTTGCATTGCAGAGGTGGTTAGTGGGGTTGTAGTTACATAGGTAACCGTATGATTTATGATCTTAGGGCTATCGGATTCATGAGAAAAGGAATTAAATGTTTATTCAATAGTTATTTTTTTTTACTCCTCTTTAGTAAAGTTAATGGTAATTTTAGCAAAGTCACTTACAAACTCTGATACACTCTGTAGCATTGATTCCTGTCAAATTCTTTTTCACATTTCAACGAATGAGTAAATTATGAACCTAACGACTTCATTTGATAATTTATAGATAATTTCTATGATGAATGACAGAAATCAATATTGCTGGGCACTGGTATATCTTTATTTAAGAGCATTTAGAACCTAAAACGATTTCAAATCCCATTCCCCTATTCCATCAGGCAATCTGGACTGTTCTCCCTTTATTAGATGAAACTTCAATGCATGCATCCCGGTTGTCAAATAAAAGCATGATTTAAAACTAACTGTCGTTACTGTCTACAGTTATCTTAATTAATCCCAGTGCTCGAGGAATAGATACAGCTGATCCCATCAATGTAGCGATATCGTAAGCTGATTTGTTGAGTAATCTTATCAGTTGTGTCATTAAGACCGCTAGTGGCTTCCTACACAAGCTTGGACCGGGCCAGGCAGGTGCTTTTCCACATCTGGGTTGTTGGAGTAACAAAACCCAGTAGCGGTTTTTGATCATGCATATTTTATTTCAAACAGGAAATGCTTGCTTTAGCCAATGCCTGCTCTTCAGTCTCTTTTATATCTGTGCAAATTTATTAAGAAGCATCACCGTCAGGAAAGTATATTTCTTGATAATCATAACTGGGCATGTCTTCTTCTGTGATAATACAATGTTCCATATCAACAGCACGTTTTCATGTTGTATATTTAATGAATTTCTCTAAAAAAAGTGGAAATCAAAATTGTAATTCCTTACATGCACAGCAATGCGTTGATGGATCCCTTGCAGTTGTGCAGAGGAAGCTTGATAACAGGTCTAGACTTATGTTTGATCAAAACAGTCAGCCTAATTTATATATTTTGAAAAGGGAGTGAACAACAGAGAGAGAAAGAGGGGGGGGGGGGGGGTAAGAGGCAGACAGAAATATAGACATACTGAGGAGGGGCAGAGATGGATAGAGAGATACAAAGAGAGAGACAAAGACAGACAAGACAAACAGACAGACAAGACAGACAGACAGACAGACAGAGACAGGTGCAGCTATACTTCTTCATCAGCATAGATGCTCTGCTGTGAAAGGATATAGTGAGCACTTAGCATCACATTTTCTATCTGTGAATGCCAAGGACATGTTAATATGCTCATATTATAATATCCATATTATTATCATCTCTCGAGTCTCCAGAATAGAAGCTAATGATGATAGTATTACCTTCCAAAGGCGACTAGTAAATTAATCATGATCTCGGCAGGTAGCCAGTGTTACTGGAGCCCAATCAATCAACGCTTTATTTCCATGGACATAATTAACAGGCTTCATTAATTATCGATCACCAGCCAGATAGAGTCTTAGTACATAAGACGCTCATACCTCAATCTGGTTTCCTTCATCCCAGCCCAAGCCTTCTTGCTTTAATTGACTCATATTAAAAGTCTGATGTGTCCAGTAATTGTAGAGAAAATATGTTTAAATTAAAGCTTATGACATGAGTGAATAATTCATACACAGGTGATTTTAAAACTGCTGGAAACATATCTGTGTATTTGCTTTTTTTTACTCATTTCTGAGTGATGCATTTGTATGAATGTACAAATTGTTCATGTTCATCTGTGTTAGCATCTAGTAAGCAGTCAAGGGTGATATTTTTAAATTTTATCATAAATAGAACTTAATGCAATATATGTGTCAAGATTAAGATATAGTTTTGATTAAATTGCTTTGCAGTGTGAGATTTATTGTTTTATCTCATCGTTGAATGATATTGCGCATACCTGAATCAATCAATATGCATCCATTTAGCCTGGCATACAATTGAAAACCTTTGATTGATTCTCATTGATTCATAAATTACCTTCCATTTTTCTCTGATTGATTTCATCCTCTTGTCTTCTCTCTCCCTTTCTCTCTCTCCCTTTCTCTCTCTCTCCCTTTCTCTCTCTCCCTTTCTCTCTCTCCCTTTCTCTCTCTCCCTTTCTCTCTCTCCCTTTCTCTCTCTCCCTTTCTCTCTCTCCCTTTCTCTCTCTCTCTCTCTCTTTCTCTCCCCACCCTTTCCTGTCTCCTGGACACCAATGCCCTTCTTGAGAACATCATCTTTTCTTCTCTCTCTTCACCGGAACATACTCTTCTCCGATCGTCTGGAGCTGACGGTGATCATTAAACATTTCATCGCGTCGCAGCGCAGCGCTGCATCTCATCTCAGCCCCCATCATTTCATTACATCCGCCGTCTTCTCAGGCAATGAGATGAAATTCCATGCACCAGTATTCCCTCCAGTGAGAGATCCTTATCCCGAGCACGCTCCTACTCCACCCTGTAGCTCCAAACATGTTCCCCCTCTCCCTCTCTCTCTCTTTGTCTCCCCTTCTTTGAGCCTACCCATACCCTAGCGGTGGCCCAGACTCAGAAATCAATCGACGGTGTTCATTTTCAACTGTAATTCACGGGCATGTCATGAATACTTTTGCCCACGATTGTCAGGACATTCGGTTTCTCTCCCTCTCTCCAATTCCTCACTATTTTCTCAATGTTTTGCCTCGTATCTTCCTTATTGTCTGGTCCGCTTTATCCTGGGTTTTTTTCCTTTGAGGCTTGATGGGTAAAATGATCATTCATGACATTGTGATGACTTCAGAAGCCAATAAGTGCTTGTCTTGTAGGATTAACACTTTCATGTAGCAAGGTGAACAAACTCCAAAAATCAGTCTGGTTATTTCTTGCTTGTTTGTGGAAGTTGACTCAAAGTCGATAAAGGCTTATGCTGGCTTGTATAGTTATTTCCTTAACAATTGCTTAATTTATTATTATTAAAGTCACAAACTGGCAAGTTTTTATATCTTCAACTTAAGGGGGAACAACAGCAATGACACCAAAATTTCTTTTATAGTTATTTGGATAAGTTAATTTTAAACAAATACATAATAATGTAGTTACAATATTTCCATCACAAATATCCAAGTGGTATTTATAATGTTACAATGTTGCAAAATGCAACTTCATGGATTGTCCTTATAGAGCACGATGAAAGTAGTATGTGGGTAAAAGGACAAGATTGAATATATCAAATATCAAACAAAATGACGGGAGGCATCTTTTTCGCTGTCACGCAATGCTGAATGGAAAGAAAACATCGCATTTAGAAACGAGACATGAAATCACACTTTTAGTATGCGGAGATTCTCTAAGAGGTGTCGTATTACAGTAATACTGCACGCCACTGGTAGTAGAATTAGAAGCTGGGATGGTGAATAGGGATGCATGGTAAGGTAAACAAGGCCTACTATGCTACCTGCATCCCCCATCTAGCCTTTGTGTTTGCCTTGTGCTAATACTGTCTGCCAAATAGCCTCCCTGTATATGTAGGAATAGGATGAAAGGAGGAAAAAGGGAGAGAGCTAGGAAGATATGGAGGGAAAGCATATGAAACCAGAGAGAGAGACAGAGACAAAGACAGAGAGAGAGAGAGAGAGACAGAGAGAGACAGAGACAAAGAGAGAGAGAGAGGGAGAGAGAGAGAGAGAGGAAATGAGAGACAGACACAGACAAACAGATAGAAAGTGAGATACAGAAAGACAAACAGAGAAAGTGAGAGACAGAAAGAGTGTGAGAAGGAAAAGAGATAGAGACGGAGTCAGACAAACAGAAAGTGAGAGACAGAAAGAAAGAGTGTGAGAGAGGAAAAGAGACAGAGACAGAGACAGGGAAAGGCAGAAAATGAGAGAGAGAGAGGGAGAGGGAAAAGAGAGGTTCAGAAAGATAGACGGACATACATGTACAGAGAGGGAGGGAGGGAGGGAGAGAGGGAGAGAAAGAGAGGGAGAGACAGTTAGCAAGCAAGGACAGGTTTGATCCACCCAAAGATATAGACCAATGATTGTATTACGGGTTGGTTTTAGAATAGATAGAAATAAGATAAGAACAAAGATCGGAAGCAGGGAAGGATGGATGAAACGGAAGATACACCTAGAAATAAAGGTTCAGAGAGGAAGGTTGTCTGGATAGTGATGCTAATGGAATATCACAGCTTGAGGTGGAGGTTTTTTTCAGACCTAGGTCTT
The DNA here is from genome assembly GCA_025618425.1 of Heliocidaris tuberculata. NCBI lineage: Eukaryota > Metazoa > Echinodermata > Echinoidea > Camarodonta > Echinometridae > Heliocidaris > Heliocidaris tuberculata. The sequence goes on from CM046846.1 coordinate 7,654,689, forward strand.
CCCTCTCATCTTTTACTTGCATTTTATAGTCTCATGTTTCTATGATACCAGGTCGACCTAAGACCTACACACCTTGTGAGATTCTTTGATAACTACAGTTCCGTTCACATACACATGAACTTATCTTTCCAGAAAGAAAAACCACTTTGAAGAATATGTCACTGCCAGATCTCCAATGTTCCACTTTGCATTGCCAGGGGCTGAGGGTTTTTTGTTTTTTTTAATTCTTTGAACATATTTTGGCAAATTTTGAAATTTGATGACCACATTTTACCCTTGTCATCAAATTTGGTAATTGTGTGACTTTTGTTTTGCTTGCTTGAAAGTTCTCATTTTGTCCAACTCCCCCAACCCCCACCATACAACATGGTTTAGCGACGATCATTGCATTCTAAAATAGCAAGGATCATTGCATTCTGATATTCTGTCATAAATGTTTAGAGTTGTCTTGAAAAACTAGATTATCTTCTCTTTTGTTTAAAGGAGAGTTGACTTAATACAGCAGAATCCATACGGTGCTGCAACTTCTCGCGAAAAACCTCTTGAAATTGGTACAGCAAAGGAAATTGGGAAGAAACGTGGACAGCTCTCGGAAGGGATGTAAGGATATCCTGGTGTAGTCCCTATAACAGCTGATGCATTACACCATTGGGGGCAAATTGGTTTGACATTCTTCACTCTGTGCTTGCAATGATTTGGTGGTGTCCATCAGTTTCAATTAAGTGCAGTCCTTAACGAAAGCTTTAAAGACCAATAAACAGACTGGGAGATAAGAAAAGTAATAATATTTATACTTTGATTAGTAATGGTATGGTAAGGCTAATGTACACTAGTGTTTTCTAATCACTGATTATGCAACTGTAGGTAAAAAAAATTAATCAATAAATGAGAGAGTGGGGATATTGAGGGAGGAATGGAGGAACAACAATTTCCTCTATTTTCTTCCAATTTTGTTATCAGTGAAACTTTAATCCTGTATGAATTGATCTACTTTTAAATCTGCTGTAGGCCTATTTCCATAATATAGTAAGGCTCTTTTTTCTCTATATGCATACATACTGATGAAAAAAAAATGGGCAAAAACAAACATGGACAAACATACAAGGAGATGGAAGGCAGAGATTAAGAGACAGAGAGACAGAGAGAGAAAGAGACCGACAAAATATAAAGAAGTGGCAAACTGAAAAAAATTGTATGCAAAGTTTATGATCATATAGAGTATGTTTTGATGTTCAGTCTAGTAGAAGATTGCTGAGCAATGCTGTCTCCCTGTTTAGAATTCATTGGAGTGATTGTTTATTCAGTTGATGTCGCTGGAAATTAATCATACCTTGGATGTCTTATTGATGTTGCAAAATATGAAATGCCTCTCTGCTCTATCCACAGTGTGATGTCATGTTTCTTTGCCTTCTGTCATTGTTGATTGACAGTTTAATCTCAACGGAAATTAGCATGTTTATTTGTTATTTTATGGAATCCATTGTTATTCTAAATACCATATGGTAATTGTTTTATTTTTTCTTGATAAGACTGATAAAATAGATGAAGTAAGCATTTTAATGTAGGTGTAAGTAGGCTGTGAGTAGTTTTTTGTTGTATGTGACAATCGTATTGTCAATACCACTAACGAAATGACATTTCATCTCTGTATTACTTGTTGACAAATTTGAATGAGAAAAACCAGCAGCAATCACTTTACCAAATGTCAAGTGCAGTTGTCTTCAAATCAATAATCCAATCTTCTTCTCGCTACTCAAAATTATGCAAACCAACAATATAATATGGTGCATCCAATAAAATCCTCCACATATCTGTATGATGTTTATCTGTTTCCTATATCATTGTGTTGGCGTTGATGGCAGAGAATTAATCATTTTCCCCCACCAAATCGCGATTGGTCTGGTATTCGTTTCATTAATCCATAGCCCCGAGCATTGCCTAAAAATCAAGGAATAACTGACATTGGTTCTTCGGGGCAAGTAGACTGGCTGGGGCCGCGGCAGGGATTTTTTTCTGAGGAGCGAAAGGGGATAAGCTATTGATTTTGCAGCTCTATGTTTCCATTTTGTCTGCCGGCTGTAATTAGGTCTAGATTTCATCAAGGATATTTCACACAAAAGCCAGCGATGCTCGCTTGCCTTGACCAAGTTTGTGAATACGCCGCCGAGAGACGGAGATAAAAAACAGATAATGTATTCTACTTGCTATTGTTCCTGGTACTGCTTTGATCTCGCCGACGGTTTGTGAGAAGAATGAAATTGTAGGATGCATTGAGGCAGAGTGAAATGGAGTAATATTTAGAGTTGCCATGGTAATCGTTGCATGCGTGTTCATTCTGTGAAGGAGAAGAGGGTGGTATGAGTTTGAGAGCAGTGTGAATTTAGTGGAATTGTTAGGTTCTATCAAAGGGAGTGGAAGATAAATGTGTGGATAGAAATGAGAGATGAGAAATGGGCCGACAAGGCCAAGGATGTGCGAATTGAAAAATAGGAAAATTGGAAATAAGAAAATTTAACAATTTTTAACTTTATGAGATGGGATTCTGTTAAAGAATAATGATGTGGAAAAGGTAAAGGTAAAAGAGAGAGAGGGAGAGAGAGAGAGAGAGATCACTTGAAGTATAGTAGAAGAAGTTTTAAGGATGATTTCAACGTTTTAAGTAAAATGTGATATATAACATATCGAAAAATGCCCCAAAATAGTCATTGAGAAGAGCTAGAGTGACAGAGAGAGAGAGAGAGAGAGAAAGAAAGAAATATAGAGATGTGGAAATTGAGTGAGATAGAGAAAGAGAGATAAAGAAAGAGTGTCTTGATAGGAAATCATGGAAAAGGAAGAATGAAATAAGAGGCTCAATATAGAGGATGTGTTCAAAGTGTGTAATTTCTAGTTTAATTCTAGTTTCACTACTTATGAAGATGTGAACTCACTGCAACATTTTCTTGTGCAATCTATGGGAAGGACAAAATATTACCCCCTTTTTTTTGCATCATACACGTCCTTAATCGTAGCGTAACATGAACTGGTATGACTGTATGTTGCGTCATCATTACGCTTCAGTTGCGTTCCTGCAACATACATGACATGTCAGGAGTGTGCAGGGATTGGGTTACTTCCCCACACGCCTTCCCTTTCATGGCATTTAAGAAATCTTCAGAGGGGATTTTTATTCTTATGAGCTAGCTCTTCTTTTTCTTTCTAATCTCACCCCCTCCCTCCCTCCCCCTTTTGAAGCCCCTCGTGGGTGCACACTCATCAAGCCTAGAGTTATAGCTCGGATGTAGTAGGTAAACAAGGCAGCAAGGCATAGAGGACATTAGTCATTAATGTCACGGTACAAAGCAATGATTAACCATAGATCGATGAGTAAGGACTTGATTGAGTAGGGCTGCGGATTTGAATGCTGGGGAATGCTGAGGTATTGCAACACAGTAATCAATAAATCAGAATTAGGTGAAAAGAGAGAAAATGAACTGAAATGAGAGACGGTAAAAACGGGTTTACCATCAATCCCCAAGTGATTATGAATAGCACAGTGGAGTATTACACAGACCAATTATTGTTTCTGTTTCTTTTCTTTTGAATAAATGTTTTAAAAAAGATGTTATGATTGTTATAATTATTTTAATTTTATTCTATTTAGCAGAGAAAAAAAAAATCATTTTATTTTGGCAAAGACAAACATCACAGATAGGAATAACCAGCTAACCAGTATAAAAACAGCTATTGGAATGCCAGTAGCAGAAAAGGTTGACCTTTGGCTGGATACAGTGGATCAGATAAATGTTAAAACAAAGATAATTTCATTTTATTTTCAAAAATAGAAATAAATATTCATGATGATGAATATGGTGGCAATTAGTCAATATTGTAAATGCCAATGTAGGCCAATGCCTTGTTAACTTGATAACTCAAACAATTAGGGCATAACACTTTGAAATGAAGCAGTAGGCCTACATATTGATTTTTGTGTGTGTGTGAGTGTAGAATGTGAATCGATCGGTAAATATGAAATGCAATATTCCCTTATGGGTTAGCTAGAATGAGATTTTAAAAACTATAATTATACCACTAATGATTAATATTTGCATTGTACGTTAGAGACAGTTTTGCAGGTTTTATACTACATGAGTGTTGAATTTTATGCAGACATGGTAGGTGTGGATTGGATGTATTAATGACAATATCAAGAGGAGACATGACATATGCTCCTGCAACATTTGCTCCTCCGTCCATATCTCGAAAGGTCAAAGGTTAAGGTCACGTTCATGATTTGGTTTTTTGTTGAGGACAATGTGAAGATTAGGATTAGGGTTAGGGTTAGGGTTAGGTTTAGGTTTAGGATTAACATGGCAAAGTTAGACCGGAGCAATTGTCGTAGGAGCAAATGTCATGGAACCTATCAAGATGATAATAGTAAATTCAAAATGGGAAGATATTTTGATGCATATGCATTTACAAAGTCATTTAATCATTGACTACTAGAACTGTGTGCTTCCTGTATTAAGCCCATGGGAATTAGAGTGTTCAGTCATAAAGGGGTTAAAGAAAACATTGCACACGTGCACAATTATGTCAGTGGAACTATTAAAGTTCGTACATTTACGTTTTTCAAGTGTGCAGTTTTCTATGACACAAAAGTGAGTAAGTGAGAGATTAGGTATGATTTACATGAGGTGGATAGAAAGTTTGCAGAGATGTTTATGAGGGATAAAGATATTATAGGTTTATAGATGGCTTATTGGCCAGATAGATGGATAATATTGATGGATTGATGCGAGAATAAAGAGCAAGCCGGAGAGGGATATAGAGAATGAGGGTAAAAATCAGAAAGATGAGTAGAGAGATAGAGAGAAGGGGACACAGAGGGAGAGGTTTGAAAATGGATTTTGCATTTTATCATACAATCTCTTTCTCCTTATCTTGCTTTCTATATCTCCTTTTCCTCTCTTCACTCTTTCTTTCGCTTCCCTCTCTCTCCTCCTCTCCCTCTCTTTATTTCTCTCTCTCTCTCTCTCTCTCTCTCTCTCTCTCTCTCTCCCTCTCCCTCTCTCTGCTATGTGTCTCTGCCATCCTTGATTCTTGACTTTGCGATGATGCAGCCTGCTTGGGATGCCGTCCGGCATACCCTCCCGACCCTCACAGCCATACTCCAGATTAAGCCAGATTCACTTCAGCCCACTTAGCATGTAATCCTTCATCTATCTCAGCATTTATCATAACTGATATACTTAAGAATACATACGGACACTCGCCACTGGAGATAAATAAAATATTAAGATAGCTAGAAAGGCAAGAGGCATCAGGCACAAAAAGCCTTCTTGCCAATTTCTTCCAATGAAAACACCAATTTGTTACCCAAATGCAATATGTGATTGCTTAGTCTGTGCAGTCTAGATGTACACCATCCCTCAAGGATTTTTTGGGTACAAAACGCATTCATTTTATATGTGCTATGTTATGTTGTGAATAAGTAAAGTCGAGAAATGCATTGAAATGAAAATGACATTGGATATTAGGGGCTACTTGTTCATACTGTATGCTGTATTGATCATAAAAATCACAAAACATGGTCGGTGGTTGAAGACTAGCACTGTGTGGAAAAGGGGGAGGAGTGGAAACCGAAGAAAGTGCAGGTTAAATTTGTAAGGATTTTCTCATCGCGCTCGGTATATAATGGCTGTAATGTCTTCTGTAGAATATATTGCTTTTGGGTGTAGAAGTAACAAGACTTTTGCTTCGGGCTAGTCTAAACAATAAACCTTACAAATTTTCTCGCTGGTTTTGTCAAAGCTGTCACGGAAAAGTGAAGGATAGCAGTAATCTATTATAGTTATTATTCACCAGGAGGAAAGAGATTGAGGAGGGAAAGTGCTGACTGAGTTTGGTGGCTAGTATAGTCTCCTTCCTGGAAGTATTGCTTTTTAGATGATTAATACATGCAATAGAATGTGCTAGTCTTTAGGCTCAGACCCTGAGCACATCTTATTTGCCATAAAGCACCAATACTGATATGACGTTAAAATGACTGATAGAAAAACTTCTAGAAAAGTTTGTTAGCAAATAAAGTACTACTAGTTCTCAATATTCCACTAATTTATGTCTATTCACCCAATTTATGTCGAGTAAAACAAGTTGTGAAGTTCAGACATGTAACATTGATACATGAACTTATATATGTTCACAACCTCATATATCCAATCCATAGATATACAATACTTTTCTGCTAGATGACTAAATGTTTTAAATATCTTTACTTCATTTTTGAGGGAGATATGCATTATCAATGAGTATATTGATATGATTTAAAGTGATTTTAGTCATGCGTAAAAGAAGTAGTATTGTTTATGTGATGATATTGGATTACCGGCATGGGTATGCTGCTTAAGACTAGGGAACAGCCCTCAGAAAAATATAAGTCTGCCAATATTGCGGAACCTGCCCGGGGGCACGAATATACAGTATGACAAAGCCTGTCTCAGAAGAGAACCCCTTTTCAAGTTAATATTTACCCACGGACCGCTGTGAATACACGCGCTTCAGTCAAACTCGGCCCAGAACCCACCAATACGTCAGGGCTCCCTTATTGAAACCGAGGGGCTCAAAGCCACGAGCCCCAATTTCTAATTCATTGCGTGTCGCATCGTCTTGATTAAAATACAGTATCAAGGAGATTGTCATCATTAGACTTGCATTTGGTGGTATGACAGGGATTTTTGTGGGGACGTGCCTTCAATCTTAGCACCCACAAAAGATTTGATTGCATACCCTAAAATCAAAGTCCAATTTCCTATGCTGCACCGTGATGGTAGTACCAAAAATAGTATGTACATTTTTGGGAGTGTAGGTTCAGGAATTACTTTGAAGTAATCATGGTTTTTCAAAAATATGAATCAAATTTAGGCTAAACAAACACAGTGAAACATGACATGTTCACATATGGTATGCTACTGAAGTGCCATAAGGATGTCAAATCACATTTGTTTACCCACTGACTACGGGAACCGTGTGGTTCCTGTGTTAAGCCTATGGCAAAACAATAATTCAGTAGTCAATGGGTTAAGTTTAATACACAGAGTTAATGACCTTCTGCCTCTCAGTAGATGATAATAGTTACATTCACACGTTGGGAGCTAAAATTTAAGTTTTGCTTGTAGTTTCAAAACTAATTTAAAATTTAACTAACGGATTTGTGGTTTTGAAACTTTAAGTTTACTTGTAGTTCTAGAACCATAAGCGAGCTTGTGGTTAAGGCCGAAACCACGTGCAGCTGGGGGGGGGGGGGGGGGATGTCCTCCATCAAAGTTACGGCCCATGTGAACGGAATAAACTTTAAGTTTCGCAGGCTTGTGGTTTAGGATGACCTTGCTCTTCATGTTAAATTTCCGGATCACACCCTTCCCGCAAATTATGAACACAGGATCTGTATGTGTACACTACACAATCGGTAGTATCTACTTCCTGGATTAACCACGACTATCGCTTGGCTTGTAGTTTCAGCTCGTTGTTTAGGGCTCATGTGAACCCTCGCTGCGGTTAGGGAGTCATGGTTTCGTTAACTTAAAGTTTCGCTAACTTAAAGTTTCGAAACTACAAGTCCCGTATGAACATAGCTGTAGACAAAGATCATTTTATGTACTTATGTACATGCATGTACTTCTATTACAAAAGCACAGCAGTTAAAGGGAAATCCAACCTTGGTAGCAAGTTGCTCTGAAAGAAAGAGGAAAAATCAGAGAAGCAGATTGGTGAAAGTTTGAACGAAATCGGACAAGCAATAAGAAAGTTATGAATTTTTGAAAGTTGTAATCACTATGCATATGGGAATTTCAAATTGGCCGAATAGGTAATGTCACTGTGATGTAGCTGTGGACAACTCCCCCATTCGCTCTAACACACAAAATGACTAAAGTTTTTCAAAATGCATTATTCAGTAGGATCTTTTCGTTTATGAGGACCTAAAACAATATGCTATCTCAAATATATTTTGAGTACTGCCCCGAGGGTAAAAGCGCCTCGAAGAAAACCGCAAATTAATGATATTTTTGTGTACGACAAATGGGAGAGTTGTCCACAAAAATGTCACAAATGACTCACCAAATTGCCAATTTGAGATTTGCATAGATGTAATGATCTCATTTTTCAAACATCCATAACTTTCTTAGTCCTTGTCCGATTTCTTTCAAACTTTCACCATCCTGTTTTTCATATTTTTCTGCTTTCACACAAATCATCTTATTACCAAGGTTGGATTGCCCTTTAAATGAATAACACAGTACGAAAACCATACGTATTTTTGTTGTAAACTTTTTGGTATATTGTCTCCTGAGAGTCGGTAGGCCATCAACTCTATGTAAAAGTCTATGAGTTAACTAAAGTCTTTCTGGATCTCAGCTGATAATATTGTCTGGAGTTTTGCTCTTATAGATATAGGCCCTACAGCACCAGATGTTTGTAATATAAAGATCAATGAAGTATGATGAAATGGTATCCGAAGGAGGGAGGGGAGGGGGGGGGGGGTGTTACGAGATACCCACTGTGAAATATCCTGTAGGTTGCCCATTACATTCTCTCTAACTGGAATCACAATTTGTGTGTTTGTGTGAAAATTTGGTAATTATATTTAATCCGTAAGTGATGTCGTACATTTGAAATTTGATGCGTATTTATGACTCATATTCTCCTAACACTGCAGTGTCTAAGCCTATTAAACTTACTAGATTAATAGACTAGGAATATATCATGAAGCCACCAAGGCTACTTGATATCACCAAATTAGCTTCCAAGGCCGGCTTGGCCATCATCCCATCCAACATAATTAAACAGACATGTGCATGAATTATCTCTGGCTGCGTATGTACGTAGGGATGGACGGATCAACGTATGGGATGCACATTTGCAATATAACCCTGTTAAGACTGTTGCATCCGACTCATGATCCGACTAGAGGGAGATATTTTTTATGCATCACAGCTTTAAGTCTCCATGACGTCTTGTTGACGTACATGAACGTCTTTGTAGCCAGGTGTGTTGGGGTTAGCTTGTGATGATTATAAATAAATTGTAACATTCCTATGTACATTTTTTTAATGCATGTTTTTTTAGTGCTTGATTCAATAATTGATTTATACTCATCAAGGCTGTTATATTAAGGACTTCTCCTTTGCCATAAACAGTAGACATTAACATGCTCTGATCTGTCTATTGTAATAGCTTATAAAGAGTGGAGATAGAAAATGGAGTATTTCCAATTCTTATTGTTATCATATTCCTCAGTGTGTTAAAAGAGAGATTCTACATACTCTACTTGAAAATTGGTTTCAGTTTTATTTTTTTGCAAATTTGTTTCTTTTTACTAGAACTTTTTTTAATTGGAAATTATGCTGCTTCTGCTAATTAGTAAAAGAATCCAGCCTTATACATACAATGCTGAGAAAATTATAGATTCAGGTGAAGTATGAAATTTGACATAAACATCAGAAATAAGTGAAATGACAACATAAATAGTGACATTTGAGAAAGCAATGTACACGTGTCAGTCAAGCGTTTGTATTATTAAAGACACTTATCATTGTCGAGATAATAATAACCATGTATCTATATTTGTTATGATGTGTTTGATTAGCACTACCTCGAAAAAGCATGGAAGCTCCTAAAGGTTGACTGTTGGATAAATGCCAAATATTGTCATCAATATTTTAGCATGATTTGGAAGAGACTGTGGATGATGATCGTAACAGCAATAATCTCCTGCTTCATTTCCACCTGCCTCAGAGTATGTGCTTTTCTGACTCTGTGTAAAAATGAGTTTTTTGGTAATTTGAGCTTTTTTTAAAATATGGTAATAAAAGTGAGGTTTCCTTGTGGCAATTTATCTGTAATTTTTGAGGGCTTTTCCAGAGCTAAATCACACACTGCTTCCATGTATTTTTTTTACTGTTCTGTCTGGGGGCAAATGTCAGCTGTATTTTTGTGATTGAAGAATGTAATATTGATGGTTAACTGTCTAATTTTTGAAGGATTTGAATACAAATTGGAAATCGACATTGACTTCCATTTTGGGATTTGCAAATTAGGATCAATGAACTGGAAAGATACCTTTTCAAGTTTAAATGCAAAAAAATATGAAAAGATGCTGGGTTTGAATGTGCTCGTCTGTGTAGACTACAGCTGTGTGTGAACTCCCTATTAAGGCTCATAGCTTAAGCCTTCCATTGTGCTGAGGAAAAATGATTATGAAAGCCATGATTTTTCTGCCATCTTTAGAAGGAGTGAAACCGGTGGCATTAACGACCAGTCATCCTTGAAATGAGATTGCTATTGTAAGGTTACAACAGTTGACCCATGCACGTTGTTAGATTATGGTGGTGTCACACCTTGGCGTTTTAGCCAGCGTATGCCCGACGTATGAGGAATTTGGCGAATACGCTGGCGTACGTCGAATACGTTACGGGTAAGTTTTGCATACGTTAAGAGCACGCTAAAACACGCTGGTATATGTCGTCATACGGCGAGGTCGTCGAAAAATTTTGTGCAAGCACAAAATTTTTCGACGTATGCCAGCGTATGGCTCATACGTCCTCCATACGTAGGCCATAAGTTGTAGGTAAGTTACGCGATCGTTGACACACGTTCACACACGTTACTCGTAAGTTACTCATAAGTCGAAATACGTCGAGATATAGTCTAGCGTACCCCAAAACTTACTTCTAACCTATGAGTAACGTGCTTTGAACATATGTGTAACTTAACTCCAACGTATATTGACGTATGAAGACGTATTTGACGTGCTCCGGACGATCACAAAACTTACTGAACGTGTTTCTAACTTACAGCTACCGTATAATGGCGTATTGACAACGTTTAGAGGAATTGGTATATAAAAATGGGGTTCACAGGAGGAACCCATCAGAACTCATGAAGACACGTCCACGCCCCCGCCCACGGCCAGGGGACTTCTTGGCAGCGTTCTTCGAAGTGTTCTTCGGCATGGCGGTGGTGTTGATACGGTGATGTATAGTGCGGTTATGATTTGAATATTGGTTCTTTTTTTACAGACGTGTATCAATCAGATAGTCGAGCGGCAGCCTTTTTATAGGCTACGACACGTGATCGTCAGCGACACGCTGCCGCGCGCTATGCGTAAGTTAGGCTATCGTTGGGCATAAGTTGTGTAAGCCGGCAATACGCTAAGCATTCGTTGGAATACGTTACTTATAAGTTAACGAAGCGTTCTATATAAGTTACTAATACATTATGTATACGTCCAACTCGTTATGAATACGCTAAGTATACGCCCAGAGTTGAAAAAAAAATATCAAAGTTCAGCGTATGCCGACGTTTTAGAGAAATTTTGATACGTCGGGCATACGCTGGCTAAAACGCCAAGGTGTGACACCACCATTAGCTTTTGATGCAGATCTGTATTGCAGATCGGATACGAACACATTTTCAATAAAAAGTGAGAAATTGGCTTCCTGCTAAGGTCAGAAGACAATAACACTATTTATTTCCAAATTTTTACTTTGTCAATACCAGAGACCATCAATAACAAAAAACCAACAAAAAGACTTGGAATGGGATAAATAAGGAATTTTTATTTGATATGATAGATATTTATTGTACTTTAACTCAGTTCAGCTTTCCTTGTCTGTCTCACTTTAATTTTAGATATGTAATATGCATTGAAGATGAAAAAACAGAAAATAAAGATAAACAAATCATTTTGATTGTGCTGCGTGATATTTTTGATATGACATGACATCATTAGATTGATGATTCATCAAATATACTGTTATTATTATTTTGTAGAAAATGATAAATTGATTCTGAAATCTGTCCATTACCAGTCAGACTCTCTCTCTCTCTCTCTCTCTTGGTCTGTGTCTTTTTCTCGTTCTCTTTGCTGTCCATCTCTTTCTCTCTCTCTCTCTCTCTCTCCCTCCCTCCCTCCCTCTCCCTCTCTCTCTCTCCCTCTCTCTTTCTCTTTATCTCTCACTCACTCTCTCTCTCTCTCTCTCTCACTTTTCTTCTCTTTGGAAGTTTGGATTTATACCCCTGTGACCCTGTGCATTATTTGTTCAGCCACATTGATGCAATTTTCAGGCTATATTTATATTCATCATTCATAATTTCTCTGCATGTCCAATTAGTCTTGTCCCAGACTCCCTGTCAATAATCTAGCACCAGCTGCTCAAGCCAGGTTCCCCCACCACCAAGACCAATTTCATTATTCCGGGGCACGTTTCTTGTTTGGCACCAATCATGCTTATTACATATTCCATTTTGGTATGTGTGTCCCTTGGTGTCATAACCCATCTGAACCTGCACTCTAGGTTAGTCTCAATTTACCAGACCCAGCTTTACCACCAATGCAATGAAATTGTAACTGGACCAACTCAAATCGATGAGAATTTGGGTAACAACACTTGTATAGCCTCAAAGGACTTAGAATTTTGAATATGTATGCGTAACTCTTGTCTGTTGAGATTTGTTTTCTACGTATACAAATAGATACACAATGCAGTTTTATTGTGGGGTCTGTGTTAGACAGACTAGTTGATGTTTTACAAAGGTGCATGTAGCATTGTATGGTGGACGTGACAATGTAATTATGATGTTGATCTTATAGCAGACATGCCAGAAGGGGCAAATTCAGGTGCGAAAATGAGCCGAACAAGTTCGTTTCTGAACAATGAGGCCATGAAGTTTTCCTTCACTTTGATACAGTACATTTTTTTAGATACTGCTAGATATTGAGAATACAGGCTTAAATACCGTAACCATATCGCTGTTTTATTTTGGTGTATTTCTTATGTACCGAAAGCCTTGGGACCTCCATTGAATCTGGTATCATGTTCAGATTACAGTTTTAGGCTACGTTGAATTTTCTTTGATATTAGTGCTTTCGCTGTCAACCATCCCCAGACTAACGTAATTTGTATCATTTTGGAAGCTCTAGTTTCAGTAAATTCTTAATCTTCGACAATAACCACACTTATTGCAAAACAGGCTCATCATGGAGATTTCACTTCAATCAACTAGATAATCAGAATTTGATATGTTTTGATGCTGATGGAGACCGATTGGAAACACAAAGCACAGCTGAAATCCAATATTACATGCATTCTTTATGTTAACGTATGATATATTATTGTATCATACTTATAACCTAGAGAAATGTTTATATCATTCTTCAAAAATGAATTATTGAAAATGTTATAAAACTCATATTTACTTGTCCTACTCTCTTAATTTCTAAGACTTATTTTTAAGTCCAAGAGAGTTTTGTCACTGGTTTAAGTCTTAGAAATTAAGAGAGTATAATCTTACAGCTGGTATTTGGAGATAGTGGCCGGTATTCTTGAAAGTGGCCTAAGTTAAGCCTGGCTTAACTTAGGCCACTGCTTTATGGAAGGCCATTCGTCTACCCCTAAGTCCCGTATGAATTACCATTTTTATGTAACAAAATAAAGAAACGAAATTATTTTCTGGCACGAAATGAGCATCAGAGTTCATTTCTGTCGTGTCGGTTTTTGTATTTGCATTTAGTCCCAGAACTATGGTGATTTTGTAGGATCAAAAGAGGGTGACATTTGGCTCTCCATATTTCGTTGGTCTAAATCTACACACTTAGGCGGTGGCTTAAGTTAGGCGCCTTTCGAGAATACGGGCCAGAATCAATAATTTTTGTCACAGACGCCTGCTTAAGAGGAGTCTATAGCATGAATAAAGAAATTAATTCAGTATATATATCACATAATAACAATCAGGCCATATATCATTTTTCACCACAGGCTTGGATCATGATTGTCATTTAGCAGACAGTGTATGAGATCACAACTCCCACTTACCAATTTAGATGATGCTTGCCTTTTGGAGGAAAAATAAGCTTGATGGACTATATGAGGGATATATTTGTACATCTATCCCATGTTGATCTGTTGCACTGCTCTCCTCACCCCCTCCCCCCATATCCCACCCCACCCCCTTTTTCGATGACCATGCAGAGTATACGGGTCATGCCCCCCAGGGGGTAGAGCTCCCGGCTCTGGCTTGTTGCTATTTCAGGCAACAGCGTGGGGAGTGATTGCACTCTTGGTAAATGGAAGCCAGAAGGCGGTGAATAAACGTTGCATCAGTGTAGATATGATTAGGCCCGGCCCCCGCAGGATACCGACTATCTCTCACACATTTATAAGCAGTCTGTCTGGGTGTGTTTATATGTAAATTTAGTGTGGGTTACCGGTTTATAAATGTATGAAACTAGCTATTTCTTCCTCAACTGTCTTTGTGTAGTAAGTCTGGGTGTTTTCATATGCAGAAAATGTATGAACCCAGCTATTCTCTGTCCAGCTGTGGTTATACTATGTGAAGAGAAAGGTGAGTTATATATATATGCATATATCTGAACCTGACCATCTCTACATTCATAAGCAGTCTGTTTGGTTTGGGCATGTTTAGAGGAAGATAGAACATGGTACTGGATTATGGGTGAGGTATGTTGAAAGATGACAATCTCCCATTTTCTCTCTCCCTCCCTCCCTCATTTTAAGCGGTATGTCTGCCTTGTCGTGCTTCTACACCTATTAGACATGGTGCAGAATCATGGCTGAGGTTGAACATGCATATCGAAGCCCAATCATTTTTATCTTTCCAACATGTAGATCCTCCCTCTCACATTCATAAGCAGTCTGTCTTGGCTTGTTTTATGGAAGTATAAAATGTGATGGTGAACCATGGTTGCAGTATATGTGGCACAAGCCATATCTCTTCTTCTTCCCACATTTAATGCACGTTTCACATCATCAAGCAATTAAAGTTTTTAAGTGCTTCCCTACCAATACGCTACACTTAATTTGAGAGTATACAGTTAATATCTAACGGAACACTTATCTTATACAATACAGCATCTAAGTTGTCACAGACATTGAGATGTGATCCATACACACCTGTCTTAATAGCTACTCAACTGTGCATCTCACTAATGATGCTTTGACATATGCTGCATCAAATGAAGACTCTTCTTCATTAAAACACCCCCAGAGAACCCGGCCCAAGCACGCAGGATGAGGAGGTGCAACATGACTGACAGGTATCTTGCACCCTCTCCCCTTGCACTGCCAGTCAGTAACACGCCTAAGCATCATTAATCCTGTTAACTTATCCCCGATCGGGACACCTTAGATGGCATGGCTAGGCCTTGTTTATACTTCACCGCTGCCCGCTAATGAAGCTTCGGCCGAGGAGAAGGGCATCGGATGACGATTAAGTATTCGCGATCCCTCCTGAGAGTAGAAATACAGAAGTTTCAGCAGAGCTTGGCTATGGATGCCGCGTTATATCCATTACAGAGGCGATCGAGCTACTTATTGGCATTCTTGATTAAAGCCCTGATAGTAGTCTGGACTCTGGACAGAAGATGCATAAAGTTAAGGGCTGATTTCAGGTGTAACGGTGGTTCTACGAAAAGCCTTAGAGGATATTTTGAAGAGGATGACATTTTGCTGACATATTCATTGCAGTTAGGGACAGTAAGATTTGTTCATATCATTCACTGATATATTGACTACTAATATACACTGTATGATATATATGTTGTATATACAGTGTATAATGTGTATATTTATACTGTATATATGTGCCTGATGCAGTACATACTTGTATGTGAAGAACTTTTAGACAAAAAGGAAAGCATTTCTAATGCTAATTTTAGTTCTGTTACTTCTAGTACAGTGTTGGCACTATTGCAAAACACTTGTAGTATATCCAAAATTTGTATCTAGAATGTAATTGCCTACTACTACTGATTCTTGTACTATTGTGATGTGAGGACTGTTTTGACTGAATTTTGCTCATGCTAAATGCAAACATTCATTATGCTCCATCATTAAGAATTTGTTGTTGTGCTTGTACCTTTAGCCATTATATTTGAGGTTCTATTACCTAGATTTTACACAACCAGATTCTACCACCCAAAACACACTATCTATTAATTCTGACCGACAAAGTGCATTTTCCTCCAAATTTTCGAGTTTCTGCCTGACAGGACTAAAAGCATCCAGCTTAAGTACCCAGGGTGGAAATAAAGCTAACAAATCCTCGCTGAAAATTCCCCCAGCTTTGTGATTCTTCCATACTCTACACCAATCGGGCGTGAGCTCCATAAACAAACTCCTACAGCTAGATTCTTTTTTTTTTTTGTTGCTTCCCCATCCCGTCTGCGGCATCTTTCCTAAACCAGCCAATGAGGGGAGGTGTTATATGTACAGAAAGCAAGCACAAACACAGACTAACCAATCGGAGCAAGCGTGAGAACACAGAGGATGACTCATCCATGCTTCTCAGTTTAGCCAATCAAATATCTCCACTTTATCTCTCTGTCTACGTCTCTCTTTCTTTATCATCGCCGCATCTCACTATCGATAGAAGCACAGATAAATTGACGTCAGAGGACGTGGCTCATCTCCAAGGTCTTTCTCTCATTTTTTTTCCTCCCTTCTCATCTTCTCAGTCTCTCTCTCATTTCCTTTTCCATCTCTTTCTCCTTCTCCTCTTCTCTTCACCTCTCCTCCTCTCCCCTTCTCTCTCTCTCTCTCTCTCTCTTTGATTTTGTCTGTCTCCCCCCCCCCATTGTATTTTTATGTCCATCTTTGTCCATCTCTTTTTCTTGCTCTCTCTGTTGCTTGTGCTGTCTAGCTCTTGCTGTCTCTCTCACTCTTGTTATCTTTCATTTTCCACCAGTTTATCTCCCTGTATCTCCCTCTTTGTATTTAAGTAGATCCCCCTTTCTGCCTCTCTCTCTCTCTTTTCTCTCTCTCTCTCTCTCTCTTTCTCTCTCTTTCTCTCTCTCTCTCTCTCTTTCTCTCCCTCTTTTTCCTCTCTCTTTGTCACTCTCTCTTTCTCTCTCTCTCTCTCTCTTTCTCTCTCTCTCTTTCTCTCTCTCTCTTTCTCTCTCTCTCTCTTTCTCTCCCTCTTTTTCCTCTCTCTTTGTCACTCTCTCTCTGTTTCTCTCTTGCTCTCACTTGTGCGCTATGGCTTCTGCTGTTGTTTACTCGTCTTTTTCCATCCACCTCTAAATATTGCAATTTCTATCCATTTTTCTCCTCATCTATATTTCTATGACTCTCTCTCTCCTCTTTCTTTCTCTCCCCCTGCCTATCTGGCAAGCTTTATTTAGAACACTGAACGGGGAACTAGATGGCTCATGTGCTGAAGCTCATACGGCATGCACATTTTCATAAAGAGTACAAGACGAGTTTTTCCTTGGAAATACCCCCGGCAGACTGTTTTTATTAGCCAGGATTGAATTAGAAGTGCCTGGCTCTCCCCTCCTTCCAGTACAGCTTGTTTTATTACTATTTCAGAGAGAGATGGACAAAATGTCAATGAATATTACCCTTGTATGGGGTTTATTGAATAAATGAATGTGAGTGCATTTATGTTCATGCATATGAGGGTTATGATGTCAGGGCCGGGGCATGTTTTTTTGTTTTATTTATTATCTGGCACATATGAGTTGGGTATATTATTTGTTTGGTATGAATTTGTAGGATTATTGAATGAGTTCTTTTGTAATATCTCCCCTGTACATTCTCATGACTATATAAATACCTGTGTGGCATATTGCACTGGGTTGTAATGCAGCCTTTTTTTTTTTTCTGTCGAGAAATTGTTGATTGCTTTTCCCAAGCCACATTGCGAGATAGATTTATCTCAGTTACTGTATATTTATCATCTCAGTTAGTCATGCTGTCATATAGCAATGTATTTCTGATAAAAGCCAAACGTCCCCTCTTCGAGATTAGAATAGTTTATTCTCATCTAATGAAGATGTGGATGTAGTATTCCTTTTTTCTGGATTGATATATAGACAAAGAATGGAATATTAGAAAAGAGAGGGCAGACAGAAGAAAAAAGTGAGGGAGAAAGAGATAGAGAGGGAGAAAGAGATAGAGAGAAAGAGAGAGAGAGAGAGAGAGGGAGAGAGAGTGAGTGAGTGTGTGTGAGTGTGTGTGTGAGTGAGTGAGCAGTGGTTAGAGTGGAAAAAGAGAGATAAAAATGCAATAAACAAAGAGGGAGGGGGAAGTAGATAGTAATACAGCGTAAATGTTTGAACGACTATTTCATAAATGATATGTCTGCAGCTGTCATAATTTCTTTAACATCCAGGTGTTCATGAATGTTAAACGATCCTCATAATTATTCCATATTCTGTTCTATCGTATCCATCTCGTACTCACTTAAAGTATCTTGTATGAAACACTTGCTTCTCTACCAGCTGGGAATATAGTCAAGCTATCCTACCTTACACGATCTCGTTCAGTGTTTATCGTGACCTTTATCATATCGTATCATCTTTGCTGGGTATAGTCATACAAAGCTAACTAGGGAATCGGTGCTGAGAAGAATATGATGTCATCTCGTACAAGATGTATTACTTGAGACGCCTCCGTCTGGTGCTAGCGTAGACATTGAGAGGCCCTCGTTTGCTGTACCCCTTAGCTCTTCAAATTGGCAATTGCGAAAGGGGAGGCTTGTGGAGACATCTTTGAGCTTAGTGAAGCGAGATGGTCACTTTACCATGAACAACTTGTTGATGCCCTAGTTATGATCTCGAGCCATCTGATGACTCTTGATTTCGCAAATTTAATGAGACATTGCTTTTATGCTTCCTGGAGATCAAGTGCGGATGGAATTGTAGCCTGTGTCCTATTTTTATTTGTCTTTGAATGTATCATCTGTAAATCTTTTGCTTGGTGGTCAATCCCATTTGAGCCACTTGGAAATCTCTTAATCAAGGTCGTGAGAATGCATACATAATGTCTGATTAAATAAGACTGTATTCCATACCCTTACACTGGGAGGACACCATTTATATTCTGTGCCACCCTGCCCCTTCTGAAAGAAATCATTTAAGTCATTGGTTTTTGAATGGCCCCTTGATATTGCAGATCATTACGTTGCGTCTGATTGCTTGAATCGCTCATTGTAAATGTCAGACTTTCGGCACCACGTCTGGCCACCATGATGAATGGAATTAATGATGGAGACGGACCCTCCTCACTGAGCATTCAAGAGGAAAACTTCATCCTTCTTCACTGAATTTGTCTCAGGGAATCCCAAGGATGAGACACACAACAGAGTTGGCGAACTTTTCCTAAAAAAACGGGAAATGCATTGGAATTTCCAGCGCATGCACCCTCAGCCTTCTTCCCATCCCATTTGACATCCGTTTCAAATCATTTTGTGCTCGCCCGCACCAAGCCGCAGACATAGCAAGGCCATGAGGATTTCATGGCGCTGATTTGATGTGAGGGTCGTTTGGCTCCCTCTTCGATACTGATGATCAAGATGAAAAAAGAGCATTCCGTCGGCCAAGTTCTAAATCTGGTGGAAGTGATTAGTCGTGAGTGTGTGTATGAACCCCCCGCTGAGCTGTCTCCCTCATGGTATTGATCTGTATTTCATGGTCATCATCACCCAATACCAACACTCTTCGGTATCTACATGTAATATGTAGTCATTTGCTTGTCACATGGGAGGGGGGTATCAAACAAGTTTATGCATCTCATTAAGCAGATATTGTCTTTTCATGACTGTACAGGTGATGAGAGTACAGCGGTAGGTTAGCTACTCATTCTCGGTCTGTTCCGAATGTCATTCAGGAGTGAGTAGGATATTCACAGGGAGAGTGCAATGGAATATTTTTATTTTCTAGTCGTGCCTTTGGAAAAACAATCAAAGAGTGAGAATGAGGAACTTACTTTCAGTGACATGCCTGGGCATGTATTTCCAGGTAAGTTTATTTTCATGCTTGAAATTATTTAAGATTGAACATTTTTCTGCATATATTCAGATTAACCCTATAAATTTTCGCAATTTAGGTTAAACCATAAAATTAGCATAGGCAGAGAAAAGTGAAGGATATTAGCTACAAGAGGGAAAAAATGGATTGCATTTACACTGTATTTAGGTAGAAACAATATCAAAATTAGGGGATAGAGATATTAAGTTTTAATTGCTTATCAAATATTGATGATAGAGCCTTGTTGTATTCACAACTAGTAATGAATATTATATTACTTTCAGAAAGTTCCAGGTACTATTACCCTCCAATCCCTTAAGACCACTCAACCAATTTCCCTTTCAAAAAATTTGTCAAAAATTTACTACGCCAATCACACAATTGCCAACTTCATCGAATATGGATGAATTTTTGAATGATGAATTCACTTGAGTGGAAGGCAGTGCTTTCAGCGCAGAATCTATGTTGGCTTTAACCATTCAGCCGCACAGACGTGAGATAAATTAGCAGAGTACAATATTCTGAGCTGCTTTCAATGAATAATCTCTTTTTCGTTGGCCAAACCCGATAAAGTGATCAATCAGGTTGTGAAAGCCTATTTTTGTATCCAATTCTTCTCATTTTAAAAAGGTTATAACAGATTTATTGGTCAAAATTTGTATTGTATTTTGCTGTCCTTATTTATGTGTGCTGATTGAAATTGAGTAAACCCTTGTACAGGCCTGAACTTTGTTTACAAAGAGTAACATGAAAAAAGTGCAGTTGAGTGGCAGTTATTTTAATTGCCATAGCTATACAATATTAAATGCCCCAATGAAATTGTGCTTAAGTATATTACCGAAACGTAGTGACACGTAAAGACACGTCGGGAACACAAAAATGCATATTGATAAAAATCGTTATTTTATTGCATTGAACTAAAACTTTTTATTTTGCCATAAAGCCTGTAAAATGTCTCTACTGCCTTGATTGGGCTTGATAGTACCAAAACTATAATTTGCCAAAATACAACTTTTAATTCACTACTATTTTCAACAGTTTTACCGTTTGTGTTTTGCACATGTCTTTATGCACCACTCCGTTTCACTAAACTACCTTAGTTAAATAAATTTTGTGATGGTCGAGGGAAATGGAAATTTTAAACTCCTTTGTACTTGATGAAATGAGAGGAAAGCAAAAGGCACTAAGTGACCATATGGTAGAAAGACTCCTCCATTAGCAGATGTGCTGCACACATTAGGTCTATGCTTATTTAATATCACCAGAATGATAGTATTGTGCATTCGGAAAATCCAGAATCATTTTTAGTTTGGGAAAACTTGGTGTTTTAGGCTCCTGTGGAAGAAGACATTCTTAAAAACATTTTCAACACACCGTTAAGGCTTGTGCGATAATGGATTCCAAAGTTGATTTACTGATTTATCTCTGGGAAAGATCTTCAGTAACGTGATTGCGGTCCTTAAGAGGGTCTTATATTATTATGAGTAATGGGAGAGTTCCCTCGTTGCAGCTCTCGAGATGTGCGCGGGGTGAAATTTACTGCTTCAGTTACCTGCGGGACTGTTTGACAAGGGAGCATAAATTACTGCCTCAAGTGCGTGAATCGTGCACCTGAGCCCCTAGAACACCGCTGCCGACTTTTTAATGCACTCTCCGTGAGTGCCGGTGGTCTGCGTACTGCTGTGAGGGTTAAGCAATGACACTTTGGATGCATTAATGTTTGACAAGTGTGTATAAATTACCCGGGCTTTGCGTTCGCAAGTGCATCGCACATTTATGGGGATATAGGTGTGCCCCTGAGACCATACGGTGCCAAAGACAATGTAGGGCTGCTTGGGACATATGTTACAGGGGGATATGTAGGAAGAGAGGGGTTAATGCAGGCTAATCATGTGCTTAATGCGAGTCTTCAGTGAGATGCTTCTGGGCATACAGACAGTGTATCCTTCGATGCGTCGCTAAATACCTCCTGTTTTAGTTTTGGGTGTAGGTGGGTGCAGAAAGATTCATTTCCAGCTGCTCAGGGGGCATGTGTTTCCTGCATTGCGAATGTTGGAGATTATGTGGTTTTAATGCATGCTGCAGTCTGGTGCATAACCGATGAAATTCTAAAGGTATACGAGAAATGAAGATGATCAGATGAGGGTTTATTTACAATTACAATTCCTAGCTCGAGGGAATGACAATGCAATTGTGTTTCTATTTGCATTATTTCTATTCATAGCATTATGCAGATGCAAGATAGCGAGAGAGAGAGATTTCAAGGGAACAGAGAAAGAGAGAGGGAGATGAAAATAAGTGAAAGAGATTTATAAAAATTATAGCGAAAAGAGAATTATTAGGAATATTGGTATTGGGGAGAGAAAGCAAAGGTGGAAAGAAGGAAGGGGAGAGATGGAATCAGTAATAAAATACTGATTATAATGATCATGATGGTAAATTCCTTTTTATGACATTTTTCAAAATGTCCATTGTAAAACTGAAAGATGGATTTTCCAGAGATAGCTAGAAATGATGGGCAAGGGAATAATTGCAGTCGTGAATTTGTATGATTAGGTATAGTCTTATTTGGAGCCAGAAGGGCATTAACTGTATACTTTAACACCGAGTTAAACAGACAATATATCATATTTTTTAACTAACTAAAAATCAGAAATCATTCATCTGGGTCCTGTTTCATAAAACTTGTTATCAGTAACAACTGCCACATTTCTATGTCAAATTTGCTCTCAGCCAATCAGATGCAAGGATTTCAGTAGCTTATAACAGTTATTGCAACTTGTTATTGATGACAAGTTTTTATGAAACAGGGCCGTGTTCACAGCTAGGAGGGCATTAACTCTGTAAATGCTACTGATTCACTATCTTTAGGCTCTCTATTGCTACAACTGTGTACATACATGTATGTACATCCCAGCTAGCTCGAGGCTTCCTTGATTATCAATGAACCTTTGCAGTCCTCTGTATTCATGAATACTTGCTAGCGATCCTCTGTTTATCTAATCAAGATGGTAACTTATTGACCTCCATGTGAGCCAGTGACCTCTGCAGTACCCTTCTCTTAGCGAGAAAGGACCTTCTCTTGAGAGCGAGCTATACCTCCAATTACCATGCGGCACCTGGGGGCCTCTTGCCGCTGTTATGGTATCTCATTAAGGCTCGTTCACATATAACACGATAAATCGCTCCAGTTTTATCTTTTATAATGAGCGTAATGCGCTCCATATTTTTGTATCTTGCAATACACAGATAAGTGAGCAAGTGTAGGACCTTTGTGCATAGCTGCTTATTTTTTATCCCCACTTGCCATTCATTTACATGTAAAAAAAAAGCAACCTGCGACGTGTGAAAGAGCCTTTAGGAAGGACCGCTCTGGAACGAAGGCAAAAAGATGTTAGAGCAGTAATTATCCAATATGTCTCTGTCTAAATGATTAGCCAATGGCCTGTTATGGTCGTTATACTACGGAGATGGATTTGTGCAGAGATGGATGCATTTTCTGGTCATTATGTATCTTGTTGACACTATACAAATCCTCCACATCGGGATTCAAGTACGTACATGTGTAATAAGTGAAGAGATATATTTAGAAAGAGTTAGTCAAACAAGATTAGGGAAATAATTGATGATTTGCTTATATTACTTCTGACTGAAATAGGAATTGATATTTGCAATCAAAGATGCATGGGGAAAAGGAGATATTTTTTGATGTTATGTGCCTCGTCTTAGGACTTGTCTAAACTTATTAACTTTTGGAATCTTGATAACTTAAGTCATGCATTACACATGAATATTGAGCTTTATAGATGATAGATTAAGAATTATTAATAATAATAATAATAGTGGGTTCTTGTATAGCACACATGTCTGTCAGACTTGACACTCCTGGTGCTCCACAACTATTACCCGGGCTTTAGCATGGCTGCACTTACGGCGCTCTAGCATTTCAAGGAATTAATTCCTGTCAGGTACCCATTTACCTCACCTGGGTCGAGTGTGGCAAATGTAGATTAATGTCTTGCCAAAAGACATTAGTGCTGGGCCAGGGATTCGAACCCCGCACCTTGTGGTTTACAGTCCGGGGACTTATCCACTGGATAAGTCTTTTGGGCCATGACTCAAAATCATACCAAATTGTTTTATTGAAAAAGAAGGTATACAGCAAAAAAAGCAGATTATTTATCAACACATGTCACATTGATGTGGCTACATGAAAATTTCCAATGTATATTTAAGATAATTCAGTGTACGCAATTAAAACAATGTCATTCTCACTTCAAAATGATGGATGGTACCTATAATGATACAGGTGGCCATGGCAATATAAGTGATAGGATAATGCATATATATCAAAACGGAACTGGACAGCTTTCACATTTAGAATGGGCTGAATATGAATCTTTAGAGGATGTTTTATTTAGTATTCAGCAGGAATGAAGATCGGTCTCAAATCTACCCTCCAGCATTTTCTCCATCTCTCTGTCCCACAGTATTTGCTTAAAATCTCCTTCTCTCTTCATCTACAGACATCCCTTTGCTTCTTTATCTGGTTCTTTACTTCTCTACTCTGTCTGGTTTCTTGTTTTATCCACATTTCTCTTGGGCCCCGCCTATTTATTATTCACGACTCCAAAATGTCACCAGACGTCTTAACATGCATGCAAGTCATAGAACACAGACTACACCAGAGCATTCACCCCACAGTTCCTACAAAGTCCCATGAATTTTTTTTGGTGGAGTCACTGCCCTGGTGATAACCGAAATGGAAGACCTGACGAATGCATTACTGAAGCGTATAATTTCAGAACTACCAGTGCAGACTTTTCTGTTATACGAGAAAGAGATGGAAGATAAAGAAAAATGACTTGTTTTATTGCTTGATAAGGTACCTCCATTCATGTGCAAGTAGTGGACAAATCTTGCGTGCAACAGTGACAATTTACTTGTGATTTGCATGATTTTCAATACACTTTGCGCACAGAATACGATTGATAGTCCGCGGATAGAACAAAGATTTATTGTTGGTGTGAAATTTGATTCTAATGCATAACAGTATAGTTATCTTTTTACCTATTAATAAAGGGTATAAATGTATTCTGCCAACTTGAGTAGAAGCATTGACATGAGTAATGGTGATCTTTTAAAAAATATATGTTCCAAACATTTGTCACCTTGTGTGTTTTTTATTTCCTTTTTAATGGTACCTTTTCATCCTCTTTTTGTTTAGATTTCAATGAACTGTTATTGGTACTGGGGAAGGGGGGGGGGGTTTCATGCCAGCTATGTTTATGTCACCTTATTTGATACAACCTCCAATATGTGGGTTTTGTTTCCAAGAATTCCTTTATCATAAACAGTTGTTTTCCCCCTAAACCCTTCTTGTTAATGTGTCATAAAAGATTAGCAGAGTATGTGAATAAGCAAGTCAGAGACAGAAAGTGAGATATGAAGAAAAAAAGAGACGGAAAAGAGATAGGAGAGAAAGGAAGTCCATTATAAACATGACAGCTATTTGAAATAAAGTGAGTGAGTTATTGCTATGTGCCATAGTTTTATTACTTGGAATAAGCAGTTTAGAAGGGAGAGCAGATTGTAGGATTGTAAGCCTTCCAGATAATGCTTAATTTACATCTACAACATCTACAACATGTCTACCGGCCATGGGCTTACGATTTTTTCAAATTTGTATAACTTCCCACCAAACAAAATTTAAAGGCCGTGGAGCCCATGAATCTGTATGAAAATCTCACGGCCGTCTCCTGCATCCGCATGGGGGCCTCACAGAAAAAGGGGATACGGGCAGGATACGGGCTCCGTAGACCAATCGCACACCAAATATAAACTAGGCAAAAGCTGTTCTGTATAAGTGCCTTTCTTATGAATACATTGCATGCCACTTAGATGTCTATACTAAAAGAGTGTAGGAGTATGATAGTAAAATCATTCTTTTGATTTTTTTTTCTAGTAATTTCTTGAAGTTGTGTGATATTCAAATCCTTTTTTAAGGATTGATATATAAATTTATAATGAGACATATTATTTCCAGTATACCATCAGAGTCCTGTACATTGTATGTGAGGAAGGTTCCTGGTTCCATTGCCCAGTATATTGTCAATTCTTCAGTTGAATAGCAAATAAGTTTTGGGCCACTTCAAGTGCCCTAAAAGGTATCTGTCTAAAGCATGTTGCATGCTGACAATTTATCTTTCATCGGCAGCTGCTGGTAGAGTAGACGTAGATGTAAAAGTGAGTAATAGGTAGGGTTTAAAGTGCTATCAAGGAGCTGAATGATATTCCAACAGGGCTAAATGCTCTTTGCTTTTAGAACTTTTCTTCAGACTTCATTGCATCCTGAACACACTTTGAGACCCCACCACCTTAAAGCATACACCTCCTACCATTTGCAATTCTCTGAATTTCTCTGCCAGCATCCTTCACAACTGTAGGTAATAGTAGAAGCTTGAAGCATATCACCAACTGCTCTATCACCCGCAGTTCACGACATGCAGGGGAAAGGTGCATTATTCATGACACTGGCTTTGCTATAGACCAGGGGAAGTAATAATGGGGCCATGCATAGATTTGACGTAAAGATGCAGCGACGTAGGCCCTATCAGTTGATCAGAATTATTTCCCGCAGGTTTGCGCCGTCTGCAATGTACGCCTCCTGTTATTCGGTACTTTGATGGAGTCATGATTGTGTGTCTTGTATCCATGCACACAGCAAAATGATATGGACAGCAATCTAGATACATACATCTGACAAGATACTATATCTTAACGTCTATTTGTAGTTTCGTTTAAAGGTGATCTTGAGTTTAGGGAATGACAGAAAGTAGATTTCTACAGAATCGAACGAAACTGACAGTGAATATGCAAAATTCCACAGTAGAGATACACCTGCCAAATAATTTTGCTAACAAATATATGTGCCATGTATGTGTTTTTCAGTGAGATTGGGTCAATTTCCTATCATTTTGATGATTCCAAAACCTCACAATATACACCAATTCTTATGTAGACATGATCAATCTTTCCAGTTTGCTTTGAGACAGTTTGTTTCACAATTTAACCACATAACTAGAACTCAACTTTATCTATATAAGCTTTCATCTTAAAATTGAATTACTACAACTCCAGATTAGCTTTAAAAACGTCAGTGGAACTTTAAGTATAAATACAAGTGGTTGCATGTAAACGATATGGACATTTATATGATAGATAAAAAGTTTTGATTATTAAACATCCCTGACTAAGATGTGGGATTTAACAATCAGTGAGAGTTAACTGTACGAGTGGAGTCAACCCACCATTGTAAAGGGAGTCCGCTTTTCCTGTAAAGCAATTGATGCTGTAACAGTATGACTCACAGCCAGAAGTGTTAATCAGTCGTTGTCGAACTTCAGATTATGACGGGATATAATGTGTTATCCTTGCAATTATATTCTGAAACTATATAGTTTGACATCTTCTTATTTTCTTATTATCCACCTATGAGAAATTTGTTAATCTCCTGTGGGGATTGTATAACCGTTATTCTCTCTCTGTGAGTGAAAGTGAATGGAATAAAACATGAGTGGTTCTGGACATGCGGATATGGTGTCAAGCAATTTAGTCAGGTTCAATAATTGATTGGAAAGGATGCATATTTGATGATGTTGACAAGAATGTAAAGACGTCAGCCCTGTTTGTTGACTTCTTGGGGAGAGGTGAATGTCAGGTTTAACCTTGAACAGCTGGGTACATTTAACGTGCTTCAAGAGATCAGCCAACATGGTGACACTTGACCTCTGGTACCTCCCTTTCTATCTTTTACTCACACACTCTCTCTCTCCCTCCCTCTCTCTCTCTCTCTCTCTCTCTCTCTCTCTCTCTCTCTATCCCTTCTCTCTCTATCCCTCTCTCTTCCTTTATCTGTCTGTGTCTCTTCCTTTCATTATTCATCAATTCATAATAATTTATCATTCCACTTACTTCTTACAAAGAAATATTCATTTTTCTACTTCTCTCATTATTTATTTCAATTACTTTTTTCCCCTTATTTTCTTATAAAAATCTCTTCATTTCATTATTCATGTGTTCATAGGGCCTGCCATTAACTTTTTTTAAGGTGGCCAGCAGGGCCACTTGAGCATGAGATCCAGGTGGCCAAATGGATTCTCAGGTAGCTTGGATGCTACACTTTATTTATTTGTATCTTACACTATGTTTTGTTGGTGGCTAGCCTGGCCACCAATCTGACAGTTTCAGGGAGCCATTGGCACCGTTCCACCGTTAAAGTTAGCCCTTAATTGTTTATATTCTTCCTTGTAATTTGTATTTCTTCATGAGAGCTTTTTCTTGTAATTTGATCTTTCACCCCTTCTGATCTTGTTCTTTTTTTCCCCCTTGGCCCTTTTCTCTCATCTGTCTTTGCCTTGTTATACCCACCTCACCCCCTTCTCCCCCCCCCCCCCCCCTCTCTCTCTCTCTCTCTCTCTCTCTCTCTCTCTCATTCTCTCTCTTCTCACATCAGCAATGCTTAAATAGTTGTCATCTCCTGTTTTCATTTTTGTCCACCTGTTGGCTAAAGTACCTAGATGACATTATTAAGGTATAGCCAAGGGAAATCAAAACCATATTGCAATGTCACTTCTGGATTATGTGATCTAAGTAATCATCATGTCTGCACATAATAAGGCTGGCTATCAAATGTCTTTGTGCAGAGGAACATTCGGGTGATGGGAAAGGCAAATAAACCTCATGCACCTGCCTGAAGTTGGGCAGTTTAATTCAACATGATACTTGACGGAGGCCTATGGGCATCCTTTGATGGGAGCACGCACACAGGGCTGACATCATGAGACCGTATTCTCAATATAGACTAATACAGTTTTGCATCTCACCAAATGGTTTCCATGGAAATCATCTGATTTTATTGTTTTTGCATTGAGTATATAGTTATATTTTTTCCCTTGATGGTATTACCCTTTCCCTTCCTATATGTTCTGGGGCCCGTCGCACAAAACTTGCGTTTGATCGCAACTCTTAAAAATCAAACGCAAGTCCTTAATGTGCACTTCTGATTGGCTGAAAATATAGTTGCGTTTGATTTTCCTGAGTTGCGTTCGAACGCAAGTTTTGTGCAACGGGCCCCTGGTCGCTTCTGCAAATATGAACACACATACATGTATATGCATACTTTTTAGGGGAAAAGGGGGGGGGGTCATACTTTGGAAGTGGACTTGTAGTTATACTTTATTTATACTTTAATAGTTTGATATTTTCGCTGTGCTTATATAGTTAATAGATCGCTTCTCTGTTCCTGCATTTTGAATATATAAGGCAAGCACCCATATTCCCCTCTGATTATATATATTTCTTATTTAATTTGCAGATAAACAGATAAAACATGTTGATACTAAGGGAATAAGAAATACCACTGACTAGTGCCCGAGAATAGCCAAAAAGGAAACTAGATTACCCTTTTTGTTGGTTTTACTTTCTTAGTACAAGATACTCTTGGTAATGATTGGATAGTTACATTTTGCAAGTTTTGATGACAATATTGACCATATTTTCTGTATTGTCCTCTCTTCTCTGTACCAATTCTGTTCAAGTCCAAACTTTCCGTGCAGGCCTCGTGTGATCTCTCTTTGCCCTTTTATTGATATTTCATCACATTGTTTTTTCCTTTTGAGGTTGCTCTTTGTAATTTTTAAGAGGGTAATTAACCCTACTAAATGTAACCTTGTTTTGGGAAAGTTATCCGAAACAGTATCATTACAATGTGGACTTAAGAAAGAAAAATTAGATGTAATCTTTGATAAGCCTGTTAAGCCATTGATATTTATCTTGCTCATTCTGATGAGACCGCTCGTAAAGAGACCGTCTTCTAATCTTTCTTAGCCATCTCTACTTCACCGAATCACATCGTCGGCCAACATGAAAGAACTAATGGCCTCAGTAACAAGCAGACGACTTTCCCAATAAGTCAATTAAGCACCATTAAGCTTTCTCGGTCAAAGGTCGATCCTTGCTCTAGACTTACGTCCCAATGTCGGCATTTGTTATCCTCAATTAGCATCCCGTCCATCGTCCTTCATGTTTTGATGGATCAAAACATTCCTTGTCTGTGTTGGTATTCATAACATGTGGGTAGCCTTATTGGTACTCTGTTAATCTTTGTTGCTCATAGGAATATTAGAGGACTAAAGGAATGTTGAGAGTCATGGGATCATGTTTCTGCCAAGAGAAGGCAATGCCCAATCCTTTAATCTTATGAAGATGTGGACACATTAGTGTTTCATGTAGAAGGGTATATTTTTCTCTCTTCTACTTCTATCTCTCTCTCTCTCTCTCCATGTGTACATGATAAAGGATTTGTTGTAACTTAGTGTCTGACATGGTGTGCATAATCTTATGCTATAAATCATCAAAAACCACCCTTCAGTATACTTCCTGAACCACCTGAAACTGCTTGTACAATTTCACCAGAATATGTAGTCTTTCATGATGATGATATCCTGCAGATGTTTTTGTTTTTTCCTCCAGGACCCTGAAATTTGCTCTGTATTGCAAATGGAAAATTTGCAGTCTGTTTGAAACCATGCACAGTAGTATGCAATTTCAAATCTCTGATATTGAGTAAAGGGCTTGTAAAGGGCCTACCCTTTATTCTGTACATGTGCTAATAGGTGAAGTTCTGCCATTCCATATGGACACGATGTATTAAGGCAAAGTCATATAGAGACGACCGCCTTGAAGTGGAGACACATTTGTAAAGATATGTCCGATACGCAGACATGCAAACTCTACTTTATAAGTTTGCATTCCTCCAATACTCCCATTATCACGGCATTATCCTTCACATCCCACGGTTGCTATGTGCTTAGCTTTTGACGATGGTGTTCAGCGTTAGTTCCTCCATCATTACGTGTTGACTTTTGGCCGCTTGCCATTTCCAAAAGTCTCTGTGCTACGTGAAAACGGCGACAGATCACCCATTTTCCCGCTTTCCATATATTGCAAGAGCACTTTGTGCTATGCTCATGGGATGTTTAATGTGATTAATGATATGCATTTAGGTTGAATGCTAATGAGCCTCTCTCTCTCTTATAGAGAGGTAGTAGAATTAGGCAGTTAACTGCAAAGTAGGAAACAAATAGAATTCTGTCAAGAGCATTCTACATAGATTTCTTTGAAAAACAACAAGGAAACGGAATTGTGTCAAATAAGTAGGTTGTCTAATTTGATTAGAAACTTGCTAGCATTCCATTTGTTACACCAACCTTGACATAATGTTCCATTACATGGCCAGCTGTCTGAGAGATTACCCGAGATATACAGTGTATGACTTTAATCTGTCTAAATGACATCCTTGAAAACGAGTCATATTATGTGGCATGTCTTTTGTCCCAGATATAAGAGTAGGATAGTATCGAATTTTAATTGAATTCATATATGGTGACAGAACATTGTCAGTAATGCATGTGACATTTTGCCTTACCTCTCAGAATGTTTTTGTGTTTGTAACGTTTTTATCTCAATCAAGGAGAATACAAAAACTGGCACCAGGATATACATGTACATATGTCAAACAAAAATATTGAAACTACCCCTCCTAGTCAGTACTCAAGCAGAAAGATGAAATCTGCATTGCTGCGGGGTATGATGAATTAGAATGAGAAGAGTAATAACTTGTGTCTGCCATATTGTCTGTGTATGAATGCTAATGGACTTCCTCCTTATGTTTCTCTTTGTCTATTCTGCTACACAGCCAAGAAAGAGGCCATGACTTCGCTGGTCAACCCGGCTTATAACAGCACAGTGGGCTCCCCGACGGACCAAGTCAACGCAAACACGACAACAGGGGGACTCTCCACGGAGGAGCACGACCCATTACAAAATGAGATTAACAAAATGATGAAAGAGAGCCTGATGGACTCAGACTTTAGCCAGACGGACAATAAGAACGAGGGGGTGTCCATCCAAAGTGCCGTTCTTGGGGGGTCGTCGGGGAAGAGCCGCTCCAAGTATGCATCCACGGACTACTCTTCCATGGGAATAGGCAATCCATTAGAAAACCTGCCTGGGGCCTACTCAGATGATGACTATGATGATGATGAAGATGATGTTTATGTGGAGGAGGAGGAGGACGAGGACAGGAGATTGACAGTGGCAGATGATAACATCCTTCGGGAGAGGAACAAGGTCAAAGCAGAGGCCATGTTTGCTGGCATTGATTTCATCGATGATGGGGAGGACGATGATGAAAGCGAAGAGGAGGAGGAGGAGGAGGAGGAGGAGGAGGAGGATGACGATGATGAGGACAGAGCAGAAGTTGTGATCATCGAGGAAGCAGATAGCGCAGATGAGAAAGCACCAAAGAGAGTGAAAACAGATGATGGCTGTTCACCAAAAGACCCTGATGCAGATCTCATGTCACCGGATGAAGTGATTGCCACAAAGCTGGGTGGTATTTTAAGTTATTATGCCAACTTGGAAGCATTGACCAAGCAACGTTCGGAACAGATCGAAGATGATACCACATCATTACGGGGCAGTGTCAGCGATTCATCAGATATAGAGGGTGAGAGGCACGAAGGCCTTTACGAAATGCCTCAGCAGCCAACACCCTTTGATTCTGGACCATCGACCATGGATGATGAGAGCACAGATGATTGTGAGTCAACGTATGATATGCTTTACAAGAGCTTTGGGCTCAGGACACAGGAAGAAACCTTTAAGACAGATCTTCTTTCACCGTCGCAAGGTCAGCATGACCATGGATATGCCAGCGAAACATCCGCTGATGAGCGAGTGTCTCCCATCAAGAGACCAGGCATGCTAATCAGAGATGGCTTCAAGCCTCCGCTCAGTGCTCTTACCGAGGACCTCCCCCTCAAGATTTTGTCCCCTACAACGGAAGCTGAATCAGGCATCGAAGTCACCCCAGAACCCAAGTCCAACAAACCACTGTTGGACAAGGAGCTCTCTGAAGCGCAGAAAAATGCCCTGACGAAGCCGACGACACTTCCGCCTGGCTGGCGCGAAGTAGCCGATGCCCATGGAACATACTATTGGCATGTACCGACTGGAACTACGCAATGGAGCCCACCCTCACCCACTGACAGCCAAGGATCAGCTAGCCCTCCCAAGAAACCTGCTAGGGTATGTACATTTATGTAGTCCCTGTGAGTTATCATCTGTAATTTCTGTTGTGCTTAGGCTGTGTGGTGTAGAAAAGGTGGGCTATACATTTAAGATTTTAAAGTATTCAGATCAGCTGACTTTAGATTTGATGATTTCCATCATCCACAGTGGTCTTTATTTTAATTGGTCTTACTATTTTTCAATCTTTAATACACTATATATGTACTCCTGTAGAAAGTCTGTCACATATATATATATAAGCAATTGTGCAGTAAGTATCGCCAAGAGAGCCTACTGGTTGTGGAGGCACCCAAATCCCAAAGCGTTTTTATTCTGGATTGGGCCCACTGTTCCGCTTATCATATTTCTCTGCCTTCCCACAAATGAGCAATCTCCCCCAAGATGTCAACACGTGGCAATCGGATACCTGTATTCAGAGATATTGATAGAAGAATGAGGGATTGATTTGGGGAAGAGGGGAAGATGGTCAAGAAACGAGACTCTCTTGATAGAGATTGTGAGTCCGGGATTTTGATGACGGAAATCTGTCACTTTTACGAGTTGTTTTTCAGCCTTCGAAATAGCAGTCGGTAGACTCTTAAAGGCATAAATTTCCAAATCACAAGAGAATTGGCAGTATAATACTGGAGGAATGATAATAAAGGCTTATTGGAATTGAACAAGAAACAAATCTTTGAAGGCGATATGAAGGAATAAGTACAAACAAATGTTTTGCAAGTGGGAAATCATCTGTTTGAAAATACTGTAAAATCAGAAATTTT
This sequence comes from Heliocidaris tuberculata, assembly GCA_025618425.1. Classification (NCBI taxonomy): domain Eukaryota; kingdom Metazoa; phylum Echinodermata; class Echinoidea; order Camarodonta; family Echinometridae; genus Heliocidaris; species Heliocidaris tuberculata. The sequence continues at coordinate 7,688,412 of CM046846.1, forward strand.
TGTTTGATTAATTCTTCGTGCTCAGCCAAGTAAGGTGAATTTCACATGTTTTTAATTTTGCCAACGCGCTAGGCTTATGGGCCAAGGAATACATAAACAAAAATATTGTCACGTTTTTATTTTTGCGCAAATTTCATGCCGCTCAAAAAAATTTCTACGCCGCGAAATATTCCACGTTTACAGTAGTCACAGAGCGTTTTTGACAGACTTATTTGCAATCTGATATTGGGTAAACCAAACCTCATTTTCAAACGCTGTGGGGTCTGGACAGGAGAGACTAGGCAAGGCTGCTCGCTCGTGTAAGGTAGAGGGAGGGAGAGGAAATGAGATGACAATAAATCAATTTCATACTCCATCTTTGCCAAGGACACTTCTCATTCCACTGCCAAGGTAACGGTTTAGTCTTGAATTACATACCCTTCATTCCTTTTTTCGGCCTTCCCTTTTCAAGGCCTCTTACTTGTTTTACCCTTGTGTCTTCGTAGAATTGCCTTTACTCTCTTTTTCTCGCATTTCTAAATTAATTTTGTTTCATCAGACAAATTACTTTGCTTTTCGTAAGCAATTAACATAATGAAATATCTCTTTTTCGTCTCATTGTCACTTCCTCTCTATCTCTTTCTCTCTCATTCTTGCTGTCTGCCCTTCTTTCTCTGTCTGTCTGTCTCTCTCTCTCTCTCTGTGTCTGTCTTTCTATCTCACTTTCTCTTTCTCTCTCTCTCTCTCTCTCTCTCTGTCTTTTTGTCTCTTCTAAATCTTTTGTATACTAATTCTCTCTATTTCTAGCTTCTGTTATACAATCCGTTTCCTGCTTTTTTCCTCTTTGTTTTCCGACCACATAACAGAATGTAACTCACTCACATGTTTACATGTTTCTCAATCTTTGATGCATTGAGTTGCTTTAATTTGTCCATTGAATTTTCATGTATCTATATTGGTCTTAACCAACTTCATTTCATTTACATAATCGCATTTACAATCATACTTCCTTAAGCTTCTGAATAATTAAGGAGAATATATCTTTTATTATTCAGTTACTGTTTACACCTATTTTCTTTGGAGACCCTTTTTTTTGTGTAAACTGTCTTTTCTGACATAGTACATAAAATTTAGGCCTCCACTTTAGTAGTATTTTCCATCTATAATAAGCAGAGATGCTTTCATCCTAACCCCTTCCGGCTTGCAAAGGATTAGAACATTTCTTTTTTGGAAAGTGCACACACCTTGTCGCATATTGGGGAGTGATGTATATTTTCCATTGACTGAGTCGAATCGATTCCGCTTTTGTCTAGTCAAGCTTAGAATGTGAGAGTTGAAGTGTGCACCGTCCCTGTCTGAATTCTCTTAGCAGCTGCATACTCCACCAACTTTCTTTCGCCTTTCCTCCGAAATCCTCTCAGGTTTAATGTGAAAATACTCTCCACGGCCAGACTGCTAAAGGCAGTTTTTTTTTTCTTGTTTTTTTTTTTGTTGGTAAAAAAGCATTTCCCCCTGAGATCAGGAATTGAACCTAGGTTTTTGGCAACAGTATTCTATGCTGATTATTCCATTTCTGTCAGAATCTCATGTCAACAAAATGTTTTCATAGTATTTAGGGTTTTTAAGTAGATGTAGTATGGGATATAGACATTGTGTCTGATGAGAACCAGAAGGATATTAACTCATATATATATATATATATATATATATATATATATATATATATATATATATATATATATATATATATATACTGAATTAATGCCCTTCTGACTCTCAGCACATGATAAGGTTTTACATTGGACTTTAGGTTTTTTATTTGTAATATGTGCCTTCTAAAGAGAGAAAGATGGGTAATTCGTGTGAAATGATTTGTGTGAAAGTGGCATTGTAGCGAGAGGTATGAATGTATCCTTTCTTACTCATGTCAATGTCAACAGATGATTCATCCTCATGAGTGATGGAATGTGGAGAGAAAAAACAAGGGGGGGGGGGAGAGAGAAGTATCGGGAAGAAAAACAAAAAGGAGAATAGAGAGAGAGAGATACACGCATGAAATGTTTAAAGTAATACTAATCATGAACAAGGGCACCCGTTCTACAGAAAAGAAAAAAAACTTCAGAAATAATGATTCAGAAAGAAAGGGACTGGAGGGACTGAGTAGGGAATAAGTGAGCATGGGAGGGGGGGGATTTCCAACCCCTTCCATTTCAGCACTACCACCATCATCATCATCATTGAAGTTCAGTCCATGGTGACTACTGGAGATAAAAGGAAAAGCAATCACAGTTCAGCTTTCCTGTTATCGACACCTCCATTCCTCAAACCACTACCCCTTAATTGCATCTCCGTTTACATTTGCGTTACATCCAACATCAAATCACTAGAATTGCGTTTGATTTCCCCTCTCACAATCACGCATGAAGACCTCTGCTCTTCCTCATTTAGCATCTTCTCCTCTTTAATTTTAGCGGTCTCACTTTCTCAACCTCTCTCCTTGCCACTTACATCCTTGTTTAATATTAAAATCTCACTTAACTTGTATGTTTCATATAGACATGTTGTCTAGTCTGTATTATTCTTTAATAGTTCCAAGGCAGTTATGAATATTTGAAGATATCTGAGAGGGCTGACTGCAAGCAAAAATGAAGCTTAAACCAGCATGCTATAAAGGAACCAGTGTTCATTTTCAAATTTTAAATCATTTTCAGTATAGGGGTAAAAAAAAAATTAAATGAAAGCTGAATTAACGAAAAATAAAATTTGTAGCGGGATGGTATATGAAGGTTCTAAGCATTACGTTGGGACCTTGAGAAAAGAATTTTGATAAAACCTGGAATAGATCTTTAACAGACTTTAATATATATGTTTAAGTCTATATCTTTCCTCATTTCATATGCAAAACTTTTTTAAGTCATACAAATCAAGAAATTACTTCTTTTGATTTCCACTATGTCCTGTTAGGTAGGCACATTCACATACGTTTGCTATTGGCATGAGAGATTTTACTTCATCAAATTCAGGGAAGAGGTCAAATCAAATTTATGATGAGTATTACTGACCTGATTTCTCACATTTGACACTTAAGAGAATAATGATTTCTTAGAATGCCAAAATTTAATCAATTCCAGCCATTATTTCACTAGTCACATGTGATACCCATGACAAATTATGATCACTTGGTAAAAATTGAAATCAAGTGCCACCCGCACGCAGCACGGGCTTCTCTTGCTTCCGAACCGTCCCACATATGATGCTGCCATAATTCACTTCCATGTTCATAGCAAGTGGTGAAAGATCTTTGTGAGGGGGGTATCTTTAAAGGGATAGATGATGATGAGAGAAAATGGAAAGAGAAAAAGAGGGAGGGAGAGAGGGAGGGAGAGAGGGAGGAAGAGAGGGAGGGAGAGAGGGAGGGAGAGAGGGAGGGAGGGAGGGAGGGAGGGAGGGAGAGAGGGAGGGAGGGAGAGAGGGAGAGAGGGAGGGAGAGAGGGAGAGAGGGAGGGAGAGAGGGAGGGAGGGAGGGAGAGAGGGAGGGAGGGAGAGAGGGAGGGAGGGAGGGAGAGAGGGAGGGAGGGAGGGAGAGAGGGAGGGAGAGAGGGAGGGAGGGAGAGAGGGAGAGAGGGAGGGAGGGAGAGAGGGAGGGAGGGAGAGAGGGAGGGAGGGAGGGAGAGAGGGAGGGAGGAAGAGAGGGAGGGAGGGGGAGAGAGGGAGGAAGAGAGGGAGGGAGAGAGAGAAGAGGAGAAGGAGAGAGAAAGAAGAGGAGAAGGAAAGAAACAGCGCAAGAGAGCTAGTAGTACGCACAGAAAGTTGTAGGACCCATGCTCTGGCGAACATTTGCTCTGCGAATATCATACACTAACCAAATTCTAAAATTCAACCCTGGACCAAACACTTTACCTAACCCTAACCTTCCATCTTTGACAAAATAAACCTAGTTTGCAGGCACAAACCCTGGTCAGTCGTAAAAGAGTGTCTGCACTGTAAGACTACCATAGGCCATGTACTATAGTTCCTCCTGACGTTGACACGACCAGAAGGTAGCTGAATTAGGCTTCTCTCAAGACACAATGATTTTCTTATAAAGTGTCAAATTAGGGTCTGTGCTTGCAGACTAAAATAAACCCCGGAGCTATCGTTGCTGAAGCATATGTCGCAGCACCGGATGGAAAGATGTACAAGTAACAGAGAAATAGGTTACCTGACGGAAAAAGACTTCTACGTCTTTTGCTGAGATCCAGAAGGAGCTGTACCTTTATGTGAAATTCTATGTTAAAGCCCTACGGAAAAGTATGTAGGTGAGACTACATTTAGTTCTTAGAAGAGGAAAGTATGAGACAATGGGATGTGACAGGACAAAGCATCTTCAATTTCAGAGAAAAGAAGTAATTTAGACTAATGATATCTTCTAAATCAAATAAAGAAATAAGGAGAAGAATAGTTTGATTTTTTTGTCATTGTTGGATTAAACTCAGAAATGTTAGCTGGAAAGAAACGAGGTCAATGTGAAATGTGAGATACAGTGTACCCAACAGGATAACAAAAGACTGCAAATATATTTTGGAACTAGATAGCGAAGGCATTGTTATAAGAGATATATTTATAGGGTTGCGAGAAGCAATAGATAAAAACAAGATAAAGGACATGCAACATGATAGAACAAAGGAGACAATCTGGAAATTTCGAAAGAAAGAAATAAAAACGAAGCTCCTCATCTCCTCGTAAGTAACTTGATGAAAATGTTCAATATTCATGACATTAGTCACGAGTTGTGAGGTAGTGACTGTAATTGCATCTTTCTTGCCGTTGGCCACTTAAGCGCTGAACGTGCTCTGTATATCTCAGCCCTCTTCACGAGTTCGTCTTTCTTCCTCTAACCCTCACCTCTGTCTATAATTGTGGCACTTTGTCTATCCTTTTCTCATTACATTTGCTTTTATTATTACTCCTATGTTTCTCTCTCTCTCTCCCTCTCTCTTTCCTATTTCTCTTAATTTTAAAGTTATATGTGTTTGAAAATGGCTATTCACCCCTTCCATTTTGCTTCGCCTTTTTTTTTTTCCGGCTGCATGTAATACTGTGTATTGTAAAACTAACACTTTCTTTCACATTTTCCTTTGTATTTTATCTTTATTTTTTTCTTTCATGATATATGTACGATTGTGTGTATATTTTCCTTTTGAACTTTTCTTCAATTATACATAATGTTATTCTGTAGTAATACTTACCATCAGATGTTTCTGTATATTGTTTCTTGAGAGGCAAAAGGGCATTACCCCAGTAATAGATTAAGTTCATGCCCTTCTTGCTTTTAAGCAGAAAATATCTTCCTTGTATTGTTTTTATCCCTGCTCCCAGTCTTATCATACCTCCCTTTCCCTGGCCTACTTTCCTCTTCTTTCTTGTGTCTCCATCTCTCTCTCTCTCTCTCTTGTGCCTTCACCCCTTCCTGTCCTCATCTCTCTTCTTCTCTGGAGTATTCTTTCCCTCACACCCGCACCCTTTGTCTCAGAACACTTTCCTCGGGCATCTTATCCTCCATCTCTCCTCTCCCCGTCAAACACATGAAAGGTATCAATGACACAATCGTACCATCTCTGTAACAAAAGGCTCAACTGGGCCTTAGTCAATGAAAAAGAGACCAAAAAAAAAAAGAGAGGCTAAAATTAGACAATTACTGATTAAGAGCGACAGCTTTTTATGGAAATATCCCAGAGCAAGATTGACAGATTTTAGTGCATGAAGCGTAATTGTAACCTATTATTAGGTGCGCTCATAATCGTCTCATTTTTAGGTGCCCCACTAGCACAACGGGGTCATATTTCCCCCATCAGCCAGGAGTGTGCTAATTCCGTCTTGGTATCCGAATTGGGCTAGATTACCCATTTTCAGCTCAGACAAAGGTTATCTTTGTATGTAATATAAGATGATCAATGAAGCGAATACACCGGAAGGACAGTATAGTGCAGGATGATCGGTTATGCCCATATTTTTTTTGACAAGGATGTCTTGACACGAACCACATGCAGTCATGTCATAAAGAATGATGTGAGTCTTGATGAAATTTTTGAAGAGAGCATACTTCATAATGTTTGTTCTATATCCTTTGGACAAATCAGTTTCAAATGCAGCCTCTTGAATTACTCTCGATTTTTAAAGTTATAAAGGAAAAGTCAACTAGAGACATCGTTTGTCAAAATAAAGAGAGTAGTGGACCCTTCTTTTAAAGTACATTGTATGGTATAGGTTAATAATGATCATGCATTTTTATATTATGACAAGCAATTTAGTCAAAAAAATAAAAATAATAAATCTAAAACAGTACGACGATGTGATTAAAAGTTGCAAAGTTTATTTTCTGTATATCGCTATTGTGAAAGATGAGACAAAAAGCTGTATATTCTTTTATACTTATTTTCTTTTCCTTCATGTTCTGGATAAGATATATTCATATCCATGTATTTGTGTGATACCTCCAAGTTGTTTTACCAAATCATTTAATATTATTACTTATTTTTTTTCAACAACTCCGTGTTTGTTCCCACATGTAGAGGAGTTGCTAATGAGGCTTCTTTGCCAAACCTGGTGGTAGAGATATATTTGGAAATACTGATTGGGAATATTTGATGACTTGATATTATTGTAACATGAAAGTTGTCCTTTCTCATTACCAGGAAAAAGAGGAAAGTCATACCCTCTCTTATTTTAATACCTAATGAACTTGAACTGAAAATGAGGGATCCGGTGCATGTGTGTGTGTGTGTTTCACAAAATCCCACCCACCCACACGCCCGCTCTGTCACGTATAGGAAGCGTGTACTGTTAGACCCTCTTCTCATCCAAGAAGGGCCTCCTGTTTAATTAATGCGATTGCGTGATTCATGTGCATTGCCTGTGCGTTCAGTCATGCACCAATGATGGGAGAGGACATTCTGATGAGAAATGAAGTTAAAAAACCCCCCTCCTCCTCCACCAAAAAAAAAACCCTCTTGATTTATCATGGTCGTTTTGTTTTAGTGAGTCAGAGACAATGTAGAAATGTTAGAGATAGTAATGGTCCATGAAAGCTGAGTTTATGGTGAAAATCAATTACAAGCTGTATGGGAAGTTGTTGTGATAATGATGATGAGGAGGAGGAGGAGGAGGAGGAGGATGAAGACGATGATGATGATGAAAATGGTGATAATAATGAAGATGATGGTGACGATTATTATGATAATGTTGATGATGATGATGCTAATGTTCGTGTAAATGATGATGATGATGATGATGATGATGGTCGTGGTCGTGGTTGTATCAGTGGTGATGGTGCTGATAATGTGTTTCAGATACTGATCAGAGTGATATTGGTGTTTTATTGGTACTGATCAGAATTGAAGGTCACCATCGATCAATCTTCATTATGAAGTTGAACACTAAATCATTTTAACCAGCAGAGTTCTAATTCCATTTGCAAAGTATCGTGATCCGCATCGTGCTCTTTCCTATATTTTCCCTCTAAGATAATGCAAGCATGAATTATTTACTTTCAGAAAGAGCATTGATCATCCATCCTTTATTTCAATGACTCACGCTCACACCATCCAACAAGAGGTACAAAAAGGGGTGGAAATAAATCGAATCTGAAATTGACAATTGGAGCCGTGCAAACTCTCGTCTCAGTGGTGTGAAGTTGGTTTCCTAAATTCTACTGATCTAGTTTGGGGGATGTTATGATCAATCTTGCACTCCTCTGAGGGATGACCTTTAAAACAGTTAGATAGAAGGATGCAAACCTTCACTTTACATTCTGATTATGAGCATCAATCATGTAGGGATCTTCATATTTCTTTAAAATATATATTTGATAGAGAGTTGCAAAACAAGTAACAAAAATATGCTGCTGCAGTACCTGAGAAAGGTATAATTTTATGATGGCCATGTAATATATACTTTGAAGGCAGAAGAAAGTGGGAGATGGCATTCCAGTCTTTGTAAAAAATCTTGGAAATAAACATAGTAGAACTAAATTGGACGTACATTGCGTGATATGGGGATGAGATAAAGCCGGGGAACACGATTTGAGTAAAAAAAAATTTGTCTGAATTCAATTAATGATGTCATGCAACTGTATTAAGATTTCTTATTCTTTGGAACAGTTTTATCACGTACAGCTGCACATATATTTTACAGTGAGATGCTTCTTTTTTCTTTTACCTTAACATTGGAATTCAAACACAGCTGTAGTAAAACCCTAACTGTGCCTCTGCTTAGTGTAATGTCCTTCCTTCTTTTCCGTCCCCATTTTCTCTCTCTTCCCTTAAGTTTTACATTCTCGGGACTCATGAAACAAACAGGTTCCCGGCAGAGAACATGCAGCTTTAAAATGGATACCTGTACGGTCGGCGTACATCAAAGTGCTCGGAGAGTAATTGTACACCTGAAGAAAATTCTCATTACACGACTGAGACTGAATGGAAAACAAATTGAATGGAATGTACCCAGAAGAAGATGGATGCAAATTGAAAACCAGGGGGTTTAAAGAAACAAGAAAAAAGGGGAGACCTATCACTAGGCAGACGATGGGTGGACGTCATGTTGGGAGTAGAAAGGCATCGTTTAGGGATGTGATGGAGTCTGGGGAATTCTATAGCTTATATACGTGTGCTGGTTATTTTCTGTGTCTGATCTGTATTCTTTTTTTATATCTCAATCTCATTAAATCCTTATTCTACTTATTTTTTAATCTTTTCTATTTCTACACGATGGTTAGATGTTATTCATTTTGTGTGTGGATGAATCATGAGCTTTACTGATGGTTACCTCTATTTTCTGTCTATCTTTAGTTTCTATCTTCCCTGGAAAGTTGCATTTCCCTGAGATATCCCTTTGTTTTTCTCTGGATTCCTTTTTGTTTCCTTTGAGGATGAAGGAGGATTTTGTAACATTCTTCTGTTGCAGTTTATTTTCTCCCCTCTCTCTCTCTCTCTCTGTCTGTCTATCTGTCTATCTGTCTGTGTGACTGTCTCTCTCTCTCTCTCTATGTCTGTCTCTCTATCTCTATCTCTGTCTCTCTGATTCTCTGTTTCTCTGTTTCCCTTTGTCTCTCTGTCTTTTTCGTTCCCTCTCTTGTATGTCTGTCTTTTCTACGTAGTATCCTCATCTCTCCTCCATTTTTAAACTTCTTAAAAGCCTTTGTCATGAAACTGTTATTCCCCAGCGTAATCACTTCCAGAGTCGTATGCATGTCTAGATGTGAGTGCAGCATCTGTATGAGGTGATAAAGATCAGTAATGTGGTTATGTAATGGATACGAGCTGCATAATTGAATGTTAAAATACCGCAACAGCGATTTCTTCCAGAGATAAAAACGGTTGGAAAAATAGCGACGGCACTTTCTAGAATGTCACACAGAGAGGATAAACAGCATTAAGGTATACATGAGGTTCCAAGCATGTGAGAAAGTGCCCTGCTCTTATACACCACAATACAAACATGATATTATATCATCTTTTGAATGTCAGAAGGAGTTAACTCTAGTTGCCTTGGTCCTTATGTATTTGATATGCAATAACCACAAAAACATCACTGAGATTCTTTTTCTTCGTTAAAATGATCGTTAATGATACTATCAAAGTTGCAGAGAATTGTGGATCTTTAGACAATGTTTGGTGAATCTGTATGCACAAGAGCAACTTGAGTGGTAGATATCATTTGCAGATGCAGAATTTGGCAGGTTTAGGCGTAGTAAATAGTTCACTGACTGTGTAATAGATAGCTCTAACAAGTGAATCACCGCCAAAGAGTGCCCCAAATGAGAATCGATGGTGGGCCGCATCTTATCTTGAAGATGATGATCGGTATTATTCAGCATGGGAAAAAAAAGAAGAAAGCTGATCATTGCAAAAACATGGTGTCATGTTTTATCTCTATCTGTCTGTCTCCCTCTCTGTTTCGACTGACTCACACCTCTTGATCATGTTGGTTGTCACCCCCCCCCCCACACACACACACACACACACACACACACACACATGCTCTCTCTCTCTCTCTCTCTCTCTCTTTTCTTCCTGTATACCTCTCTATACCTCTTTCTCTCTCTCCCCCCTTGTGTCTTAATCTGTTCTCTTTCTCTCCCCCTTATCTCTTACCCCTCTCTTTTCCCGCTGATTCTTATATAATCTCTCTGCATGACTTTGACTCTTAGTCTTCTTCTGTTTCTGTCTTTGTCTCTTTCTCTCTCTTTCTCTTTATCTTTCTCTCTATCTCTCTCTCTTCCTCTCCCTCTGTCTTTCTCTGGCTCTCTCTCTCTTTCATTCTTGGAATGTAATAGATCTATGGATGATTCACTTCATAAGAGTTCACATCTTCCTTAGATAACTTCACACTTTGCAATTACATCATCATGCAATTCTCCACCGTCTTCATATCATTGCTCAGTCTTCCACTAGTCATTGAACTTCCAGCTTGGGTACTTGTATCCCAAGCTTACCTTATTGAACTTTTTTTCTTCCAAAATACTCTTAATCTGTCTGTTCTCTCCGCTACAATTTTTACCCCCATTGTTTTGTCGAATACCCTATCCTTTTCCTGTTGGTAATTATATAATTATTATGATAATCTATCCTCTACCTATCTGTCTGTTAGTTGTCTGTCCCCTCCCCCAAATTATTTGTCTCTATTTCTGCTTGGTCTTCTATCTCGATGGGTCTCTGTCTCCCACTCTGTCTCCCTCTGTTGTTGGCTCCGTCTTTCTTTCCCTCTTTCTACCCCACACCATCCCTTTCTCCATCTACTTTTCCCCGTACTCTCTTAACCACCATTATTTCCACTTCCTTAATCTGCTCTCAGCGTGTTGGCTTTTGATCTTGATGCCGTCAAGGTGTGCATCTCAATGCGATGATTCATCACCGAGCGATGAGGCCAATGACAGGGGGGCAGCTTTTCAGGTCTTTTATCCGTCCTGCCTCCCGGTCAAGTTGTGCTGACAAAGTGCACCAGCCAGCCCACGGTGCCCAAGGGCCCCCAAATTGTATTTCTCTAACCCCGTTTCCATGGCCATCAACACCTTGCCAATCTAAATCTCTCTTTCCGATCCAGTGGTATCTTGCATGTATAAGCAGTGCATTCTACAACTTAGGTTCATAAGAGTCAACTAGCATTTTGTCAGCTTTGCCCATACTGATTGTTAAGAGGTGCATTGAAATGTTATCAGGAGAGGGATATAAAGGGAAGACCAGATAAGTATTCCTATTCTACAGCTTTCTCCCAGCCACTGTCTCCGCTTTTTTTGTTTCAAGCTGCTGCAGTCATTGTTACCACATACGTTCACGGTGCAGTTCTAGGTGTGAACATGACTTAATTAGCAAGGTTATCCACCACTCTAGTAGACACAAAGTATCTAAGCAAAGAGAAAGGCGTCCGTAAAATCCCCTTCCTATATATACTTAACAGCACTGTCTCTACATCACCCAGGCATGGCAGAAGGTCGGGCTCGGACAATGGAAGTGGGGGGGGCACTTTTTGTTTGGCGGACAAAAGGTGCCCCCCCCCCCCACTTCCATTGTCCGAGCCAGACGTTCCACCGCCGCTGACATCACCCGTTCCCTTTCCTCAAAACCTTTGCCTCTCCTTTTGATATCTTACATTTTCCTGTCCCTTTCTATCTTTCCAGACCATTTTACCTTTTTACCTGCCTCTTGATCTAATGTAAAATTAATGCTCCCTTATCCATATCACCTGTGTTCCCTAGATGTGAATATTGTCTCGATATGACTCAATCAGTCCATTGGTAGGTCTTTGAGCCTTTATAATCAACCTGTCTTTTGACTTCCAGGTGAATGTTTTTTACATAATTGGGAGTCTGGTATATTTACTATGTATAATTGAAATACCAGGGGCCATATTCTGAAAACTATGTTATCTTTCATGTTAATGAAAACTATGTTAATTGTCATAACAAACTGAAATTAAACTGAAAATAAACACTAATCGTTGGTACTTGCGCAGATGTCTCTGTTAACTTTACGCGAGCACAGCTATCTTTGTGCAATCATTAACCAATGACTTGTCCTAATTTTGATTTGTTATGACAATTAACATCTTTTTACTAACATAAAAGATAACATAGTTTTCAGAATATGACCCCTGATGTCTTTATCATGAGCAATAGACTTCAGACTTTGGGGAATCAGAAATTCTTTAAACGTATACAAATAAAGTTTGTCACTGTACCATTGTACAAGTGTGATGTTTTGAAGACAACATCCAAACTACACTGTCATTTTAACAATTGTAGGAAGAGAAAGGTATTTAAGTAAAAATATATTATACCAAGGAGGGTATAAGTTTACCCAAAAGTAGATTAAAAAAATAAATTGTGAACAATGTATGTTTTTTTTACATCACTATTTTCAGTAAGTACTACAAAGAACTAGTAAGATATTTAGGCCTAGTCAAAAGAAAAAAAAAATGAGAGGAGATTGATCCATTGTTTCAACACACCTGTTAATTTGGTAAAAGAATCTGTACCATCCACTCCCATTGTGGGTTGTTGCTATCTCCTGGCAAATTAAAATCGTTTTTGTATCATGTGTCCAAACCAGACAGCCGTTACTCTCTTGCGCCCCTCCCCCTCTCCACCTCCCACCCCCTCAACTCAGTATGATATATCATGTTGCTCTACATCCCTCAGCGGTTTTAGTCATCATACCGAGGCTTAAGATTGTTTCTTTCTGGGAAAAATCGGGACAAGACTCAGACAAATCCCTTCCTTCTTGTCTACCACCTGCTGTATTCCATTCTTGAGTTTCCCTCTTGGTCAAGATGCTGACTGCTCAAGGCATCTTGTCACTCGTTGACTAACGCTCTCCTTTAACCCTATTCTCCATCAGACTCGGATTCTCTTTGTCGTTTGTAGTCACAAAGACAAAGAACCAAATAAGGTAGATGAAAACGATGTCGATTGTTTCTTATTTCATACTCAATAACATTCCCTAATATATTTCTCTCTTGAGAGCCAGAAGGGCATAAACTCTATATTTAAGGGTATAAGTTAATGCCCTTCTTGCTCTCAGCAGACAATTAGTTAATTTGAGGTTAAGGACCCAGATTAAAGTCAGTTTTCGTGGATATGTTATTAATAAACTCTTTGCTATCCCCTTTGTTCTGCATTAATTGTCAAAGAAAGCAAGGAAAAGGACAATATGCTTATGTTTTGAGTGTAGGGGAGAGGAACAAAGCAATTTTGGCCTTTTTTTTCTGCTGCCATGTCTTGCCACCTGCCTCATGATGTACAGCTAGTTCTCTATAACCTATCCCCATGCTACCTTATGCTCCAGGCTATTATGTCAATGGTATATCAGGGAAGCTTTTGTCTGCACCCCCTGTTTTTTACTAGACTTTTCCTACACAGAGGTCTGGGGCACCTTCTGATTCTAATCTTCAAAAGCAGTTGTGTGGGGATCATGTTATGAAATGTCTGTATTTGGTGGAGGAAAATGACTCTGTTTTGTTGTATTTTAAAGGGGGTGGGGTTGTTTTGCAGTCAAAGAGAACAGATGAAAAGTTGAGACCAGACTTGTCCTGATCCAGAACTAATGTCAAGTATAATTGCATGTGGATAATCGCAAGGGTCAATTTATTCCCTACCTCCTAACTCTACTTAAACAAGTTTTAACTTCTCTTTGTATGACATCAGTTCACATCCCACTGCACCCGACGACAACAGGGGGTACATGCACGACATCCTAAGCCGCGCTCCGTCTTGCACCCCGCACTTTCCGTGACAGAGCGGTAAATGTCAAGCGGGGTGATTCATCACCTGTGTGAATACCATTTTATGTGGCATACACAGGCAGACACACCACCGTCCCACGCTGCAACACGCACACAAGGCAAAGATGCAGAGAGACAGAGAGAGAGAGAGAGAGAGGAAGAGAGACTATAATAGAGACGGAGAGAGACTTAACTAGAGAAGAGAGAGACAGACAGATAAACAAGATTAGAGAGAGAAAGAGAGTATGTGTGTGTGTGTGTGTGTGTGTGTATGTGTGTGTGTGTATGTATGTGAGAGAAAGAGCGAGAGGGGGACCAGGAGAGAGGGAGCAGAGGAAAGGAGAGAGGGAGCAGAGGAAAGGAGAGAGGGAGCAGAGGAAAGGAGAGAGGGAGCAGAGGAAAGGAGAGAGAGGGAGGGAGAGTGAGATAGAGGGAGAGGGAGGGAGAGTGAGATAGAGGGAGAGGGAGGAAGAGTGAGATAGAGGGAGAGACAGAGGCTAGAGTAGAGAGAAGAGAGAGCGAGCGAAAGAGAAAGGGCAGGAGAAAACCAACCGACAAAAATAATATATATCCAATCTTAAATCTTGATTGTGTTTCTTGCCCTTTAGAAAAGGACGTCATGGAGCAATTTTGCTGCCACCTATCGTGCAGCAAGCTGTTGCTCATGACTGGGAATGTTTATGTTTGAAGGAAGCAGCAAATTAAGTTGATATTTTTCTTCATCTCCACTTGATTGCTCTAAGTGTTTGTCAATATTCTCTGTCTACCACCCCTCTCTCCCTCTCTTTCTCTCCCTCTCTATTTCTATTTCTCTCAGTTTATTTGTGTCTTTTTTGTCCATCTTTTTGTCCATCTTTTTGTCCCTCCCATTTTTATGCAATATCAATCATCAAGGAAATATCAGATTTGTTTTTGCAACATGATTATGTTGTTTTCTGATTGATTTCTAGTATTTATGTAATTTCTATTTTTTTTTTGTCTGCTCTTTGTTTATTCTCTCTCTCTCTCTCTCTATCTTTCTCTCTCTCTCTCTTTCTCTTCTCTCTTTCTCTTACTCTAGATTGTCTCTCCGTCTTTCTCTCTTCCTGTCTCTCTTTCTCTTTCCTACTATCTTTTCTCTCACTCAGTCTCATTCTATCTATCTTTTCTAACGGTGGTTGTGAATCCACTTTCCTACCTTTTAATGGGGGAGCTTAAGATTACACTAAACCTCTTTCATGCTTCATTAGCCATTTTATGCTTGTCATGTATGTAAGCAGTTGATGAGACATATCCTGTGTTATTTTTGGAGCTAATGGTATCATTGTCACACATTTATGCTTCATGAAACAGATAAGTTTAGATAAATATAAGATTGAAGGAACCAAACATAATCTTAAATTCTATATTTTGTCTGTCTTTAGTTCATATCAAATCAATCAATGTTTGGTTAACCCAACTAAGTGCTAATAAATGAATAAACGCATTATAATTCTTGTAGAAATTGTCAAATACCTGTCAGAGGGGCATGAGCACAATTTTTTTCCTTACTATTTAGGATTGATTTGTAAAGTAAATAATATCACAGATAATAATTTGGAGTATTTACTGACTGGAATGTGTTGCATAGATATAGTCAAATAACAGTAAAAACATTGGAATACAATTTTGTTTTATTTTTTATGTCCGTCCACTATCGGCACATGCATTGTTGCCCTTCTGTTGGGCACACTACATGGTCTTCTGCTAAGGGTCAGAGGGATATCAAGTCATTTCATTTTACATAGAATTAATGCCCTTCTGGCTCTCAACAGAAAATGTGTCTTTTGATGGTTATTACTAATGCACAGTTTGTCAATACAATCAGGAGTAGATGTGGATGTAGCACATACAGGATCACACTTTTTTCACCGGGGGCTCGTATTCACTGCTTGACTAGACGGTGTGGGGATGGCAATTCCGAAGAGTCAGAAAATGTGTGAGAGATTGAGTGGGTGTGATGTTATTGCTGCAGAGCTAGAAGGGCAATAGGATTATAGACTCAGAAATAATGCCAACTTTCTGTCTTGCTCTCTCTCTCTCTCTCTCTCTCTCTCTCTCTCTCTCACTCTCTGTCACTATTTTCATACAAAAATAACAAGACTGTACTTCTGTAGATGCATGTGGGAATGAGAGAAGTTGCCGGATTAGGCAGGAAAGTATGGTTCAAGGCAACCAAAAAAATGCTGCAATAAAAATTAATGAACTTCAAAACAGATGAAAAATATTTCTGTAGCATAACATTTCCTCCCCCTGTTGCTAGTGTCTACAGTTACAAGATGATCGGTCTTCCGATGGAAGATGTTTCGCTGATAACCGAAAAATCTGTTACGCGAAACTCCTCAAACTCTCTATTCTTTTTGGCCGCCTTGTCTGGTGCTCTAGCCATGAATATTCCATGAGCTGGTGTGTTTGTATGAGTGGTCCAAACAAAGGGCTTTCATCCGGCCCAGCATGGCTCGTATTAGGATGAATAATTGAGTGAGATTGGAGATTTAGGGGATTCAAAGCTCAGGCAATTATTAGGCAGGGTTAGGAGGTGGAGGCAGTTGGCTGTTCTTGTTCTAGGGTCATAACCTCGATTTCACTCTATATCTCTGACTTTCTTACTTTATATTTCTCTATCTGTCATTCTATCTCTTTCTCCCTTGCTCCCCTTTTCTCACTCATCCTTTCTTGGCTTATCTATCTCACTATCTCACCCTCTCTCTCTCTCTCTCTCTCTCTCTCTCTCTCTCATATGTTTAGAAATTCTTTCAATATGTGTATCATTTCCAGTGTACAAGTTTCATTTGTTTTCCCAAGGTGCATAGTGAAGTATTTTCTGATATAGCCCTCTCATTACTATCAGGTTTTTTTTTCTGTTTGCTGGTAGAGAGTTTAATTTTGAATTTTGTGTTGTTAGTCACTTCCTAATTCACTGCATCACATGGCCTCTGCCATTCAATACTGTCCCATTGCTTGTGCTACAGAGAAAACGCTGTTTAAAAATGCAAACAGTTGTTTACAATATGAACTGAACAACCCCTTGTACAGTTCATATTGTAAACAATTTGTTTAAATATTAAACAGGTTATATAAGTTTTAAACAACCTTTTAAACAGCGTTTTTACTGTGTACAAACACAGTGGTGAAAAGGAAACTTGGTCAAGGCCTGTTGAACAGTCTGTAGTCATCTTGTCTACAGAGCTGACTGTTGAATTCCTGGGGTGTAGCTTTCCACGTTGAATGAACATTTCCGGTATGCCAAAAGAAGACTGGGATTGCATTCCAGACCTGCATTCATGTTTCCTTGCAGAGAGGACCTCGATGACAGATGCTGTCTACAGAAAGTCATATGACCTTTACATACAGTCCACAATGGACAAACATTGTCATCTATCCCACAATGCAATGCCAATGGGGGTACTTGTTTTCTCCCAGTCATCATGTTGTTGCGGATATGTTAGTCAACTCTTGGTGTGATACCATATCCCAGTGTAGATTCTGTTTCCATCCGGCTAAGTTGTTCATCTCATATGTCCTGGGGGGAAAAAGTGCTACCTGTATTTAACAATTGTATTCACATCGAATGTTGATCATTCTCTTTACAGCAATAGAGATGATTTATAGCGAAAAGTAGCTACAATGAAAAAAAAGACAGTTATTGTGAACGTAAATAGAGCGTGGCAGCTTTATAGGTAATTTGTTCAAATGAGGCTATGAAAGCCAGCGAATGAATTACTTTTTGAGTGTCTGTAATGAAAGAAAATCAACTAAAGCTAGCACTAGAAGGGCATTAATTCTGTATTAAAGGTTACGAGTGGATGCACTTTTTACTTTCAGGAGAAGAAATTAACTTTAATGTAAAAAGAAAGCGATTCTTAATGTCATCCTCATTTGCCATGACTCTCAAAGGCCGGTGAATTGGAGCATAAATAAAGGTACTAGTTAACAATTTGTAGTGTAAATGGAAGAGCCTAGATTGCACATTAATCCTGTTTAATACCATGCCGTAGATAATGGCTGAGGTCTGTGGAGAATATGTGTGTATCCATTGGGTTTAACTACTGAAAAAAAGGGGAGAAATACATTGCTTTAATCATAGTTTAAGCAAAAGATAAAAATGTGTGTCGAAAGAAAACAATTGACAGACTAAATTATTGTCTTACATACACTTTTTCAAATATTGGCATAGTGACCATTTGATAATCAATATATACTTCACTTAGTATGCTTTAACTGTTTATATTGCTGTGTTTGAACATGTATTAATCACTTTTGTAATCCCCCCCCCTAAAAAAAAAGAAGAAAATGTTGGACTTATCCTTTAAGCTTCCTTGGATGTTAGATTCTCATCAACAAAATATCTTCCCTCCGACAATTTGTTGAAAATAATTGTCCTCAATACCTCAATATGCGAAAAACATGTGGAAGCTAGTTAGCCTCATTATTAAAAGTTCTCTTTAATAATTCATCTAATCATTTAATGTTTCAGGCTTGTTTAATATATCCATGAAGCCCCCACTTTGGGGATTAACCAGTGTCTCCAAAAACACCCCAATATACCTTAATTAGGCCATCAATACAGAGGAATAGAAGTGGTCCAAGAATGTTATCTTGTGGGTCTTCCTCTCTGAATCTAGCCTTAATTGTGCCTCAAGGAAGTGGGTTTTCTCCCATAAACAGTGTCAAGAATTTTGGAGATCAGTGTAGAAAAGGGGATAATTTCATTCATGATCTGCTTGTCCCACCAGTTGTATGCTGGAGACTATTTTTCTTTTAGTACCCCATGGGAACATTTTTTGCTCAGACTGCAAAAGTTTTGTTCAGATTATGTTTATCATAGCAACTCCATACTCAAATATAAAAACGTATTCTACAGATGCTTGCCAAGCTTGTGTGGAGAGTCAGCTTTGTGTAAGGACCCTCAAAAAAAGGAAATTATATAAATTTCACTTTTTCTGGTGTAAAAAAATAAAGATAAAAGAGTAAATCATCCTTAGGCCAAATAAAAATAATTCCTAGTGTCGTGTCCACTCCTCCTTTCCTTTGTCAGCCCTCCTCAAATTTGTTGTCATTTGATATTTTTGTTCTGAAATGAAATTTAAAGAAGACATTAGATCATCTATAGAGAGTGAGGAAATATAAACTATTACTATAATGCAAATTCACCTTGTTTTTAGCCTCTGGAGTGCATGTACACATGAAATTAAATTGAGAAAATTTTGTGTTAAAATTGATCCAATAGAATGTTTATATGGAGGATAAATATAAAATATTAAATAAAACTGAATCCCCTCCTCAATTTTGAAAACATCTCGATGAGAAAGTAGGAATCACTTTTACTTGGCCTTACATTGTTTTAAAGTGACTAGTTATAGTGAAAATAGAAAAATGGCATCTGTATCATCTAGGCCCACATGTACATTTGCAAATCAATCATATCTCAATATTCTTTTTGCATCTAGGCTTACAGATTTTTAGCATTTATTATTCACTTTTGCATTAAAGTAAGTATTACATGCTCATGTATAACTTTGCATTACGAGATGCTGAATTTTATTTAATGATCCTGTAAGAAAGGCTGTATGTGTATTGCAGAGTGCAATATATATACATGTTATTGCACTACATTAAAATAAGATATCATAAACACCTGCAGTAAAATCCAAACAACAAATATGTTTGCATCAACTCCTGTTTTATCCATTTTTATCAGCCATAATAAATTCTTTTTATTGGACATTAGGTGACTTATGATTTAATTCATTATCTTTTCATGGATTACTCAAGCTACCAATTTGGAGATGAAGGCAACCTTCTCATCATGTCTGCGGATGAGAGCAACCTGTTGGCGTGTTTTTATCAAGGTTCATTGTTTATAGCCGTAGTGAACATGACGCTTCTGTCATGAGGATTTAGTAATTACTAAGTACTTTTTTCAATGCCATTTTTCGATGATATCCCTGGTGAGTCATCCATTTATTGTCATAATGTTAATGGGGTAGGAAAGGTGAGAAAGTGCAGGGAAAGTGGAATCAAGCCATGGGGGAGCTTCAGGTATAAAGACAGGTTTTGGGGTGATTGTTTACTTGATGTCTCATGCTGTTGTCATGACAATACTGGAGATGATGCACTCTGGGTAGAGATGGTGCACAAGATGATTTGAGATGGGTGCAGCATATAGAGGGTTTATTGTTAGTCAAGACTGAATTTTTTTAAAGTAGCAATGAAGTTTTAGAAAGGGGCTTGGAGTACATGTATATGATTACGTCCATCACTAGTCAGCAAGGCTTGTAATTTTGATAACTTTTATCAGAAATAGACATTTTGATTTGTTCTTTAAACTTTGATGGTGCTGTTTCTTCATACCATACTACAACTATTTCTACTACTAGATATCTGAGGTTTCGGATTCAATGGGTTAAAAATTTATCTTTTCCGTTCTGCTTATGAACTGCATTTAAAATAATAAATTTCTTCCTTCAAGCGCAGAAAGAAAAAATGATGTAACTTGATACGTCCACCATGCTCTCAATGTGCAACATGAATGTTGATTTTAATAATGTCAAGTTTATTGCTTGCCCGAGGTGTATTTTGTCTGCAGATTCAGACGGGCTTGACCCAAATTCATTTTGGCCCTGCGGAAGATTCCTTCCTCATCCTCCCCACCTCCGGCCACGTTGGTCGGAGGAGGCGGAGGGTGCAACGTGTAAGCTGAGAGATATGGTAGCTGGGATGCGATGGAAATCTCAAACTTCCCCTCTGGCTCCCGAACCTGATACTCACATTTTGATTTCAATTAAAAACTCTGCACCCTAGCGATAGACTTCCATCCCTGTGAAAAGAGGTGAATGGTGCATCATTAAAAATGGAAAGCGAACATCTCTGTTCCATTACTTGAAATATATATCTTAGCATGATCAGACAACACACTGATTTGTTGACCCACATATAGTATTTCAAAGACTTCTCCAGGTTGCCGTGATATGATCACACTGCCAATCTTTCTGTTCTCTCATATATTCTTTAACCTGCAAGTCACTTCTGTCTGTTGGTAATGTGGACATGCTTTGCATAATATGATGTATTTCCTAGCAGTGTATTTCAGTAGTAAATTTCATAGCAGTGTATTTCAGTAGTAAATTTGCTACTAGTGTATTTCAGTAGTAAATTCCTACTAGTGTATTTCAGTAGTAAATTACACCCAGAAGTAATCTATGCAGAAATTGACACTTGTTAAAAATCTTCAGTATGTTTCAGTATGTACTGTGTACTATACTTCTGCAGATTTGAAATTGAACAATCATTGTTACAAGTTTTACCAATTTACAGTGGAAACTCACTATAGCGAGGACCTTGAGACCATGAAAGTAACCTTGCTATATCAGGAATCTCCTTATATCATGGTAAAAAACACAACATAAAGACCTGGACCATGTTATATCAGGAATCTCGTTACATTGGAGCTCTTTATAGCGAGTTTCCACTGTAACTTGTTTGATAAATGAGGAAAGCATGTGATAAGCTACATGTACATGATAAACTATATAATTATCCATGCGGTTAGTTTCTTTGCATATTTACTCCAATTTCTATGCCAATTAACATTCATAGAGCAATTTCTCGGTTAAATCTACTCATCATACACTCTAAATACTAGCCATACTAAAATATTAAATCTCCATTTTAAAGGGTTGAGGAGTGACAGCATTTTTAATATGATAGATTTATCATTTACATGTAGCTGAATTTATTTGATCCAGCAGTATAAAGGGTTAGTTGTAGATACAGCATTTTAAAAATGCTGACTCCTCATCCCCGTAAAATAATGATTTTAATACTGTAGTTTTTAGAGTATGTATCTGTCCTAAATAGTGGTCTAATATTTTTTTTTATGTTTGTGTAGATATGCCCTAAATTGTAACAGAAATCAGCTTTGAATGACCTGGGAAAGATCTTAGACGTGGCCGTAATTTATAACAATGACCACTAAGTTCTTGAGAACAATAATGAAAATCAACCAGAGTTTTGAAAGGAATATGCACAAGCTTAACCCTTTCAGGACAGGAATTATTTCAGGGCTAAATTGATCACATTTTGTTCTTCAAATTGGCAACAATAATATTTTTCTTTTAGTACTACAAGATTGTAATAGGGGGTAATGTCTTTGAAAACAATATACATGGTTAAAAGAATTGGCGAAAAGTTGAAAAAGTTGCCAATTTTGATAAAAAATAGTGATTATGAACCTCTCAATATGTTGCCAATTTAAGGATTTCAAAGCTTATTCTCCTGTTTGAAATTCCTGGCATCAAACGCAATATGGTCATGCAACAAAAATGGACACAATGTGTGTAGAAATTTTTGCTTTTTCTACTCCTGCATCTGGTATATTTTTTAGAGCTCTGAATCAAAAGTTATTGAGCCAAACCACAAAATGTGGTCAATTGTCTTGAAAGGGTTAATGCAGTAATTATTGTAACTGGTTTCTTGGGTTATGCATCAGTCAGAATTTTTATGGAATGGTACAAAGCTTTGTACTTGTTCTCATCAACTCTAGCACACCACCAAAGGGAATTAATACACATGGTAAAGTAATGGATACCTTGTATATTGTCTGTTTGGACCCAGAAGGGCATTAAGTCTGTACAAAAGATCTATGTTCTGATGTGCCATTGACTCTAGCACATTGCATTTCTGTGGGAGGTGGAAGGCAAGTGACCCCTCGAAACATAACCTGTCAGTAGGTGGTAAATCGAAACGGCTTTCAAGTACGTGCCGACAGAATGCATTATGGGAGAGAAAAGGTGGGAGAGCTTGTCTCAGACGTGGGCTGTGGTAAAAAATAATCATGAGCTTCTTCCTCGTTCACAGGTAGCACCCAACATAATTGAAAGGGATTGAGTGCATAATGTTGTCTACTGCCCTCTTGCTGAAAGTTCTAGATAGTATTACATCAGAGGACTGTCTGGGTTGAGATTGGTTTGTGGGAGGAAAAAGGTGTTCTGTTGTCTGGATCTATTTTTCTTTGCTATTATTTCTTTTCAATTGCTTCAGTTGTACTTGCTGTCTGACATTTATGCTTTTGGAAAGATTGCTGATTTGCTGTACAGACTGCATAAGCAATGTTGTTCTTTTCTAGATATAAAGAGAGAATGCTAGATGGTCTGTAACTGTGTTAAAGCCTTTCAAATAGTTTGTGTAATTTACTCTTATATTTTTGTCTTATTTTTTTTATCCAGTAAAATACAAATTTTGAGGAAGAGTTTTCTGCAACAGCATGTCTCTTTAAATACATTGTGTAGGCATAGCTCGTTACATTCATAGTGAAATACAAATTTTGAGAAGGAGTGTCAAACAGAAGCTTCACTCTTTAAATGTTGCGTAGTCATCTCCAATCATAATGCAGATAACTTCATCTGTTGAAATCCAGAAGGGCACTAGCTCATATACTTTAACACAGAGTTAATGCCCTTCTGGCTCTCAACAAACAACTTTGTAGTATTATCACTTGAAGTATCTTGTTTGACCTTTATTTAAAGTTATTTAATGCAATGTCTTTCTATTTTTTTCTTTGTCATTTCTGCAGGAACAGAAACACAGTCACTCATCGTCATCGTCAGGCGGGACTAAGGATCAGGAACAGGACCCAAATCTCAAGGAGTTCCAGAAGTCCACACTGCGTTATGCAAACCTCAAACTAGGACCAAGCACATCCAAGCAGGACCAGGAACCAAAGCTGCTGTCAGAACAGAATGTAAGATCTGGAATAGAAAAAGAGATTGTAAGAAGCACTATGTTATAAAATAATGAATGTGATCACAATTTGGTTAAGAATAACAAAGCAGCATATTGTACATGTCATACTTTGAAAAAAAAATTGCTGTTATTAAGTCATCAGAAATCAACACCAGCATATTTTTGAATATTCATTAAAAGGGCATATAATTTTTTTTGTATCAGTTTATATTTTGTCCTTTAGGTCTAACATGAAAACATATTAGCTTTCAATTGAAAATGAGATACATGTACTTGGAGTTGAATTTTTAAATGGATGAGAGAAGATTTATATTTATATATGGAAATATAATTATTGCACATAAATTCTTACAGAAGCACCTTTGACATGATTCTCTACTTACATGTAGTTCAGCACTTTGAAAATGTTTATCAAGAATCTTGAATCCCAGTCAGTTTCTCTCTTAGTTTCCTTGTCTAGTTTTCATGCCTTTACAGGTCTTTTTTAGTGCCTTGTTCATTATCTGTGACCTTTGTATCAATTCCGATCTCATTGTGATATGGAGCATTCAAGGATATTGCATCTAGGTCTGTCTATAGGTTCTTCTCTTCAGCTCTTTCTTTATCAATTTATGTCTGTCTGTGAGTCAGTCTCTCCCCCTGCCCCCCCCCCTCTCTCTCTCTGTTTGTCTGTATATCTCTCCATCTCTCCTCTTTTCCTTCTCTTCCTTAGTCTCCTACACTTTCTCTTTTTCTTTCCATTTTTTCTGTTCTCTTCTCTTTCTCTCCTTCTCTTCCTCCTCTTTTTCTTTCTCTCTCTCCTTTTAATTTTTCTCTTCTTCTCTGTAGCCCTCCTGTACAATTTTCTCACCTTTCCGGTTCCCATGTATTATCCCCCCTTTTATACAGTGTTGCATTTATCATTTACACCTTTGCTCGAGCCAGCTAGCCAGCCAGCCAGCCAGCCAGCATCTCCCAAATACTAATACAAGATACCAAGTAGCCCTCGCCATCAAGCCAGGCCGGGGCTGAGCTCCTGCCAAATTGCTACCGTCTATTGATCTTCTCCTCCACTTTCTACCCTCTTTTCTTCTTCTTCTTCTCCTCAACTCTACCTGACAGGTCCGAGGTATCCGGTTCCACGTGCGCTCCCTGGGGTGGGTGGAGATGGAGGATTCTGACCTGTCACCCGGCAAGAGCAGCCTTGCCGTCAATAACTGCATACGGCAGCTATCGTACCGCAAGAACGACATCCGCGACACCGCCGGAATCTGGGGAGAGGTAGGTTATGTTTAATTTTTGTAAAAAGTTTGTATAAAGTTCCTTTTCAGATGGATTTTTTTTTTTCAAAAAGGAAAATCGTTTTTCTGTAGGATGTAAAAGAGATGAAGAATATGAAAAATAAAATGTAATCAAGGAGACAGAGAAGAAAGAAAGGAAGGGGTTAGGGAGAGTAAGAGATAGGGAGAGATTGATAGTGTGGGTCGGGGAGGCATTTGGGGAGACAGAGAGACAAAGAAAAGCTGAAAATACAAGATGAAAGTATTAGATGTAGAAAGGCAAATGCAAAAGAAATTGAAATAGAAATGTGAAAGAATGACAGCTTCTAAATAAGAAGTACACATCATTCGTGTACAAACTAGAGAGTTATATTTTACAGTGAAAAAAAAAAAACGTAAACGGGTGCAGAGGGATGTTTCGTTATGGAGAATCTCCGAATTCCTCCTGAAAAAAATTGGATCTATTCATCCCTAATATCGCTCTTTCACAGAAAGAGCTCTTGTGAATAAAAAAAATATTTGAAACAAAGGGTCATGATCTAGCTGTCAATCTACAATGTAAGTAACCTGTATCAGTCACCTGGGCCAGACTACATGAGATGAGGACGAGCAGTGAATGCACATGGCAGACATCATGTTAGATGATGATGATGATGATAGGAAGGGGTTGACCTATAGCCTTGAGAAAGAGGTATCATTGGACCGACTTGATTAGGTTTGGTCCAAATTGCTTCCAAAAAGGGCCGGAATGAGAGTGGTGTTCCATAAACATGTAGTTTGAGAAAGCTCATGTAAAAATCGAGAGAGGCAAATCACGGAGGCATCTATGAAAGCATAAAGGGGAGACATACGTGTATATACGAAGAAATTAAAGCAGGACAAATAACAAAATAGGACAGAATGTATCACAAAGAAGGTAATAGATAGAGAGGTAATGATGTCCGGATTGGGGAATGGGAGGAGGTGGGTGGGGTAAGACATAAATACATAAGAAAAAACAAGACAGAGAGAAAATGAAACCAAGAATGGTGGTAAAAAAAATAGTTATCAAAGTGGGGTGGGGAGCAAGAGACACAGGTAGTGAAAGATGGACAGTGATGAGATTGGTGTCAATAAACCAATCATGATAATTTCTTCACAAATCTCCAAGGAATATTTGAAGGCACAAGACAAGACATACATACATAAGAAAAAAGGCATAGTGAAAATAAAAAATAAAAAAGAATAGTGGTAGAGAAATAGGGAAGGAGATAAAGTTATCAAAGTGGGGTGAGGTGCCAGACACACAGTTGGTAGTTAAAATGGGACACGATAAGATTGGTGGCAATAAACCGATCATGATGATTTCTTCACAAATCTCCAAGGAACCTGTGAAATCATGAAACACGACATAAATACGAAGAAATAAAAGCAGGGAATATTTAAAATTATATACCGCATGTCTAGATTCTAGGCCTCTGATTGGTCTTATTTGCGGGCATGAAATTTAGTACGGACTGCCGGTGAAAACTATTGACCGGGCATAGTTGCTCGCGCGTACAATGCAAATTTATGCCTTTATGTCTTTGTACGCGCGCGCGTAGCTATGGCAATTTAGATATGCGGGCACACAGCCGGCACCATACATGTACACCGAACGAAATTTCGAAAGAGCGATCAATGAGAATTACATTACGGTACCGTACATCATCTGTCTTTGAAATGAATTTCTGAGCTAACCAAGGATGCGGTATATAAAACAAATGTTGACTGCTTCTTTTTCGTGTCACAGTTTAAACCGTGGCCCTCGGTGATCTTGCAACTGTCCTTTGCCCCTCGACTGTCAACATTTGTAGAATATATCACTAGGAGGGAGATAGGGAAAAAAGGTTAAGATGTCTGGGGAATATGGGGGTGCTAGAGACACAAACCTATGATTAATGATAAAACTGAGCAGTGAGTTCACATCAAGGGTAGATATCAGGCCATCAAAACACATCAATCATGTTGATCACATTGTGCATACTTAGAAATGTCAATTGATATCTAGCTGTTTATTTTTCACCTTAATACATTTACACGTGGAAAGTCATTAGTATAATCATTCATTCACTCTCGCAATCATTTATCTATTTAGTTAGTCATTCAGTTAGTTATTCAGCCTGTCACTCAATTTGGAATGCATCAGTGCATCTGTCTGTCTATCAAATGATTTGTCAGCAATCGTTTCTGCATTCATTTGTTTATTGTTCATCCATCCATGCATGCATCCATTCATTCATTCGTTCATTCAGGCATTGAATTTTCTTTATTCATTCATAAGTGCATCAATCTACCCATGCAGTCACTCCATCACTCCATCATTTCTCACCTCATTCTTACCTTGTACTATTCCGCCAAGGGTAAGAACATGTACATGGTGCTAAGAAAACAAACAATTATTTGCCCATTATTTCATTCGTTGATAATTTGTTCAATTGTTTGTTTATTCCTTTGTTTGTTTGTTCATTTGTTCATTCTAGCAATATTTCATTCCATCACTTCTATTTTCATCCCTACCGTCTTGTATCTCTCCCGAGGGTAAAGACATGTACTTCGACCAGGAGACATTAATTAATTTCTTCATTTCTTTATTTTTTATAATTTTGTTTGTTGGTTAATGTCTTTATTCCTTCGTTCATTCCATCATTACTAATTCCATGTCCACCTTGTATCTTCCCCTAGGGTAAAGACATGTACATGGTGTTAGAGGATGAGTACCTGAAGCTGACAGACCCTAACGACTCCACCGTACTCAACTCACAACACGTATGCAGCATCCGAGTCTGGGGTGTGGGACGTGATAACGGAAGGTGAGACAAGTTTATTTGACATTTCATCGTTTCCCACCTTGCCTTCCCCAATCTCCATTTTTCTTTAACCCCTTCTGCTCCACCACGTTTTTGAAAATTTTGACTCACATATGCTTGTTTCGTTTTTACATTTGGCTTGGGTACGATGATATAACCTGTTACTGTTTCAGGTGGAAAGATGTTGCAGCTTTTAGTTCTAACAAATTGTTCAACACTCATTGGGAGGCAAATCCCGCTTAATGCATGGAAGGGGTTAGGTATCAGATGCATGTGTACATGTGCACTAGACTGCAGAGCTTGGGTTGACATTTCTCTGAATGTCGCTTCTCCTGAGTTGTGTTGAAACCCAGATAGATTGCACACCTTTGTCTGGAATCTGTTCGATGTTTCCCCATGTTATTAATTAAAGGTATTAGATAGTTTTGGGAAGCCCTCAAAAACTTTTCGAGAGATTTCTTTGATTTTACTAAATAAATAGCAGGGTACTAACATAACTAAGATGCTGTGAAGTTTTTTCCTCCTCAAGTGAAATATTTATCGAATTAGAGGTGAAAAGAATAAAAATCCCTGGCCCAAAAAAGAGGGGATGTAAATTCGAACAACGGCCACACACATTACTCACACGAGGATTGCTGTGTGTTATAGAATACGCTACACATAGTGCGAAGCGCTGGGTTTATTGTGTGGGGAACCTTCGGGTGGATATGGTCTCAGCGTGAGGCAGTGAAAAACCGTTACCAAGCGTTTCTTACAGATATTTACACTAAAATTTGTTCGAAATCGTGAATGGAATGTTAAATAATCTCGTACATGTGCCTTATGATAAAAGGAGAATAGTATGTGACTATGTTAGATAAGTTTCTTGCCAGTATGATTTTTGCTACCGACACTGTCTATGAGCTTTAACTTATTTCTACCATCTTTCCTTTTGGTGATCCGACGTTTGTTCTGGCATTGATCGCTCCAGGCTTTCCATCGTCAGAGATATAGGGTTAGTGCTATAGCTGCGATTTGGTCTTTGATTAAGTTTATGGTTGCGATTGGGATTTATATTCAGTTTAAGGTTAGGGTTAGGTATAGTGTTTGGTCCAGAGTTGAAGTTAAGAATTTGATATAGTGTAGGATATTGACCACAGAGCGGTTGTTGCAGGAGCGGGTGTATTATGATTCTTTCTCAACTCTTCGTAGCTGTTTCTGAAAGTGTCTTGAATCCTGAGAGTCAGAATAACATTAACGCTGTGTGAAATTATTGAGTTAACTCCCTTCTGGCTCTCAAAAGATGAGTAGAACGATTCACAATTTTGTATTTTTCCGCCTCCGCCTCCTCTTCACCATATTAATCTTGATGTTATTTGTAGTGTGCACCTAAAAGCTAAAGGTCGTTCCACTCTTGCAGGAGCAGAAAACATTGCTTGTGTGGGGGCATTTCTATATCAGGTTTCATTAAGGAGTATGTTTGAATGCTGTGAGAGTTTCTGTACGCATTGTAGAACCAGGCTTTATGAGACCTTCCTCTTTTCAACTAGTAATCATGCAGAGAGCCATTAGTTTTTTATATTTAATTACAACTTTCAAGAGTTACCATGCTGATACCTGCTGCTTTTAATATTGATCATCCCCCCCCCCTTCCCTCGGAACAGGATATATTTGAATTCACTTACTTTATGTGAATAGGGACACCAGTTTGTGAAGTGATGAAAAATCCATTTTACATAATATGATATTCTACTTCAATCCCATGTGCTCTCAATTGAAAAGGACAGAAAAATCATCTTTCACCTGTTTTGTTCTAAATCATGTAGACTGTTCTGTCACATTTCATAGATTCCTATTATGTTTTTATTAATGCAGTGGTATTATATTTTGCTATAATCCACACCCATCTGTTTTTCCTTTGAAATTCAACCTGTTGAAAACATCAACTTGAAAAAGTTTTAAGTGCTGTTGCTAGCATAAAGATTACTCCAAACTTTCCTGTAGTGGCAATATATGTCGTTTAACAAAAGTGCAGTGAGGAAGAGAAATGCAGTCATTGAGAATACAGACAGATCGCGGAAAAAACGATCAACTACAGATGCATTCTGGGTAGGGAGGAAAGCTATAAGTAGATGGAGCCAATTTCATCTATTTATAATAAGCCCCAGACAGTGTGATATTTGAATGCGTAGCAATTGACCCGAGTAAGACTCAATCACATACAAGGCCAAACACATTCGAGCCGCAGATGGCAAAATTAGATGAATTGGATCGTTTTCCTTTGACCTCTGTTGCTCGTTAGGTGAAGACTGGATCTTTGTTTACAAAGGAGAATGTTGATGGTGGAATGATTCTGAGTGATTTTGAAATAATACATCAGAAATTGGTCCTGACTATTTCATATCTGGAAGAAAATTTTGTTTTTCTTGGCAAATGAGATTGTAGATATCATAAATTGATTATATTGAAGTTACTGCCATAAGGTTTTCCCGACATTGTGTCATTTGAGAGTGTTTTTTTTTAGTTAATTACTGTTGATATTTCTAGAGATACTGTATTATTCTTGCTGAATCTGATAATGAGCTGTTGTCTAAATGTGAAGAGGAGATAAAAATAGAATAAATAGAAGAAGAAGAAGGGGAGAAAGGGTCCATTCTCCCATTAAAATTCCTTACAGCAAACTTTTATTCCAATAAATACTGTCTAGTGAGTCTGGAAGGGGTAAAGGGAGGAAGGTAGGTCTCAATATGGTATCTGAATGGAACACCAAACCAAGCCTGTATTGCTCCCCAGGAAATTGATTCTCTTTTGAGGTAACCACTTAGACAGGAAATGAATTCAAGTGATTTCACACAACTTCCCAAGAAGAAACGTAACGGATGGCCCCACATGATAAGAGCGCCAAAAAGAATCATATAACCACAATGTTTCCTAAGGAGAGACGAAGAGAGACAAGAAACGGGGGTGGGAGGGGCTCACCGTTGGAAATGTCATCATGTATGAGTACAGGCAGGTAGAGATCTCCAGGGAAAACTAGGTTCCGCATCATAAGAAGGATTAACCGACATATTGGAAGGGGTTGGTGGACTGAAGGTGAGCGGAAAGGTAGGCTGGATTCCACCCCGCGTCTGGGGCCCTCCTTTAAACTCTAGACATTCGGCAATAATGAGGCTCTTGTCTCGACTCGCGTCTGCATTTTTACCTGTCCTCTTGGGTAATAGAAGAAGTCTTGCACAGGTAAATGGAAATGAGAAAAAGTAGGACATTACCTTTATTGAGCTAGGTGGCTTTCTTTACTTTATTAGGAGAATGTCGGCTTCTTTCTTGTTTATTTAATATTGTGATAGTCCCTCAAATGCGTATACCTTGAGGCTAGGAGGAAGGGCTAGTAGATTGCAGGTGTTTTAGATCTTAGATTCTTTGGCTGTCCTAATATAATTGTTTGTTGCATATATTCCAAATTTTTGGAATGTTGGATGATGTCTTTAATCTTGAAGGTGTTATAAATGAACATAGAAATATGGTTGGTTTATTAAGCATGTATTTGACATAATGTCTAATTATAATATGCCTTTTCTCCTGTGTAATTTGTAGTAATCTTCTTTACCATCCATTGCCAACCATACTTCTAATTCCACTTCAAGCTTAAGAGAGTAGAGTTAAGAGATAATTGTCAGGTTTGAGAAAAACACTGAGCCCTTATTTTTAGAATGTGCGTAAATCACTCTTTCGATGTTGTTTTCCTGCCACATATCCTTTGTCTGGCCCGACTTTGAAGTAGTTGCGGTCAGGTAATTGTGTCGCTGAGGTAAAGGTGTACAGACAGGTAATGGTGAAAGTGGAACTTCATCCTGTCTGGAGGCCAGTTTCTCTTGGATGTTGGTTAAGTGTCATTCAAGTTGAGAAGGGAGAACCAGATACATAATGAAAGCAGAATCCTATCTGTAGGAGGGTCTCGTTATTTCTCTGAAGTTGCAGAAGATATTGTTGGTCGGTGTTCACGATATCAGAAGTGCTTGCATGGCCAATGAAAGCACGATCTACATGCAGGGATGCCGCTTGACCATTTTGAATGGGGTGTGGTTGGACCAAAGTTTCCAACTGGCAGCAAGACAAAACGAAAACCCCAAAACCTTCAATTTGGGAGAAGTTAACAGAAGATGTTGTTGGTCTGTCTTCACAATATCAGAAGTGCTTGCATGGCCAATGAAAGCATGATGTACATGCAGGGATGTCACTCGACCATTTTGAATGAGGTGTGTTAGACCACAGTTTCCAACTGGCACCAAGACAAAACAGAAACCCCCAAAACCTTCAATTTGGGAGATTGGCTGACAACTTATAAATATTTTTACAATTTTAATTGTAAATTTTTAATTGTGAGTGTCACCCCCTCTAGTGACTCTCCTGTCGACTTGTAGCTATCTGAAGGGGCCCTAGTTATTTATCCTAGTTTATCAAGGATATTGTTGGATTATGTTTCAAGATATACATGGAGTGCTGTGCTTGCAGTTTGAAAATCTGAGAGAGGTACATATATATCTTACTAGAGTCAGCAAATAGAGGCTGGCCTAATAAGAGTTATATCAGAAGAAAAAAAAAATCTCTGAAAATCGCATTCAAAGTCTTTGAAAGGGTGGTGGCTGCTGGAAAGAAATGTGAGAGGGTGTGAAAGAAATGTAGAAGATGGCCTAATAGCAATTTGATATTCAATAGACTATATGGACTTAATACAAAACACCTTCATACATGTTTGATAGGTAGAGAGAGGGAGAGAAAGATGATTATATTATATTCAAAGCAGATAGTAGGATAAAGAGATGGAGAAATAAGCTGTATTTGGGGAGAAATAATAAAGTGGCTTTTGAAAATCAAATCAGCTTGTTGACAAAGGAGCTTAGAAAAAATTCAGAAATGATAGATCTTGGATCCGATATTCCCTGGCTCACATTTTCTAATCAATTTTAGGAAATTGAGGAGGAACGTGTACCGTGAGCCTTTTCTTGTTCAATTGCTTCTTCTGTATCCATTGGGTGTGGTTATGTCTCGTAAAATAAGGCATTTGCATTTGAATATGGGATTCACTTATTCTATTTGCATAACTAATTATTTTCTGCAGGTGTACTTGTACTTGCTCCATATGCAGTTGATCCATGGTTTATATAGGAAAGTCATTTGAATATGAGATTTACTTATTCTACATGCATAACTAATAATTTTCTACATATGTACTAACTTCACATGCTGTTGATGTATTGTCAGGAAAGGCATTACTTAGATGTGAAAGGTAAGAGAAAACACTGGATTTCAGGAAGATATTCTTGCCTTAGAGCCAGAAGGGCGTTAACTCCTATCATTCATTACAGAGTTAATGCCCTTTTGGCTCTCAACACCTGATATATTTGTGGACAAGCTCAACAACATCTAATCCCCTCTTTAATCATTGTATCGGATGAGGAAAGGTATGCGTTACCGTGACTGATCACCGAAGACACTCTTGTGGCGTACGGTTCTCTCATGTTGCGTTATCCTCCTGACAAGGTAACACTGTCGCCTGTTCGTAAGCCCCTCACGCACCTCCGGGGTAATGTTTTGCGTGTCGTTCACCTTACGTCACCACTGCAGGTGTCCAAGCAAACAAGTCTCTTCTGATTATCTTTCTCCGCCACCTCGTGCAGGGGATTTGTTGCTTTGTGTATTCCTGCCATTTTGGAGCTCTTATCTGCTGATGCTTTCTGCATTAGAGTAGTGCTTTCATATTCCAAATTAGCATACTATAAGGCTTTACAAATCTATATTCCTGGGGGCTATTCCCGAAATAAATGTTTCTTATCAGGGAATGTTGTAAGTATATCCCATCCTTGATATTTAAGAGATAAAAGGGATACAATGTTGTTGGGGGAAGGAAAAGGGTGAACCACCTAAATGCTAATTCAGAGAGTTCAATGTTTCTTGCTTTCGTAGAAAATGACAAACTTAAAATTTAACATTTTGAAAAAGGAGTCATTTATTTATTGCTATCTGATTTATGATTCTGTCACCTTTAGTCTTATCAGAGAGTCAGTATATGAATTTTAGGTAATAAAATAAATACTAAAATTCACAATTTTGAATTTGACATGAATCAACTGTAAGAAAAAAATTCAAGAGATGGAAATGACATTTTTTAATGGATCTCAAATATGAATTATTTGAAAACATAAAAACATTACATTCAAAAGCAAAAATATAACAGACAACCTTGTGTGAATTAAGGTTTTTTGAGGGGTTTCTTGTTTTGTTTGTTTGTTTATTAGTGATATCATCAGAAGCAGTGGAATACCTTTGCATGATCATTGCAGAATTACCTGAAAGAGCGCCCTCTTGAATTTATAGAAAAACGTCATCAAGGCAGCTAGATGACTCAGTGCATTCTGCCACCTGTAAGGATACATAAAAGGCTTTCATCTGTCTTTACCTCTCCTCTGGACAGCTATTAGTCCTCGTTGATTGTCATCTTCTCCTCACTAATTAGATAGGATATTGAAAGTTTTAGTCAATACTGCAACTTGACCCCCCTCTACCAAGAGATACAAGGAAAAGGGGGTGAAACTCCTGGAAACAGCAAAGGAGGAAACGGTGAAATTAACAGCTGTAAAAAGCAAGGAGAATGACATAACCCATAATCTTACCATCTCGCTAGGGAATCTTTTGAATCTACTCAGGGGCCAGTTGGGGCAGGCTCTCCTTGGTTTAAGCAACCTGAGAGAGATGTTTTGCGAGGGGCGACGGAAGCGGGAGGTGGACGAAGAGACGGAGGAAAGAAGGAGGGTGAAAAAAAAAAGAAGGGAAAATTGACAGACATATTGGTTGACAGAAGGAGACATTGGCGGCAGGTAAAACAAGAAGCGCTAAAAGCCCTTTTGCCACAGTCATGAATAATCATGAGCGAGTGAGATGAGGTGTTTTCGCGCACCTTGAGACGGCAGCGCAGGCCGGGAGACAGATGAGAAAAGGTGTTCATGGGGCGCAGGTAGAAGAAAAGGGGGGTAGACCAACATTAATCCCAAGACTTTTATTGGAAATGTTGCTGGGCTGCTTACAACCATATGGTTTGTTTTAATCCTGCATGAGTAAGGGAAAACAGGAATTTTAAACTTAATTTAGTCATTAAGGCTGATAAGAATGAATACATTTGCCTGAGAGATTGG
The DNA here is from genome assembly GCA_025618425.1 of Heliocidaris tuberculata. Classification (NCBI taxonomy): domain Eukaryota; kingdom Metazoa; phylum Echinodermata; class Echinoidea; order Camarodonta; family Echinometridae; genus Heliocidaris; species Heliocidaris tuberculata. The sequence continues at coordinate 7,723,164 of CM046846.1, forward strand.
TGATAGTTGGCTAAATTTGTACAGCAGTCTTAGGTATGGATATTATGATTACAGCTGTTGAATATTATAGAAATGGATTTTATAGGATCTTGTTGTCACCATCTGAATTGGGTATATATTTTCCCCCAGTTATGTATTTCTCTCTATGATTATTGTTACTTTCCATGCCCTCTTGTCTACCCCTCTCTCTCTCCCTCCCTCCCTCTCTCTCCCTCCCTCCTTCTCTTCCTGCCTCCATCCCTGCCTCCCTCTCTCCCTCCCTCTCCCTCTCTTCCTCCCTCTCTTCCTCCCTCCCTCTCTCTTCCTCCCTCTCTCTCTCCCTCCCTCCCTCTCTCTCCCTCCCTCCTCTTCCTGCCTCCCCCCTGCCTCCCTCTCTCCCTCCCTCTCCCTCTCTTCCTCCCTCTCTTCCTCCCTCCCTCTCTCTTCCTCCCTCTCTCTCTCCCTCCCTCCCTCTCTCTCCCTCCCTCCTCTTCCTGCCTCCATCCCTGCCTCCCTCTCTCCCTCCCTCCCTCTCTCTCCTCCCTCTCTCTCTCTCTCTCCCTCCCTCTCTCTTCCTCCCTCCCTCTCCCTCTCTCCCTCCCCCTCTCCCTCCCTCCCTCTCTCTCTCTCTCCTCTCTCTCCCTCTCTCTCTCCCTCTCTCTCCCTCTCTCTCTCCCTCTCTCCCTCTCTCCCTCTCTCCCTCTCTCCCTCTCTCCCTCTCTCTATCTCTCTAATAATATCCTATCTCTGTTTCTGTCTTCTCTCAATTTGTCTCCTCCCCCTCTTACTTTCTCTCTGCAAATTTCTTGGTATGCTTCTCTTCCTCTCTTTCTCTTTCTCTCACTTACTCCCTTTTTCTTCTTTTTTTCTGCCTTTCTTCCCTTCTCTCCTCTTTCCCTGCACTCTATTTCTTTCCAACCTACTACATGCCTCGTTCTGTCCCTCTCTTCATCTTGTCCGCCATTAATAAATTGAGGATCACCTAATCCTTATTAGTTGGGGGACTCGCAGGGTGTACAATATCAGATACAAGAAATGGATACACAAAAATGATATTGCTATTTAGATGTAGCATGATCCATTAAACTTGACAAGCCAATACTCAGCCATGGAGGTCCACAAGAGGGCAAGTCTTCAACTGCAACTTGCTTTCATGAATTGTTTTCCCTCACAGTGTATTAAATTCAAAATAATATAACTTATCAATTTCCAGCTAAAGAAATGTGTGAATCCCCCGTCCCCCTCCAATACAGTCTGCATGAATGTGATGCTTTATATCATTAGGTATGCTGACATCATTTATGGTAGATAGTTTTGTTTTTCCCAGTGTTCTATTTTTGGAGAATATTACAGACAGTCTAGGGGTACCCTTCCAGGAAAGATTTGTTTCTGTCTGTCTGTAATGGTGGTTTGTTTTGAGTTCACTTTTATGATGCACAGTTCAAAACATTCCAATGAAAAATAGAAGATTTGCACATCATAGAGGTAGGCCTACATATGTGTCAAGTCACCCATAGATAACATCAAATATAAATTGTGAAAATATTCATTCCGTCTCATAAACAAGGTTGCACACTCTTTGGAAAATTGAGAGAGGAAAAGCTCCTTGTGAACAGGAAGCTCAACAGAATGAAAACAAAAACCTCCTCTTTTGCCTCCGTTCCCACCAAATGTCTGACTGATTTGGAGAAATTTCACACGCTGCTCCGATTGAATAAATTAACCTTTTGCGTCTGCACACCTTTGCTTCCAACATACCTTGGTAACTCCCATTTGAAATGCGTTTGCATGAAAACAGTTTTGATTGGCCGTACCTGGATGAGTACAGTGGGAGCAGTTTGGAGGTTTTTATTGGAAAGGTAGAATTGCCACAGGAAATGGGTGTACGCAGAGATGGGCCAGGAGCGCCGTTGCTGTTGTGCTGTCAAAACTTTGATGTTGGGGGGAAAATCAATGTTCGATTTGAATGGCACCGGGGTGAAAATCTGTGTTGAAGAATGTGTGAGCTGAGATATTATATATGTGATGCCTAGTGTTGAGAATGACTGTAACTCCTTTGATAGGTTGATCCTTGTCATTAAGGACACTTACAATAATGTCTTCGACTACAACTGAAGGTTTCTTATCATTTCTCTTTGTTTTCATTTCATTATATCTCTCCCCCTCACCCGGTGCACCAGCCTAGCTTCTTGTCTGCCTTTCTCTCTGTTATCATTTCACCTTTATACTTTATCAGTCCCATTAACTGGGGAAAAAGTTATTTTATCTGATAAATGGATCTAATGTTAGCCATTTGAATCTAAAACCTGTCAATTCATCCTCAGCATCTTGCTCTATACAAGCTCGATCCTGTTCTCTGTAGGTGTTCATTTTCCTTCACCACGATCACTCTTTCCTCTTCTCTGGTCCATCTTCCCTCTCTTAGCAGCAATTTCAATCATCCCTCAGGAAGGGCTCCCTCTTGGTGCAAACTTAGAAAGTATCATCCATTTCAGACCTTGAGATGTTTAATAACCAGCTGTTCATTTTAAGACATAGTTGAGAGCCAGAAGGGCATTAGCTCTTGTACTTTTACATATAGATTAACGCCCTTCTTCTTCCCAACAGACATTATGTATCATTAATGGAAACCGCTCTGATCGAACTTAATATACAACCTAATTACGTGTCATCTTGCTTTCCCCGTCTTTGTGAGCAAACAATTAACCGCATTGTCTGGAAGAGCTCTGCTGTCTAGATCTAGCTCAATACCTTTCCCTGTCATTGCTAAAGCATGTCAAGTTGCATTTGGATTAAACGCTGCACATTGTGATCTCAGACAACACATATCCATGGTCGTACCACATGCTCCATCAATATTCTTTGAATAATGGATGAATTTGTGGCTGGAGAGGACGGCATAGGTTAAAAGCTACCAAGGTGGTCATTGACTCGAGTGTAAAAGAGAAGAAAAGGAGGGAAAAAAACGAGGCGTTCTTTCTTAATCTTGAGGACGAGAAAACACGTTTCAGGATTATTTGCTCAGATCTTACATTTGAGAATTGAGAAAGAGGAGTTTTTGTAGAAATGCAATCATGATATATCTTTTACTCTCACTTTCTTTTACCATCAAACAGAGTTGTAAGAGTACAATTATTCAAGAGCTTTGATTTCCATTTTGTATTTGGTACTGCATTATTCAACCCGGGAGCTTTGATAATGCTAACATAAGAAATAAAAGTGGTATTAAATATAAATTGTTATGAACATTTCTCCCTCTTCTTTTTATTCCCCTCTTCTTCCTCCCTCTTTGCGCTCTCTTCAACTTCCATTCATATCTAGTGGCCTTTATTATTATTATTGCCCTTGCTCCAACATTTTCTTTCTATGCATCTCCTTTCCTCTCTCAAAGTAGTGCTTTAAAGAAAAGCAGCATGACTGGCACATACTATGCTTACTAGCAAAGAAACATTAAATCCAATAATAAGATTGTGGAAATACTTTCACAAGCCGAACATATGTTCACCTCTGTAATATAAGATAATATAAGATTAGACGGGTTTAGTCAAGGGGCATGGTATCCTTAATCATGTAATTGCTTTATCGCTAGTAGATCTGGAACATACCCAAACTCATGTATGAAGCTTTAAGCCGGAATGCTTTAATACCTGTCTTGTATTTCCTCTGTTGAGAACCAGAAGGGCATTAAATCCATGTAAAAGGGTATGATTTAATGCCATTCTGGCTCTCAGCTGGTATTTTCATGTAGGCTGTCATAACAAGACCCCAGACAACGCGAATGTAGCATTGCTTCCACCTCAGCGGAGAAATTGATTTTCATTTCGCGTTATAGCTGATGGGCATGGGGGTGCAGTTATAGGGCTATCATCACATTAGATTTGTACCTGTGAGGTACCATAGATAAGGTTAATCCGCCCCACAGCCATTTCGATATAAGTTGATTAAACCTTAAAGCAGTCTTTCCCCCACCCCCCCCTTTTTTTTATGTGATTGATCCTTGTTCATTCTACTATCTCCAATTGCCAGATGAGTTTGAAGGCTATTTAGCTAAGTCGGAGCTTTAGAATCAAACTTCTTCTTCTTTCATCTTCATTTTTTGAACATCTGAGATTCGCTCTTGTGTACAGAATGTTAGAAATAGTCTTCAAATTAAGGTCAACGAAAGAAGGAGAGTGCATGACCAACTTCAATATGCACTGATCCTTATGCTTGTGCAGGTCCTGTCCAAGACAATCCCTTAGATTTATCGTAAATTGAAGGAATTTCACGCCAGTGAGCTTTCGGGACACTAAGCCTCACAATGACATTTTGTTGGGCTCACTAAGAGCAGACGGAAGGAATGGTTGAATTTTTGTACATTTGCGGCATTTTTTAATCCTTCCGGTCCGTGGTGCATGAAAACAAGCGAAGCTCTAAAAATTGTCTTAATGTAGAACTTGTCTCAAAATGTCTCTCAAGGAATTGGCATTCTGTTGTACATGTATGTTTTTTACCTGGAAGGAGATTTGAGTAAAAGCAGGGAAGCAAGCGGATGTTTAACCCTTTCAAGACAATTGACCACATTTTGTGGTTTGGCTCAATAACTTTTGATTCAGAGCTCTAAAAAATATACCAGATGCAGGAGTAGAAAAAGCAAAAATTTCTACACACATTGTGTCCATTTTTGTTGCATGACCATATTGCGTTTGATGCCAGGAATTTCAAAAAGGAGAATAAGCTTCGAAATCCTTAAATTGGCAACATATTGAGAGGTTCATAATCACTATTTTTTATCAAAATTGGCAATTATTTCAACTTTTCAACTAAGTTTCTAATGATGTATATTATTTTCAAAGACATTGCATTTTGTTAGAACCATGTAGCACTAAAAGAAAAATATTATTGTTGCCAATTTGAAGAATGAAATGTGATCAATTTAGCCTTTAAATAATTCCTGTCATGAAAGGGTTAAGAAACAGAAATAAAGAGAAAGTCAGACCTTGCACATTTTAAATGATTCAAGAGGACATGAAGAGAGAGGTACAGGTGTTTGACTCCTGGCTTCAGAACCCTAGACACCATCTATGTAAGATAAAAAGCAAAAAACAAATAAAAAAGATCAGTAAGGAAGAAAGAGAAGAATGTTCTTGTGAGACATTGAAAGAAATGCTTGAATAGATGTTTCTGTTTGGAGGGGGGATATAGACCAGGTGCTGGTCTTGAGTGAGTGGGGGCAGTTGCACCCCCCAGTATTACACTGTATTCTTGCAGCTCTACAGTGTGTACTTCCATTCCTTTTGGGTCTGCCCGATCCCACCCATCCTAAAAATTAAAACAATGCCCTTGGTATTGAAGAAGGTCAGTGGAACCTTTGGAAAGGTGAGAACAGGTGGATGTCCTGGATGTCATTCTGGGGTGCATTGTAGCAATCTCCTTTAAAACTTTACATTCTGTACAGTATTTCTTTCCTTTCTCTGGGGCTGCCCCTACCCCCCCCCCCCCCCCCCAATCCTGAAAATTGATTGAATGCCCTTGATATTGAATATGCCTGTGAAATCTCTGGATGAAAGGTCAGCTAGGACAGTGGGATATACTGGATGTCAATCCAGGGGTACATTTTTGACAGTCTCCACTCTGTAATAAACTGTGTATTCTAGTCTTCCATTCACTGGGTCTGTCCCCGCCATTCTGAAAACGGAACAACGCCTGTGATATTGGGAAAGCTTGTTGAAACCTTTGGAAAGGTCAGGACAGGTAGATGTACAAAAATTATCAATCCTGGGGTGCATTTTGCCAGCTTCCCCCTCCCCATAATAAACTGTTTATCCTATGCAGTATATGTTTCCTTTCATTAGCTTTCTCCCCCCCCCCCCCCCATCTCCTGAAAAGGAAAAATACCCCTGTTGTTGAAGAAGCGTGGTGAAACCTTTGGAAAGGTCAGAACAGGTAGATGTCCTGGATGTCAATCCTGAGGTGCATTATTGCAGCCACCCCCATAGTTAACTGCATACCCAATGTAGTGTATACTTCAATTCATTGGATCTCTCCCCCCCCCCCCTTCCTCCTAAAAATTGATGGAATACCCTGGGTATTGGAGATGCCTGTGAAACCTTTGGTTGAAAGGTCACCTATGAAGTGGAATGTACTGGATGTTGCTCCTGAGGTGCATTGTGACACTGCAGTAAACTCTGTATTCTGTTCTCCCATTCATTTGATCTCCCCCCCCCCCCCCCTGCCTTCCATTCTGAAAACTGAACAACGCCCCTGGTATAGAGGAACCCTGGTGAATCCTTTGGAAAGGTCAGATCAGGTAGATGTCCTGGATGTACCATGGTCATGTGATGATGTTTTGAGACAAGTGATGTTTGGGTAACCTCAGTCTGGTCTAGCTCCTGTCTCCATTGGTGAAGGCAATCTCATGATCAGCATGATGATAATAAGATGGATACATGCTGAAGGGGGAAAAGGGGATGCTAGTGGATCAATTCTGTGGTACATTGCAGATTACATGTAATGTTAGGTGAACACACAATAATTGCATAATTTAAACTTCATAAATGGATGCAGTAGATAAGGGTGTAATACCAAACTCTTCTGCAGTACATTTATATAAACCCCTATACATTTTTGGTTGCTCAGCATGAAAACCTAACTCCTCAGAAGTAATTGTTTATATTGTAATGTATGCAGTCTTGAAGTACATGGAGGAAGAGAGGCAAGCATGGAAGGAAGGGATGAAAGTGAGAACAAAGAATGAAAGAAAACAAAAGAGGTAGAGAATATATTTTTGTAAGTTAGAATGCAGTACAATAGTAATTGGGGCAGGGGATATACAGGCTTTTGTGTATTTATAATTTTTGTGGCAGATAACATTCAAGGAAAGATTGAATAGCAGCATGATATAGGGGAAAAATAATTTTGTACAAAAGGAGAGAGTGGAGGAAAAGAGAGACAGGGAAGAAGAGAGAGAGAGAGAGAGAGGAATAATGAAAGAAAGTGAAGAAAAAAGAGCCTCAGATCATCAGAGGACAGCATCAAGAATAATTTGAGATGACCGACCATTTATCTGTAAGACCATATTTACGGTATATTCATAACCAGACAGCGGATGAACATATAAACAGTCTTCAGTTTAACGAACCTCTCTTATCATTCTTCATGCATTACAAAACAATCAGTGGACAAGACTTTAAGCTACACTTAGTGATGATGTCCTGTCAATCTCATGAATATTCATAGAGGGATTATATACCCTGGGGATCAATGTCAGTGAGTTATCTCACTAAGATGCAAATTACACAGATGAACCTTGTCTCAACCCCAGGTCCCTGGTTTTTATCTAAGCTGTGGAGAGGGGTAAAGAAAACTGCAAATAGCCGAATACGATATGAAACTTATATTTCCAAGGTTTATTCTGAATTATTCAAATGAATAGATGATTGATTTGCCCAAGAAAACCCAACCTCTGTCAAAGGTAGGTGCAATTGCTCATAATTTGTGTCTGATGTCTAAATCATATTACAAAACTAGTGAGAGATAAGGAATATGATCAATATAACACATATATATTTTCAGAATAAGATGCAAAAAAAAAATGCTGTTAAAAGAATGTTATGAAATAGATAGAAAAAAAGAAAAGACATTTTAAAGGACATTTTTAAAACATTAAAGATCCTTTAAAAGATCTGGAGGTAAAGTTGGAACAGTGGAATTGAAGAAGCGAAAATGAATATTTTGAAAAATGAGGGGGGAAACAAGGAGATGGAAGGTGTGAAGTCTTTGGAATCAATCTTCAAGAAAAAAAATAGGGAAGGAAGAAGAAGAAAATACAGTATATATTAAAGGTATTACTTTAAGGGGAAAATGTAAGGAGGAGAGGGAAAAAAGATGAAATTTTCAAGGAAAAAGAGCACAACAACCAAGTGAGGAATGGAGAGAGAGAGAGAGAGAGAGAGAGAAGGGTAGAGAGTAAAGAAAAGAGAAAAAGGAGAGAGAATAAAAGAGAGAGAGAGACAGATAATTCCAGGTATAAATTTCTCAGCTTATAATATAGTTGCCACTGTAGTTATATGAACTTTGCCACCTTGCATTGACGTAGCTCTCCAACCATTATTACTGCTGACGATAGGGGCCCACCGCAAGGAAGGAAAATAAAAGGCCAGGGCTCTCACCGTAATTTTCCGTTAAGATATACCGAGCAGAAAACAGTAGTCAATAAATTTGGCTTGCTGGCCATTTTCAATTGCATGCATTCCCTGTGACTGAGCTGAGCATCTCTTTGGTGCGGTGGCGGCGTAGCATGGCATATGAAAAATAATGGGATGGTGTTATTGACAAGGTGGTGCTGGTAGAATTCTTAATATGCCACAGTGAGGCAGAGGGCATCCGGACGCATTCGGAAGCAGAGGTAACTTGCGTTTATTATCCATCTCACACATATTATGTCGGCTGTGTCGTATGTTGTGTTATTTTGAGAGAGGAGGTGGCTTTGGAGTGTAATGGTATGTGTGTTGTGCTGTTGTCTCAGTGTTGGAATGGCTGTGTTGCGTAATGTACCGCTCATTTCGTCCTAGAGTGCCTCATTGCCTCAATTGGTAGAGATTATTAATGTTAGAATAGCATAGATACTGCTTATGACAGAGAGAGAGAGAGAGAGAGAGAGAGAGAGAGAGAGAGAGAGAGAGAATGACAGTAAGAGAAGGTAATGTATTTACAAATGTGTATGTACTTGTACATATAGATATTCGTGGAGGAAGTCGCAGGTAGTAAGCTGAACCAATAAACAATACAAACATGAGAGAAATAACAGAAAGAGAGAAATAGAGTCAGAGAGAGAGAGAGAGAGAGAGAGAGACAAAGTGGGGGAGAGGAATCAAGAGGGGGAGAATAGGATAAAGAGCTCTATATATATATATACACACATCCACACCTCTCTCGCTATATATATATATATATATATATATATATATATATATATATATATACATGTATATAAATATATATAGAGAGAGAGAGCTAGAGAGGAAGAAAGAGAAAATACATCTTCCATCATCTCACAGCATGTTCTGGTTTTGGTGATAACCACAAATAGAACTGTTTAAATGTGCTACCCATTGGACTCTGCTTGGCTATCTGCATGCATTAATAATGCCCTACATGGAAAAGAATAATAATGATTGTGGCCTTGGTTTGGTGAAGTAGTCCATTAATTTATCACCGTAACCCACGGTAACCCCTCATCTCTATAGCAGGGAGACATATTAAGCATCCTTTGTGTATAGTAATTAACATATACCCAGTGTAGACTGCTCAGGCTAGATATAGCTGCAGCGAGCTGAGGCCCTCGCTAGGTATGTCTGTATACAACTGGAAAACATCGCTATATGTCGATATATTGCGTGCATTCCAGACTTTTGGTTAGGCCGCCATTACTGTCTGGTTGACGTGCTTTTTTACAAGCCTTAGATTTTGCGTAAGATATTTTCCTTTCATACCGCAGTGCCTCTATCGATTTGTTTGAGAAAGTAAACAGTGTTGGTGCGTGCATGGAGTGTAGATGATATTGCTTTATTTGAGATTGTACCTGTTGAGTACACTGCTTAAGTCATGCAAAAATACTTCAAGTTGAATATCAATCAATCAATGTTGTGTAAACCTGTGTTTTTATATAATACAAACGAAAATCCTTTGTAACATATCTTTTTCTTCTGAATAATGATTTTATTTTTTATTCCCTTCTTAACCTTTTTTGTGTAAATAATATGCAGACACGTTTAAATTTTGATTCAGTAAATATTGAAAGCTGATAATTTTTGATTTCATCAGTGTACTTACAAATTCTTTTAACAGCAGTGGCATAGATATGCATACACTTTTGAATCTTGGGGGTTTATAAATAGATGCATTGTAAGTACATGTACATGCTTGTTCACTCCACTGTTTAGCCGTATCAGTCATTTCAGAAAATAATATTCTTTAGTTGCTGAACTTGTCTTGTCTCTAATAAATTAAAGAAAACACGATCATAGTGTTCGAAGTAGAAAAATAGCTGCAACATTTTCCAATTGAACCCCAAAATATGGATTGGGTTTGATCTTTAAAACAAGGTACATGAGCTTCAATTCCTGCTTTATTGTTAACATGGCAGCATGTCTATTCAAAAAGCTTCTAAATCCATTTCCACACAGAACGACATATAAGGTAGACCTGCATAATGCTTAAACTAATGATATCTGCTTTATTGAAAATTTTATTCAAAATTTTATTCAGTATACTAGTATAGACTTCATCATAATCAGCATTTTGAAACTAATATTTTTTTCTCCTTTTTTTTCTTATTCCTGTCATTTTATCATGTGATACAGAGAAAGGTAACAATGCGATGAAATATGTTTCTGTTTTGTGAAAATTTGTGATAATGCTTGATTATTTGTTTACCATATACTTCTGATTTTGATCTTTATCTTCCTGTGATTTTGTATTTGCAAAATGTTTTTGAGATTTTCAATGTTTCTTAATAATTCCTTATTGCTTTATATTTCTTCTTGGAGTTTGTTTTACTGATTTTGCTTTTAAGTAATCATTTACTGTTGGTTGGTTTGTTATATCTTTTTTTTTAAATCTCTTTTGATATATACATATAGTTCTGAATTCCTGTGTTGAGTGTTTTATGTTATGGGTAGAGTTGTATACTTATAACATTTCATTATCTTTAGTTCATCATTCATAGGAACTATTTATGTCTGTTCATCTCTCCGGAAAAGTGCATGCCCTTTTATTTAAATTATTCACATAAATGTGTGTACACTTTTAGATTTATATCATGCATGTTGTTATGTTCAATATATTTATTTATAATTTTCACTCAATGACTCTTACTTTTTGTTTTTAGGTTAAAGTACATTTTGTAAAAGTCTTGATGTTGGTAAAAGGGTGGGTACTCATTTTTTTTGAAGGTTCATAATTCAGAAGGTTCATAATTCCGAAACACAAATTTCCCATAGCAGGAGGTTCATAATTCCGAAAATGGAAAAGGGTTCATAATTCCAAACATTTGATGCATTACCTCGAAGGTTCGTTATTCCGAAGGTTTGTAAATCCGAAAATGAAATGGGGTTCATAATTCTGAAAATGAAAAAGGGTTCATAATTCTGTAGGTTCGTAATTCCGAAAATGCAATAGAGCCCTACATAACTTTTTGAATTACGAACCTTCGGAAATATGAACCCTTTTTCATTTTCGGAATTGTGAACCCTATTTCATTTTCGGAATTACAAACCGTTGGAGTAACGAACCTTCAGAATTATGAACCTTCGGAAAAAAACGACATGTGACCGGTAAAAGTATGTTGTGTGAGTGGTCATAGAATCTGCTTTTCCTTGATAAAAATTGTTTTTAAGTATTTAAAAAAATATTCATATGGTCTGAGCAAAGTGCTGAAGCAAAAAAACATGTGACCTTTTCCTTCAATTGAATCTCATCCTTTAAAACTCCCATTGGCAACAAAACTGTCAAAAGCGTCAAATTTCAGTGATTGATCTATTCTTTCGAAATTTCAACTCAATTTAGAGCATTTTTCATTTCATGATTCAGTCACCATTCACGCTTGGCAAGTTATTTATATCACATTTTCGTTGAATGTTGCCATCTATTTTTGAGCCCACTTGCTCTCGATCTTAGTCAGGGTGTGGGCCATGGTATGACACACTTGATCAGTGGAATATAAACCAAAGAGAAGCACCTGGATGGATATAATATCTTAATATTCACTCTCATAATGGAGGCACCCTGGAAGAGCTCAAGATACGGTCACCTATCTGGTGATTTGACTCCAGGGTATGATCTGTGATTGCCTGAGGTGTATCGGAGTGGATCCGCTCAGACCAATTACATTTTTAATGTAAGAATTGCTGTTCTGCAGGGTATAGTATAGGTAGTGGTTTTGGAAACCTGTCTTCTGGTCGTAGCCTTTAAGACTGTAGACCTTATTGCTTATGGTTATTGATATGACCAAAGCTATAATAAAGGAAGCAGCCACAAGCAAACACACACACACACACACACACACACAAACACCCATAGTCATTAAATTATCCACTGTTTTGGCTGTCTACTGTAGATGTGAAGTAACAGTAGTGGATGTACTTATGTGCCCTCCAAACCAAAGAAGAGAAACATATATACTCTCTTTCTCTTTTGTTTACTCTCTCTCTCTCTCTCTCTCCCTTGTTCACTCTTTCTCTTTCTCTCTTTACTTAGCAGCAGTTGTTTCAACCTGTGCCAGAAAGCGAATAAGCAGAGTTGCAGACTAATGCTGTAAATATTTTTTTTTCCTCTGCTCCTGCCACACATTCTGCCAGTAGGTTAATCAAAGTTTAATTGCCCTTATCGAAACCCTAGTAGCCGAGCATACATTGAAGAAGTGTGTCGGGGAGCAAAATGACTGTCTAGCCTATATATGTATGCATTACCTTTAATAGTGTCTGGAATTTTGAGGAATGAATATGATTATGCCGACTCATTCCATATTATTGTGTATATAATCAGTAAATTGGCAATTGGCTGACACCTAAAAGCAATCAGACGGGATGAAGGGAATGTCTGGGCAATGCTTCATTGCCTAGCGACTACGATTATCCCCTTGGCTGATTATGTCGTTATAAACTCAGAATAAAGTGGATAACTGTAAGTACTTTTGTTTTGATGGATATTTTTGTCTGCAAATTTTTTTTTTTAAGGTGATGTTTCTTTTATGATTTAGTTAGTTGTGACATAAAGTTCCAAATAAGAAAAAAAAAATGTGTGAAAAACAAAAAGGAGAAGGACATTGCATAGAAGGTTAAACATTTATGGAAAAAACTTTATGTACCATTGGCTGAGAAGACTTCACCAAAAAAAGTTTGTCATTTTTCCCTGCACGGTGCAAGATTGTATGAATGAATATCACTTGGTCAGGAATTTACACCTGGGAATTTGATGATGCACCGAAACTTTCAAAGCCATGCCTCCTTCCAGAAGGCAGGTCGTGCATGCTATGAGTAAGAAGTCTTCAAAAGATGATAAAGAACCGGATATTTTAAAAGGGGTAAAAGGAAGGAAAAAAAGGGGACCGAAAATGAAAACTTGATGTTAACCACTGAGTAAGAAGTGAAATCGTACACCACTTGTTTGAGAGTGTGCTGCTTTATTTGAAAGTGTTGCCAATTTGCATAGATATTTAATGCATGATGACACGTCATGTCTACAGTGGCGCCAGACTGTCTGGACACTTGTTTACCTATCTTTTTTTCCCCTCTGCGCTCCACTACCTAACGGAATACTTGCACGTGGATTGCGAGAATACTCCAAAACTTTCCATGCCTGCTCAATCATCGTGAAGATGGAAGTTGGCAGGCTGTTTGCAGATGACATTTGTATCTTTTAGTCCTCATTGGGCCTAAGATGAGAGAAATGAAGGCCCTTCTGGAGTTGAAGAGTAACCAGGGCTTTAGTGCTAGTGCACTTGGGGGCTCTGTATATACCCTAGAGCTCTCATGCTGCCATCGGCAAAAGAAATTTGTCAGTTGGAGCCTCTTTCCATTTTAGGACCCTATTTGGCCAAATTCTTGGGGTGGGATTTTAGTCTATGAGGTTGGTTTGAAGCTTGAAACAAATGATGCTTCTTGAAAGGCCTTTTGGCTATGTCATCAATCACGCCATTTGTATGAAGATGACGATGGCAATGGGTCTGTATTGGTTGTTAACGAGGCAGGGAGACTACCGACGCCGGATTGAATGAGTGGGACTAGGATGCAAGCACAAATAACACTTGATTGTTAAATGATGGGCCACGTTCAGTGGCATTCACTGGCATTTGAATTGAGTCTGCACTTTTGACAAAATTGTAAATGCTTTTTCGTTTCCTTATCTAAAGTATGAGATAAAATGTAAATAATAATAGTGAAAGAGAAAGTTGGTTTACAACAACTACTTATTAAAAAACAAAGGATTGTCATTAAAAGAACATCTTTCTGAAATTTTCTGAATATCAATTTCCCTTATTCCACTTTCCTGGCTTTTTTCTTTGCCATCTGTGAATATTGTATTTCCTCGTATGTTATTACTTCTCATATCATGTTTATATAAATGTGCATGTGGAGATCCGCAAGGACTAGTTTTCCAGTTCTTGTTTCTTGGTGATTCGGCACGATGCAATTTATAAGAATGTCTGGAGAATATGATGGTAATTATAAATCAAAATTCAAGAACACTTCGAGCAAATCCTGTTCAGAAAAGCCATGTTATTTGAAACTGGAGAGCCTGTTGAACTCCACTCTATCTTCTCTTTAGTCTTCTCTCCTCACTGTCCAATCAATCTTTCTTTCTCCTTCTCTCTGTCTCTCTCTTTCTCTATTTTTCTTCTTCCCATTCTCCATGTCTCTAGTATTCTTTCTGTGTCTCTACCAGTCTCTCTCTCTCTTTCTCTGTATTAATCTCAATTTCTCTCTAACTCACTAGTACACTTTCTCATGTTTTCTTGTGCTCTCTCCCTCTCGCTTCTCTTATCTCTCTCTCTTTCCCTTTCTCTCAACTTCTCTTGCTCTTTCTCTTTTCATCTCCCCCTCATTTCTGTGACCCTCTCCTCCTGTTCTTGCCTTTTCTCTTTTCCTCTTCATCTCTCCTCCTCCGTCCCCCTCTTTACTTCTCTCTATCTGTCTCTCTTCTTATCTCCCCTCATCCCTCTTTTCTTTCTCTCTCCATTTCTCTCTCTCTCTCTCTCTCTCTCTCTCTCTCTCCCTCTCTCTCTCTCCCTCTCTCCTTCTCGTAGATATATTGATATAATTTGAGAACATGTCAAACCATGTCTTTTCCTCAACGGATGGAACCAATCACTCTTGGGAGATTGGCAATCCAGAAAATCTTTACCGATTTTCAGCCGCGGCACGGCAGCGTTTCAGCGCTCCACTCCAAATCCAACGGATCCCGTGTCATGGAAGAGCGCTTCCAACCCCAGATGGTCGCGAAGCAACGCATGAAGGGGAAATCAACCTTCAAACAGGAGGTTAGGGAAGGCATGTAAACATGGAAATATCAAAATACACTTGTTGTGGGCAGCTTGTTACTCATTAGATGACGAGCACTTAACCGCAATCATCCTTATACCCCGACCTCATGAATAGATGCGCAGACATAGTGGCGCCCGAATATCATTAACGGTTGTGAGAAATACCACATTTTGCTCATTTCTGGGGAAATTCCTCCCCACTTGAATCCAGTGATACTCGACACTCCCGCTACTTCTCTTTCTCCCTCCACATTTTTATTTTTAAAACTCCACTTTGGCTCGTTGCTCTTACATTCTTTATGACATCCCGATGTGTAGTTATATGACCCTCTTGAGATCGGATGACTGTTAAACACGTTCAAAGCCTTCTGCCCCTGCTTCTCATTTTGCTTGTCATTCCATAACACCTTTTCCTTTTTGTCTTTACAACTTTTTTTTTTCGTACTCTCATCTCAAAGTTGAGCCTCTCCCCTGACACATGTGAAAGTGCATTACATTTAGAGATCCGTTTTCCCTTGGTAGATGCTGGAATATCAAATGCTTCAGCGATGTTCTTCCTGTACAAATAAAAAAATTCATTGTGGAGCAATGAATGAAGTTGCCAAAGTGAAGAGTGTCGCCTGGGATTAGTCTATCGGTATGCAAAGAATTTCGCCAATTGCTAGAGAAAGAGATGAATGCGGCTTTCCACTTAATTTTTGGAAGGGGAATGTCCGCTAGATTTGCATAGTGGAAAGCTGCGCTTAGTGCCGCAGTAAAGCTAGCCTTGTGGTACAGTCATTTTTGCACAGTGTGAAGGAGAGAAGAGGCAGAGCTACATGTATGAGGAGCCTAAGCTTTTTAAATCCTGTCTAGCAAGACTATAGACTGCATACGTTATAGGGATATTTATATATTTAGTGCTTGAATTTGCATAATTTTGATGAATACAATTTTTCTATTGACTGGATGCTTATCAGGTAATGTCAAGCTTCTGTGCCTCAATGTGGATTGTCTTTGATGTATTAGGTTTGAGTGTATATGGTTCTTGTTCATAAATCTTCATTGTTCCATTTACTTTCATTTCATTCTGCATGCAGTTATTATAATATTGTTAAAACATTTGATTTCATCGGTCCTTATACTTTTTATGCTGGTTGATTTCATATTTCATGATATGTTTTGTTTTATACATGGGCATTTATTTGTTTTTATTTCCAGGAAAGCTTTGTTATTTGTAGTGTAGTGACCTAAGACCTAAGCAATATTTAGTCAAACATACTGTTCAACACTCTTGAGTGATATCTCTCTCTCTCTCTCTTTCCCTTTCTCTCTTTCTCTCTCTCTTTCTCTTTCTCTCTATCTTTTTTTCTCTCTCTCTTTCTCTCTTTCTATCTCTCTTTCTCTCTCTCTCTCTCTCTCTCTTCTTTCAATAAAGCGCATATAGACATAGTTACTTGTAATATGCGCTATACAAGAACTGCATATGTGACCCTCCACCAGAAAACGACAAATAAGTCGGATATTTGGGTTTTTTAAAATTTCAACACAGTTTGAAAGCTTACATTCTAAGCTTTCAAATGATATATAACTTGTCCTGTATGGACTAAGCAAACCCTTGTAAATTACAATGAGAATGTCAACGTGTCAGACAGGCTAATGACCAAAACAATAGAGAAAACGTGCTCTAAACAAGAGTGACCATTTAAGAGCACCTAATCTGTGTCCTATTGTTTGTCGCACAAAAGGTTGAGTCAAAACTCCCTAGCATACACTGTGAAGTACTAATTGGATTGGGTTGAAACTTTCCATACCTTCAGAATAATATATTTCTTTGTTCGTTTAGATTTTGAATATCAGACAGTGCATAGTTTTAAGCTATACCAGAAAAGCGATGTAATGTACAATAACAGCAAGTTGAACACAAAAGTTTGATTGTCCAGGGGAGCATTTCATCAAATGTTTTGTCAGTGATTTTTACCGACAAATTTGCTCTCAGCCAATCAGATGCAAGAATTTCAGTAGCTTATAACAGTTGTCGGTAAAAATCACTGACAAAACACTTGATGAAACGCTCCCCAGGAAAACATGGTCATTTTGAATCAGAGTAAAAACATATTTTCAACAAGTATTTTAACCTGAAATTTTTGTCAGATGGTAGATTAATAAATGAACTTTCAGAAAGTACCAAAAAAATTAAAATCAAAATTTCCACCTCAAACCACCTTTTTCAGCTGTTTTACTCTAAAACTCCCATTGCGACTTATTGTCGTTTTGTGGTGGAGGGTCACATATTATTATTATTATTATTATTATTATCTGCCACTCATAGCATGGAAGGGATTAAGTGATATGCACAGTAAATGACTGAATATTATCAATATCGCCATTTCACTTTTATATTTTCTTTTTTTTTTTAAATCTTTCCAGGGACTTTGCGTAAGTTGCTAGGGACAAGGTAACCAAGAGATACAAGTGCCACGTGTTCCGATGCGATATCCCAGCTAAGGCCATCGCCAATGCGCTGCACGAGATCTGCGCCAAGGTGATGAGTTGAGCGTCAAAAGGGCAACACT
>CM046846.1:7741219-7970770 GCA_025618425.1 Heliocidaris tuberculata
ACACATATATATATATATATATATATATATATACGTCTAGCTCCTACGGAAAGGCGAATCCTAACAAAGCATTACTTAATCGAAAATTCTGGACGGTATGTCTAAATAGTAAATTTTCCAAAGACTCTTCGTTCAAATTCTATAACATATTGTTGATAGGAATGAGGAGCGGATTAAATGAAAAAATGAAAGTAAAATCATAAAAGACAATTGCTTTAGAATTATAATATTAGCGAGCATTTTCGATTCAGATTACGCCAAAATATTTCGATCATGGTAGACTATGAGTCTGAATATTAGAAATTTTGAAGATACGGGGTATGTTTATTACTCTACGCCATGTGCATAACACCACATGCCAAAAATGTGTTTTCCGGAAAATAGCGGTATATAGCTACAGCGGTAATTACATAGTTCAGGAGAATCGAAGCAAACAACTATCTGATTAATTATTTCAACGAAATAGTAGTAATATGTACCATCCTCACACACAGTGTTTTGTTGTCACCATAGAGGCATGACATAATTATTCTCTCTGTTTGATGAATGGAGCATATACGATAATGAATAAAGGGGTGTCGATCTTGGGCGTGTTGGGGGAATGAGCTATTGGAGCAGTATACCCCTCCCAAGTTGACTGTGAATTATTTTACTTTCAGTTAGAGAGCCCTCACCAATAACCCAATTTATGTTAAACATGTATCGACGCTCCCCATTGTAGAGAGAGATAAAGAGAGAGAGAGAGAGAGAGAGAAGAGAGAGAGAGAGAGTGAGAGAGAATAGAGAGAGAGCATTGGAGAGAATAATGTCACCATGAACACGCACTGATCATTGCTGATACTCATTCAGCTGGCCTTTCAGAAATGAAGTGAAGAATAGAGTGACAATGGATCTTGTTTGACAAATCATTCTCATGATCCTGATGTGAAAAGATGATATGACTTCATGATCGTTTTTCAAGTAAGAACTAATCGAGAATACTGCGGTAATGTTAAGGGAATGTGTCCTCTGTGGTGTCGTGACACGAACATGACGAATGGTAATGACGTTACACCTGCCAGGACGCGGAAACTCGAGACATTATGCCCTCTCTTGACTCCTAAGAAAACTGAATGGTCTTTCGATAGAACAGGCACTGAACATAGGGTGAAATAGAGAGGGACAATGGAGGATTAGGGAAGACAGCAGAAGAGAGAGAGAGGGGGGGGGGGTGGGGGGACATCGAGAGCCCACTAGCGATATAGCACGGGAAGTGATAAATATATATTAATAAAACGTTATCTGACTGCGATTGAGAGAGAGAGAGGGGGAGGGAGACAAAAAGAATGAGAAATCTTGAGATGTTGTTGTTGTGTGTGTGTGTGTGTGTGCGGGTGCGTGTGTGCGTGTGTGCGTGTTGTGTGTGTGTGTGTGTGTGTGTGAAAGAGAGAAAGGGGAGGGGGAGTGGGCGGAAGGGCGGGTGAAAGGGAAAGAAAAAGATGGATTGAAAATCAACAACTTATTAGAGGTACTACATATTTAAAACTCTGCTAAAGTCCTATAAGTTGTTGAATTGCTTATCCTTTTAAAGGGGGTACCCAATGCTGAAACAATGTTAGTTCATTTAAAAGATCATGATTTTATTAGCAGAAAATCATCTGCCTTAAGTTTTTTTAAAATTTGTGTTGCCAGAAAAATCCCCGAAATATGGTAAGACTTCAGGATATTTTGGCCCCTCAGCTGTGTCCCAATTTCAGCTAGGTAACCACAATGACGTCAAAGTGGTTACCCAGGTTCGCGTATTGCAGATGTGTTGCGCGCTAGACTGTACAAAATGCATTACACCTTGCGCGCATTTTGCTATAATTGCGCGACAAGGTAACCACTTTGACGTCATTGTAGTTACCTAGCTGAAATTGGGACACAGCTGAGGGGCCAAAATATTTTGAAATCTTACCATATTTCGGGGATTTTCTGGCAACACGAATTTTAAATTTTTTTTAAGGCAGATGATTTTCTTCTAATAAAATCATGATCTTTTCAGCATTGGGTACCCCTTTAAGCTTTAAACGTAAGAAGAAAAATCCCTGACATTTAGAAAAAAAAATGAACGAAGTTTAGTTGGAGAATCTGAGAGAAATAAGTAGAGCAGTTATTCCAAAGGAATTTGATACCATCATCGCCACCCATGTAATTTTGCATCGCTTTTGGAATGATCTTCAATCAAAGTCTCTAGTAGGTCCATGATCAAAGTACCATTAAAGTGGAAGTCCTGTCTAAAAAGGGTTTTTTTTTTTTCCTTCTTTTTTTAATTGAAGCAGAAAAATCAGACCTACAAATAAAAAAAAGTTTGAGGACTGGACTTTCCCTTTAAGAATGTTATATCATTCGACTTGAAGTGTTTCAGCTTTCGGCATTTTCACTGACACTGCTCAATTCGGTGTATGTGGAGAGTGCTGGGTTGTTATACATAGTCATCTGACAAAATAGCCGATGGGAAAACTGCCATTGGTGTGCTTTTCATGTGATGTCGTTAAAACATAGTGAAGTTTGTCAAGTCATTGACTTTTATTTTGAAAAATAACCCCAAACTCTATTCCCTTGATGTTCTATTGCATTTGCCAACATGTTTTGATGATAATGTTCGCAGTGTTTATTGCCTCTTTACTTTACTTCAAGCTTATTACTTCAATTATTCGAGATGCAGCAACCTTATTTTGCTTCGCTTCAGTTTCTAAATCAGACCAAAACCGCAGAACATCGATTCAGTATTAATGAAATGAAATGAGATCGATGTGCTCTCGATTGACCCTTAATAGAACTGATTGAGGGTAATTATCGATCTATGAGAAACACGTTTTGTCACCTTTTTCTTTCTCTAAAAAGGAGCGAATATTCACTCTTTTTCACTTTCAGTGATCACTCGATTTTTATTGCCATGATTGTAGAGAAAGTACCCTTACAAACACTCCTATTTTACGAAGCTAACATGGAACTGTTAGGGACACAAAGTGTTCCTGGAAAATACTCCATTACCTATATCGTTTACATGATGCAAACAGAATGTCTGCTTGTTTAAGCTCTTCTGCAAATGCCTTGATCAAAGTGTTTTGAGGGTTTGCTGTAAATAGTGTGCCCATTAAATTTTGGTATGTTCGTATTTGAACATGATGTGCAGCCGCCCCCACCCCCCTTTCTGCACCAAACTTTCTCAGACACTGCTCTTATTTCGAGTTGGGAATAGTATGTATCGTAATGCTGGGTGACCATTTTTTGTTGTTTTCATGTCTTGCATTTGTGTACAAAACAGAGATTTCGTGCAAAGCAAAATGACTTCTGTCTCTGTGGAACTTTTGCCTTTGTATTGAATCATGCTAAGAACCCCGCTAGAGTGTCCTGAAAATACATCCTTCATCATATTCAGCCAGTCAGATCATAGTACACATTATAAAATTATACTGATGAAAAGCCATGCGCTATCAAACTCGTGCTTCTACAATCTTAATTTAAGGTAAAACCGAGGAGTAACCGAATTTGTAATTGATTAATCCATATGAACCAATCCATACCTGATATCGGTTTGACAGTCAATGTATTCAAGCTTTTGTTTCTTCTGTAGGTCGAATGCCCTGAAACTTAATTACTCAATGATACCAGTCAATTGTCTTATCTTATAAAGTATCGAGTACAGTTACATGTCTTTTTCGAAGGTTCATAATTCTGAAGGTTCGTTTTTCCGAAGGTTCGTATTTCCGAAGGTTCTTTCCTCCGAGGGTTCGTAATTCCGAAAATGAAATAGGGTTCATAATTCCGAAAATGAAAAAGGGTTCATATTTCAGAAGGTTCGTAATTCCGAAAAGTTATGTAGGGCTCTACTGAATTTCGGAATTACGAACCTTCGGAATTATGAACCCTATTTTATTTTCGGAATTATGAACCTTCGGAATAACGAACCTTCGGAGTAATGCATAAAATGTTCGGAATTACGAACCTTCGGAATTATTAACCTTCGGAAAAACGAGTACCCCCTCCAATACTTACCCTAGATGTCCCAAGACAGGAATTCTCCGAGCATTTTAACGATCGCAAAAACCTTTCGATGTGAAACTTATCCGCTTGTAAGGGCAAATGGTTAAGAGAAGAGTTGCGTTGTGAGTTTACGAAGATTGGATTTTCAACAAAAAACAAAAACAAAACAAAAAAAAACGTTCATCAAAGTAACCCATATTGCGATTTTCTTATAAAGACTGTATCCTTCACGGAAGATTGTAGGAATTGAGTGAAATTTCTGAGATGTGCAGTCGATCTTGGAAACTGTTCTTTGTATTCGCTGGAAACGATTGATTTAACTCGATGACTACTAAATTCTGTAATTTCCGTAAGCTTAATACAGCGATGACCCGGTTCTCGTAGGCAATGGGTTAACTTACAATAGGTCACTATTACCAACATGAATGATTTTGTCATTCAGCGTGTTGAAATGCGATAGAATTGATCTCTCAGATTCTCTACAAAATACTGGCACTTAAAGGGCAATCCAACGTTGTAATAACATGATTTGTGTGAAAGCAGAAAAAAGGGGAAAAACAAGATGGTGAAGATTTAAAGAAATCGGACAAGGAATAAGAAAGTTATGGATGTTTGAAAATGAGATCACTAAATCTACGCCAATCTCGTGTTAGCAATTTGGTGAGTCGATTGTGATGTATTTGCGGTCAACTCTCCCATTTGTCGTGCACTAAAATACCATTAATTTGCGGTTTTCTCCTAAGGGCCATTTCCCTCAAGGCAGTACTCAAAATATGTTGTAGATAGCATATTGTTATAGGTCCTCAAAAAAAAAAAATCATCTGAGTAATGTATTTTGAAAAAAATGACATTTTAGTCATTTTGTGTGTTGGAACAAATGGGGGAGTTGTCCGCCACTACCCCACATTGACATAACTGATTCGGCCAATTCGAAATTCCCATATAGTGATGACAACTTTCCAAAATTCCTGACTTTCTTATTGCTTGTCCGATGTCGTTCAAAATTTCACCAATCTGCGTTTTTTCCTCTTTTATCGGAACAACTTGGAATTGACTTTAAAAAAATCTCTGAGCAATATGAATCATCCCCGCCGGAAAGAACACAGTGTTCCACAGTGTGTTCACAGTGTGTTCACATAGTTGACTCTGTGAAGATGTGATTCACAAATGTTAAAACACTCGAATTTAAAAGTGTGAAGATGATTTCACAGTGCTGCACAGTGTGGTTTAACACAGAGTGGTTCACATATAGTGGTGTTCGATTTCACAGTGTGAATTTACTCGCTCACAATGTGAAGATGTGTTTCACAATGTTAAAACGCTCGAATTTAACAGTGTGAAGATGATTTCACACTGTGTTACACACTGTGTTTCACACTGACTGTGAATACACTATGGGACACTGTGTTCTTTCCGGCAGGGATACCTCAGTCCCACCGCCAAACCGACTCCACAACGATTCAAAACCGACCGATTATTTTGCATTGGGATGATGTATTTCTTTTGTGTTCCGTCTGCTATCGGTCTCGTTGTTGTGACTGGGTTATTAAGGATGCAGATGTTCAGACTTGTCCGATAAAGAGGCAGTTCCTTCATCTGGCCATGTATCATTCTAAATCTCTATTGTTAGATAAACCTCGCCATCATTGTCTGAAGAAGTGTCATGTTAAGTAATATTTTAATAAAATTTGAATAAATCCAAACTAAATGGTAGGATAACCACGAACAAAGTGAATTAAGACATTCATTTTTTTTCTTCAAAAGAATGTAATTTGTAGAAAATGGCGTTAAATCCTTTCGTCACGCGTTTCATAAAAGTAATCTGAAAACAAAGACAGACGAATTTTTAGCATTTTAACAGCTTAATAACAGCTTAATAAGTCATGATTTTGAATAAAACACTTGGTTCTTTGAATTAAATTTAGGATTGATTTACGAGCAATTTAATGAATTTAATGTTTAGTAGTACCCTTGATTTTAATAATAATGATAATATAATTATAATAATGATAATCAGTTTTTGAAAAGCACAGTCATATGATGTAACGCCTCTATATGCAATTCGGAAGTGCTTTGGAAATTATTACCCAGCTTGAAGGCCTATTTCGAGATTAAAAAGTTTGGAGATGATGTAAGAAACGCCTGTTCATCTCGAGGGACCTATATCTTATTTTAAGGGAACGTTTATTTGTATTTTACAGAGGTAATGAACTCATCCCGGAAGCAGTTAGGAAGTATCTCTGGTTACTGCTCATGCAGGGCAATCACTCATTTCAAATCAATAAGCGAGAAAGGATTTGACTGAAATATGGCATTGATCACTCAAATGTGCGTTTGTCGATGAGATGGTTTCTTAGAGACTGCTGTTTTGATCAGCGCGAAGCACCCTCCAGGATGACAATCAATGATTACGACACCATGGGGTTCTGAGTGTGATCAATGACCACCATGTCACCGTCATGACGGTTCATTAGATTGATCGCATTGAAAAACAGTGCAGAAAAAGAGCTTTTGTAGCATCACGTGGTTCCAATCAATATCCCAAAAGATGTACACAAATATAATTAAAACAGAAAACAATGAAAGTTAAGAGTCAGAGTTAATTCTGGAAAGATTTTTCATAAATGAAATTATTGCCATTTCTTGTTTTCTAGTGACTGGAAGGAATACAAATAAAGTAACCTTTAAAAAAAATTCCCCAATTTTAAACGTTTTGAAGGCTGGTAAAATCCGGTTCCTACCATCCGTCAAAAATATTTGATACAGAAAACAAAACAAAAACAAAAACAAAAAAAGGGAAGGAAAAAAGAAAGAAAACTTATCAACCTTAATAATTGATGATAACCTTATTTTCTTTAGCTTGCTTTCGACGGGTTCTGTAATCTTTTGTCATATCTTTTTATACAACAGAAATGTTTTCCTTTAGTATCACTCACTGAAAAGTGAGAAAGTTACTGAAAGATTTTGTATATATATTGCTTTAAAAGCAAGAACACATTAACGGATCGGCAACAAATGGACGTAATCATGTTTAATCTATCTTATCCGAGCGATTTGGTAACCGAGGATTGATTCCTAACCTAAGGCACTGGCGTGGATACCCGGTCCCTTCCGACTCAAAGATCACTGCTTCAACCACTGCGCCATGTTGCCTAAACGCACATAACTGAAGAATGCAGTCGACCTCACATTTATGCACACGACCTCAAAGTTTTAAAAAATGTAACAATAGTGAGGTATATACAATATAGCACATGAAACATGTGACTGAATCTAATCCACCAATCAGAAGCCAATCGCATCACAATTAGACTATTGGTAGAGATAAATGAAATACATCACCAGAAAACATTCTCATTTTGTTTTATTCCCATGACCTCAAACATTCTAATGGCAAGATAGCATCATGCAATTAAGTTAGCCTTTTCCACACACAGGCAGCCTATAGCTGGCGTAACCAGGGTTTTCAATTATTTGATGTATGTTGCCAAATTAATAATAAATGATTTATTTTTTTAATGCTTTAGAAATGCTTTACTACATCAAATACAGTTTCCCCTACTTGTCCATCGGGTTCCCCTGCAGTCCCATACAATCACATTTGTGTTGTTGCCTTGAGTGTCGATGCGGGTTGAGCTACCACAGCTAACTGTAATGATGTCAGAAATGTTATGATGTTCAGAGAGAGATCAGCATTTGACGTAGATGAAGTATGTCGTTGATGAAAAGCAAACATCACGCAGAGCACAGGAGCCTAGTGAAAAATTTAACTGATTGGCGACTCAATGCGGAATAACCTGCCGGTATAGTTCCTTAATTAGGGCTTCCTGATATTCTAAGACTTGTCTCCTGGGCCCCGTGTCATAAAACTTGATATCTATGACAAGTTACAAGAACAGTTATAAGCTACTGAAATACTTACATCTGAATGGCTGAGAGCAAATTTGTCATAGATATGTGTCAGTAGTTATTGATAATAAGTTTTATGAAACGGGACCCTGATCACTCCAAACTCAA
Source organism: Heliocidaris tuberculata (assembly GCA_025618425.1). Taxonomy (NCBI): domain Eukaryota; kingdom Metazoa; phylum Echinodermata; class Echinoidea; order Camarodonta; family Echinometridae; genus Heliocidaris; species Heliocidaris tuberculata. Next base: position 7,749,245 of record CM046846.1, read on the forward strand.
TTATGACTAAATATGATGTGAGATTACAATGAAATAAATAAAGAAGAAACAAACAAGAGATTCAATAAGAGATTCAAACAAAATAATCACACAATTAATTGTATATATTTAAATTAGATCCTACAGGGCTGATGAAGGTTTGCTTAGTTTATACTTCTCCTACGCATCACCAAACCCTTGCAATTTTTATCCCTGGTTATTATGGGCAAGCCATATGGAGGAGGAATAACTGCTTCTTTTAGGTCAAAAATTTTAATGAAATTCTTCACTTGGATGACTGAAGAATCGCAGTTTGCATTCCAATTTGTCGACCGGACATCAGCCCCATGGGGAGATGAGAATGTCTGAATTACGCTTTAAATAGCAGTCCGTCCAAATTTGTCAGTTGTCCATGACCATACAATTATATATTTGTTTTCGCTGTGCGGTTTGTTTATTTCTTTATCATTCTCTAAATACTGTAAATAATGCTTGCCGCATTTAAAGCGTTGGAAACTTCTATCACGACAGCAGGCAATGCATGATTTCAATGTAGAAATCTATGACGGTAAGATTTTACAAGGGATACAAGGCCTCTGTCTACGATAAATTCACAAAATTGTATGCGTGTACCTTTGGATGTTTACTTATCATGTGATGACCCTCTTAAAGGCAACAGATAGTTTTGGGAGGCCCTCAAAAACTTGTCGTGAGATTTCTTTGATTTTACTTAATAAAAAGCAGGGTACTAACATAACTAAGATGCTGTGAAGTTGTTTCCTCCTCAAGTGAAATATTTACTGAATGAGAGGTGAAAAGTAATAAAAATCCCTGGCCCAAAAAAGAGGGGATGTAAATTCAAACGCACATTACGCACATAGGGATTGCTGTGTGTTATAGAATACGCTGCACACAGTGCGAAGCGCTGTGTTTATTGTGCGGGGAACCTTCGGGTGGATATGGTCTTAGCGTGAGGCAGTGAAAAGCCGTTACCAAGCGTTTCTTACAGATATTTACACTAAAATTTGTTCGAAATCGTGAATGGAATGTTAAATAATCTCGTACATGTGTCTTATGATAAAAGGAGAATAGTATGTGACTATGTTAGATAAGTTTCTTGCCAGCCTTGTTTTTGCTACCGAGACTGTCTGTGAGCTTTAACCGATGAATATCGTTTTCCTTCGCATCCTGTTGCTTCCTATTAATAACTAGCTTTCGTAATCATTGGTTATTGTTCCTGGTACTGTAAAGGAGAGGGAGCTAACGTTGGATAGTATACAGTCAATGGTCCATACCATTAAAACATAATTTCTTTTCCGAAGGGGTAAAAACTAATTTTAATTATAATTCGAAGCCAAATTATAGAAGACGAAACGACACCAACATAGCCCAAAGTTATATTGTTTATCAAAATAATCATGTATGTGGTACGAGGATCTTTGTAGTCATCCAGGCGAAGAATTTCATTAAATTTTTTTGACCTAAAAGAAGCTTTTAGATTCCTTTTAGAGCCCATGACGGTGCACCCCTTCCCTAGTACATCAGGGGTTTTATAATAATTCCTTCACTGCAGTTCTTTCGTCACTGCAGGTTAGGGTGAAATTCTGTTGATCTAACATTTGCTCTGGCGACAATTATTGCTCAGGGCTTTATTTCGTCATAAGATGCAGGGTTATAGGTAATAGGGGTTGCAATAAACCAGTTCGTAATTAGTACTTGGTACAAATGACCCAGAAATGACCCCAATTTCTAAGCGCACGAGCTTTTGTTTTAGTGGAAGTTAGCAATTCGGCTTGATTAGGAAATGGACGTCGGAATAATTGTGGCTGGAGCATGCGTCATACAACCGAAATTCCATTGCGATGACCAAGTATTTTAAGTGCCCCAATCACCTTTATTTAACGCCCTCGTTAGAACTTAATTAAAAGAGAATGAAACCATGGGGAAAATCAATTTTAATGAAAAGAGAGAATAGAGAGAAGAAATTTAAAAAAAAGTTCCATCAAAATCGGTTACGAAATGAGAAAGATATGAAAGTTTTAAAAGTCTCAATTTACTTTCTGTGGCGAACTTCAAAGTGGCAATGTTGCTTCAAAGTGACAGGTTTAGTAGTACAACTCTCCATTATGTTTTGTACACAAAATTTCATATTTTCCCCATTATCTCTCAAGGTGCAACTTGTCTCCTTCTTCGCTCAAGATATATCATGGGAAAATGTATTTGACATAACATAATTATGTTGAGTTCACAAAAAGAAAAGCAGCCTCTTTAGAGATACTGGAGAAAATATGAAATTGTGTGTACAAACTATATGGAGAGTTGTACTACTAAACCTGCCATTTTGAAGCAACATTGCCAATTTGAGGATCGCCATAGAAAGTAAATTGAGACTTTTCAAACTTTCATAACTTTTTCATTTCGTAACCGATTTTGAGGAAGCTTTTTTAAAATTGCTTCTCTCTATCCTCTCTTTTCATTAAAATTCATTTTCCCCCCAGGGTTTCATTCTCCTTTAAGTTCCGGCTATCCTTTTCAATAAGTTTACTCATGTCCGTAAGCGTACCATTGATTGCACAGTAATTAGACTTACGTAAATTGATCTTGTCGAGACTAAACATAACAATATCCGATTACAGGTACGTTAGATTTTTAATATACAAATGTTGCATGTTTGCGAGTGCATTAGTGAATATGAACTGCAAGAATGTTAAGTCACAATGGGATACTGAACGAGACTTGTCGAGTTCATTATCCGTCTCATTGTGACTTAACTGAGTCACAATGAGGCGCTTCTTAGTGAAGCTATTTGCATTAGAGCACAATTATTCTGCAAAACCTACCCAACTAAAAGATTATTTACGTTGAATCAAAGTACTACAAGATCCTGCGAGCTAAGTAAGTCTTCTTTGGAGAGTGTTACGCACTTTGTAGGGGAATGCCCTATGCTCAGTCATCATAGAAGGACACTACAGAATCATATCACCGAGGATAAAGAGTTGGCAACCGTATCAGAGTATTTTGATGAACAGGACCCACGGCAATTCACTATTTCTGTTCTCCTCCTACCCGACATATCCCTACCTATCTCGTCAAAAAACAGCCTAAACCTACTTATCTTGAAGGAGAATGAAACCCTGGGGAAATATCCATTTTAATGGAAAGAGAGGATAGAGAGAAGCAATTTTTAAAAAGTTCCCGCAAAATCGGTTACAAAATGAAAAAGTTATGAAAGTTTGAAAAGTCTCAATTTAATTTCTATGGCGATCCTCAAATTGGCAATGTTGCTTCAAAATGGCAGGTTTAGTAGTACAACTCTCAATATGTTTTGTACACAAAATTTCATATTTTCTCCATTATCTCTAAAGATGCTGCTTGTCTTTTTGTGAACTCAACATATGTTGTGTCAAATACATTTTCCCATGATATATCTCGAGCTAAGAAGGAGACAAGCTGCACCTTGAGAGAAAATGGAAAAATATGAAAATTGTGTACAAAACATATGAAGAGTTGTACTACTAAACCTGTGGCTTTGAAGCAACATTACCAGTTTGAGGATCGCCATAGAAATTAAATTGAGACTTTTCAAACTTTCATAACTTGCTCATTTCGTAACCGATTTTAATGGAACTTTTTTTAAAATTGCTTCTCTCTATCTTCTCTTTTCATTAAAATTGATTTTCCCCAGGGTTTCATTCTCCTTTAAAGTTTCTGCACAAAATGCACCTCTCTCGCTCTAACTTACTCTCTCTTCAAACTGAGTAACTTTCACTACCACTTTTAGAAATGTACTAACTTGAACAGTATTACGAAATACTGCGGATCTCCGATAACAGCGGAGGAAGGATACAAAAGAAGAAGAAGAAGGTCACGTGGTGTAATATGACTCATGATAATGCCTACATCCTAGAACCCGTTTTATAATAAGTTTTACTGCACAATGTTGATGTTTTTTGAGTGACAGGTTTGTACAAAATCGGTGCCTTGAATCAAGATACGTTCATGGACCTTGTAATGAATAACTATGCAATTGCAAAGAGTATGTTGTTACGTTTTTTTCTTTGAAACAAAGAAACTATTACAACAATACACTCTAGGTTGGGCCCCTAAATCCGCTTGTGCCGTAACCTCTAAATTATCTGGTGCATCGGATACCCTGTAAAAGATAGATGACGTTATACTCGCAAACATCAAGCATTAGTTTGTCTTTGGTGAACGCTATTCTTCAGTTTTGAAGAATATCTACTATCCATCTCATTCAAAAGTGGGATAGGAGGAAAACGAAGCTGATAAATTAGCGTTGCTTTAATAGATAATATGAAATTTACCTATTTTCAGTACGAATCCTGGGGATATACAACGTGTGGCTTGTTGACACTTTCATGACTTTGCATTGTAATCAACGCTATATGCAACTGTTTGGTTATATTGTCTTTTCCCAAATTTATTTGGTGAACAGCCAATTGAATCGAATTATAGAATTGAATAACTGGACTTATAATTTAATAATAATTTGAACAGGGAATAAACTCGTTTCTCTCTTTGAGTTTTGTTAAACACAAATCATTTATTAATGAGCTCCATTCATTGCATCTTTGTGTCCTGCTAATATATCATTGGCCTTGAACTTTGCGGACAATATCAGAGGAGGCAAGATTTCAACGAATGTTAAAAGATCTTTTTTTTTTTTTTTTGATAGTTGAAACGATCCCTAAATAACTAATACCGTGCTTAACATACCTGCAAGTATTACCTATAAATCTGAAGTAGGTCTCACGTTAATGACTTCTTGTCATAATTTGTCAAATTTTCGAGTAAACAGTGTCGCTCATATAGGGCAGTAAAATTTCATGGTTACATTTGATAAACACTTTGACAGAAACTTGTCCTAATTTAGACTAATGAGCTCAATGGTATTTTGGAACAGAAAAATGGGAACAAATTTTCATATCTTGAATTTCTTCTGATTCAACATCCTATACAATTTCAATTTGATTTTCAAAATAATAATGTTTTGAGGGAGATGTTTACCACTTAGCCCCAATAATCCAATCTAAATGGAGTATCATGTATTTTACCTTTATTGCATGCATGACAAATAAAAATAAAAAGAAAAAACATACATATAATTCAGGCTTTAAACCGTAGCCCTAGTAAATACCGTTTGATTTAGATGAACGCCTAAAATCTGACTTTTTCCCATAACCTTTGAGAAATATTGATGAGATCGATGTGGAATTTCATTCATACGTTGCTTATTTATTTGCTATATTTCGCTTATTATCTTAATCTAATAATGCATTATCTCCAACTATCTTGTTGTTTGCAATGTTGCCCCACAATTGTAATAGTCTTTTCCAATTAGCCAGTTTGTAATTAGTACGACTTGGTGACCATATTTCGCCCACATTTCTTTTTTTTTTTCTTTTTTTGAAATCTGATATTCGATCCATGATTTATAATATTCTGCAATAATTTACTTTGATAGATTTATACCAAATGGAAAGCAAAATTCTGGACTAAAAGTGGTTCCAACAAGAAAATTAATCGACGAAGAATTTCAGAGATATCGCGATCTCAAAATCCGGTGTCGGATCGCAACGCGCTGGAACTGAAAAAGGGGGCCATGAAAACCACGAGATTTAAGTTCGCGCAAGTTAGTTTACGTCTAAGTTTGAACGTATCGATCCATCAAATGTAAGATAATTGCATCATTTGCAAGACTTAATATCATACACACATTTGGTATCACGTTTTACTTATAAGTTTAATGACATCTTAATACTTGTATAGCGCATATCACGTAATAACGGCCCTATGCGCTGAACCAAAGGGTTCTTCTCAAAATGAGGATTTCTAGAGCCTTGTCAGGTAACTTCATATTTTTCAGAGACTGACGTAAAAAGTAGTAAATTTTGCCGATATGTTGTCAATATATTTATAATTTCTCCCCCCAATTAAAAAGAAATTATTGTCCCTAGCTAATTTTAGCTTCCTCTATCCAGTGGTGCCATTTTTTTCAAAATCGTTTGTAGTTTGTTCAGATAATGCCCTGTGCGCGAATATGATCACACCACCATACCTTACCCATAGACCTTACCCCGTAATAATGACGCCATTCTTTAATGGCACGCGCATGTTTGGTGGACGCGCTACCTGTGTAACATAACAGTAAAATCATACTGGTGCCGGGACTGGTGCGCGCGCGCATCATGGTTCGTGGTTCGTACAAAATGACAATATAAAGGTCAATATTGTACTCGGTACAAATGACATTTATCTGCACATGGGCGTATCGTAATTACCAACTGGCTTATTTCGCCTCTCGTTAATCAATTTAGATTATTAAACCAATCAATAAGACTTTGTTTGAGATATATGATTGATGATGTTTTTCCCGTCCGAGAAATCTGACTCCTTTCCATTCTTAGGCATTGCTCACAGAAAAGGCGGGAGCTCTTCATGATGGATGAGAGTCGACGATATCCTAAGGAAGTGAAAAGAAACAAAATGCTTTTGCTTACACCACAGTTACACCCAAGAGACCAACTCCAGCCCAACAACAGGCCTATTAAACCAAAATTACATACACCGAATAGCGAAGAATCGGTCGGTACATAGTGGGTATGGAGTCGATATTGTGGTGTGACTGAGGCCGTATCACTCCGTCTCGGGAAGTGAATGCCTTTTACCTGTTTCAGATCAATGCACCATTAAGATACTTCTTACACCCCGAAAACTAAAGTGTTAAAAGGGACCAGTCTCGACGAACAACGCTATTCTGTTAATTACAGGTGTCATATGAAACTTCAATGTTTCCCAACACCCGGGTTTTTAAACCAGTCTTTTGGAAGATATTGAATTTTCAACAAAACCGGGCGTCTTCAGTACTGCATGCCGAAGACGTCCTGTCAGAATACGTGCGAGGCCCGCTCGTAGCTGAATGACTGTAGGTCGATGGCATTATTACGGGAAACTTCCGGGACTACGAGTGCAGCGAAGGCTTTTTCGGGGAGTTCGGACAATATTGGCACAACGATCGCAATCCTTGCGCGGTCTGGGACAGAGAAAATGACTTTTCCGGACATTTTTCTGACACAGCTGAACGCTTGACACATCGGCATGATTGCTATGGGCGTTTTCCTGGAAGCAAAGTCGCGGCTCAGTGCTCCCGAACCCGCGACATAGAGCGAAGTCTAAGACGGCCAAAAGTCAAAACAGCCAAATTTAGCTATATGGAAACGTCCAATATCAATCATGGCGAGAAAGGAAACAGCACTCGTACGCGTACGTCAGAATGACAAGTGAGTCCGTGACGGTCCGTGAAGTCACTGAGAATAGCATCGGAACTGAATTTGCATACGGACAGTGAAATAGTCGTGTTTTCTTTTGATTTATACTCTTTCATCTTTCAAATTAGACTGAAATTTAAAAAAAAAATCCACCAATGAGGTCGGCATAGCATATATTAATATAATTAACATAATTCTTCAAAAACATGAGGACTGTTCCCTTTTAGATCTCCATTTAAAAGGGCCGAGGAGTGACCACTTTTTCAAAATGGTAGATTAACACTTTCAGCATGCTGGATGCAACACTATAAAGCCGATTCCAGCGTGTTAAATTGTGACATAACAATTTAGTTTTTAGAATGTAGGTTCTTAGTTCGATTACAAGATTGTATAAACGCCTACTTGGGAGGTTTTAGCTGAATATTTCCTCCAAGTTTTGCCGTAATGATACTTTTTTTTATTAATAAACCCAATATGCCCATTTGATGATATCACGCGCATGCCATTTTGTCTTCCATATGAGTTTAATTTCTCGCTGGTGGCTTCATGGCGGCTAAAATGCCTCTGCGTTGTGCTGCTAGTAATTTTATCCGGCAACCTTTCGACTGCTTTTCGAGATTCCCAATCGATATCTTATCGAAATTATAATCAAATATCTGTTTTCACACAATTGTTTATCCGTCTTGGTTGAATATATTATAATGCCTTTCAACCTTTCTGTGCGTTGGTTAAAACCTCGTGACAAAATAAAAACAAAAAACAAAAAATAACGACAACAACAAAACCATGCATGACTAATATGTATATTCCATCACAACAAAAAAGAGATACGTCTATTAGATCTGACTTAAAAATAACAATGGAATAGCCTCTCCATTCACTAAACTGTCGATAAAGCTTTAAATAGACACGTACATTTTAGATGTGAAAAGAAAGAAATGTTAGGATACTATTGAGTATCTGATCAAAGCTAGTTCAAGGACATGCAGAGACCTAACAAGAGTTTAGTTTTTTTTTATTGTTTTTTTTTTAAATATATAGAAATGACTTCTTTTCTTATGTAATGGTAAAATAAATTTTGCATAAATTGAGAAATTGATGGGGGAAAATGTAATAGTCTTTAAGACGGAAAGATATGGTGAGCTATATATGTTTAAGATGTAACTTTATATTAAGCAAAAATAATGTCAAATAGACATCGAAACCGTGACAGGTAAATATCTTTTTGATGCGGCATAGAACTGATTATTAATGGTTTAAACCATCATGATAATACTTGTTCAGCAATGTCAAATAACATTCCTGCAGAAGTAGGCATAGAAGTGCTACGATCTTAATGAATGGATTTGCAGATTTAACATTTTACTCTCAATTAAGTGTCAATAGATATTCTCTACTGGACCAAAGCTGGGAACTTTTCAAACACTAATATGACGCATTATAGGGTGTCACAACCACAGAACACTCTTAAAAAGCTACCGAAAGCTCGGCGATAAAAAGTAGTTTAAATTCACATCTTCCGTCTTAACCTTTACATTCTACAGTGCCCCTACCTTCAATCAAACAAAAAGAAAAGATTTTCGCCCTATTCAGCAAAGGAACGAAATATTTAAAAAACCAAAATCCAACTCAAAAAGTTCATTATGCATCCATAAGCAATAGTAAAGGGGAATGTGTTATTGTTGGTGAAAAGAATATATAACATTTCAAAGTGTATAAAGTTTCCATTTATATCTCGGTTATGACCCTCACTATAAAGATACGGGTGGCCTTTATCATGACACAAAATGCAGTAATGGTATAGATATATTGACTGCTAAGAGAGGCATAGTCGTTTTTATAGGCTCAAGGGGACCTTACATCCTGCTATGACCCCAAGGCTCGCCGAGGGGTCATAGCAGGATGTAAGGTCCCCGGGAGCCTATAGAAACAACTGTGCCTCGAATATTGCAGCAGTCAATATATCTTTTATATACCGAACAAAGCCAGGTAAGAATCAAAGAATACATGTGCGACTTACCAATCATGGGGTCCTCACATTTAAAAATCATCATCAAACTGTTAATAAACTAAAAAATCGGAGATAAATCGAGATAGGAGATCGCCGGTTTTTTGCGCAAGTAAAATAAATTTAGCAATCAAATCGCACTGCGATTATGGTATCCGTAATTTTTTACACGTAAACCAATGGGGATCGCAGCAAAATTTAACTATGCCCGTGGGCATAGTTCGTTTTTGTGGGCATGGTTAAAAACACGACTTCACTTTCAACCAATCAGATGACAGTATTAGGAAAGATTCTTAAAGTAAGGTATATAATATACATTACTAATCCGATGATTAATGAAGTTTTACTATCAAGGCTGAGAGATATCGTAAAATAAATGCTTGCTCCTCGAATGATTAGCTCAAATTAATCAGCAGGATATGAAAACCATTGAAACTCTGTGGACTCTAAGAACTAAGATTAAACTTGGCTTAACTTAATCCATAAATTTTTTGATGCCAGTAATATATATCTACCCCTCTCTTTCTCTCTCGATCTATCAACCTAAATATATGTCTATCTATCTATCTATCTACCTATCGACTGTAACTATATGTGTATCTATTTATCTATCTATCTGTTCATATATTTATCTATATATCTATCTATCTTACTTTATTTCTACCTATCTATATATCTATGTACATAACGTTGATATTTCACGTACTGCCATTGACGTAGCCAAAGACAAAGAAAGTGTACTAACAGTTAATGCATTGTAGCCATTACGTTTGATGTTTTATTTTCTCAAATTTTCGACGCTTCGTGGTATCTTCTCAGAAGAACGATAAATGTAAATAAATATCTATTTATCTACACACACACACACACACACACACACGCACACAAACACACCCACACACACACACACACACACACACACACACATATATATATATATATATATATATATATATATATATATACAATTATATGTTTAGATAGAATATATATATATATATATATATATATATATATATATATATATATCTACCCAACTTTCTTTTTTAATACTTATCTATCTATGTCCCATAGAATAATAAATCAACAATCATGGCTAAATTGATTTCATGATGATATGATTTTACCTTATTCATTTTATAGTTCCAAAAATAATTTATGCGATGGTAAGCCCCCTTCCCCCCCCCCCCCCCCCCCCATTGTTTGGGAAAACTGAAATTTGGGGCCCAACTAATAACTATTTTGTATAATATGATTGCCCAAAGTTGGTTGGATTTAATTGCCCTTACATCTTTAACAAGAATTCTCAAAGTGTCTTTGGAATGAAAATGGTAATTTCAAACTTATGAAAACGCCTAAAAGAATGAAGTTCTCACTTTATTCCTATTATTATAATCTGATAATAAACAGTCAAACCCGTCAAGTAGTTGACCGTTCAACGGTATTATCATCATTGTCAAATGCTAATGAGAAAACCATGGAAAACGTTTCCTCCTTTTATATCCGCATCTCTTTCAACTATTAGTCAAAATCCTTTGGTCGACTTAGTTCGTGTAATAGACTCTTAGAATTTTGCTAATGTCTGACATTGCTCATTCATATAAATTGAATATGTACATGTATAACTGCTAAACGGAAGAGATAGTAGAATGCTAGTTCAAAAGAAATATTTATATAATACTGGATGCCCTTAAACTGTTAAATGGGATACGAGGGTATATTGCACGAGTTATATGAGCATATACCCGATATACCCTTGTGTCCCACGAAAGAAAAGTCTTTCAATTTTGTTTGTATTAATTGTATGAAACCTAGTACCTCATTTCCACCATTACATCCTTACGTTTTTGAATTAATTTGCACATTAATTTGCACGAGTTATATGAGCATATTTCACGAGTCGGCACGACGAGTGAAATATTTTCAAGGCGGGTGCGATATACCCTTGTGTCCCGCGAAAGAAAAGTCTTTCAATTTTATTATTATTAATTGTGTGAAACCTAGAACCTCATTTTCACCATTACATACTTACGTTTTTGATTAAATTTTTCACATTACAAAAACAGAGAAAGAAACTTATTTTGTCCCTACCCAAGCATTTTACAAGGGCTGCGCGCACACATCCATTATCTTAGACTTTGCTATTCAATAGCGTATTTATATAATATTGAATGGCCTTGAGTGGGATACAAGAATATATCGCACGAGCTATGAGCATATTTCACGAGTCGGCACGACGAGTGAAATATTTTCAAAGCGAGTACGATATATCCTTGTGTCCCACGAAAGAAAAGCCATTCAATATTATTATTATTAATTGTATGATACCTAGTTCCTCAATTTTCACCATTACATGTCCTTATGTTTTTGTATTGACTTCGACATAAAACACAGGTAGAAAAACATTTTAGTCCTTACCCAAGCATTTTGCAAGAGCTGGGCGCATGCATCCAGTGTCTTAACCTTTGCGTATTTAAGCGCGTATTCACTTTTTTACGCGTCACGCGCACCCCAAACCATGAGATATGGAGATATATTGCACGGTCATCCGGGTACTTTTACACAAACCATGAGATATTGTTTTAAAATTGCACGGTCATCCGGGAACTTTTGCGCAAACCATGAGATACGCCAATTTTTCTGGTCGCCTGAAAACGCTTCATACAAATAATAATCCCTTTTTCTACGCGGTCGCGCACCCCAACCACAAGATATTGAAAAAATTACTGCACGGTCAGATCATCCGGGTACTTTAGCGCAAACCATTGAGATACAACGATTTTACTTGTAGGCTAAAAATCCTTCATACCAAAAAATAATAGAAAATGCTGAAGGGTAGTAGTTGTACAAGGAAGAAATAGAAATCTACTATAAATAGTTTCTGAAGGACATTCTCAAAATGCAAAGTGAAATAGGGAATGGTTAACACATTCATGGATTATTTAATTTTGTGTTAAAAAATGATAAGATGTAAGTCATAAACTCGATTTCCATTATGTATGAAACTTTATTTGCTGGTTAGGATGCCAAGAAATATGGTCAACATATTACTTCTATTCAACAGGCAGAGAACGTTTCTGTTAATTCTATCGATTTTCACATCGATGTTGTTTTATAGCGCTTTATCAGTGAATCAGTGCATAAAAAGTAGATTCTTTTCATGTCTTTCAATAAAAATATCTTGAAGATTTGCTTTCTTAATCGTACGTTACTTTCTGGATATCACAATAATCTGTCTTAAACTCGATCAGTTTCGGAACAACTTTCAACTACTTTCAATGTGAAATATTTTTAATAATCCATTTCAATTCTCGCAGTGTTTAGCATCATGTTGTTAATATCCATAGTATTGGTGTTTTCCGGTCGTGGTATACTGTGAATTTTACGAAAAATCGAAACTTAATTTTCTTCCCTCAATAAGCAGATGCGTACTTGACCACAAATTCGGAAGGAAATAATGGAAAATGGTCAATGATTAGTGAACAAAAAATATTTATATAAAATTGAATGGCTGCCAGAGCATATCGCACGAGCTATGAGCATATTTCACGAGTCGGCACGACGAGTGAAATGTTTGCAAGGCGAGTGCGATATACCCTTGTTTCCACGTAAGAAAAGCCATTCATTATTATCATTATTATTAATTGTATGAAACCTAGTTCCTCAATTTTGACCATTGCATTTCCTTATATTTTCGTATTGACTTCAACATAAAACACAGATAGAAAAACATTATTTTGTGCTTAACCAAGCATCGGGCAAGGGCTGCGCGCATACATCAATTGTCATCCGGGTCCTTTTTTTTTTACACAAACCATGAGATACGCAATTTTTTTCTGATCCCCTGAAAACCCTTCATACAAATAATGATTAGGGATACACTTATGTGCTCACCCATAGAGTTACCTAGATATTTTGGTTCACCATATTGAATTATTCGTTCAGTACGACGCTTCATAATTAAAATTTGTACAGATAAAGGTCATTTGTACCGAGTACAATTGACTTTAATACGCTGTAATTTTATACGCACCACGATGCGCGCATCAGTATGACTTTACATTTAAAACAAGTAGCGCGTCCACCATATCAAATACGCGTGCGCGTACAAATTGGGATCATTTCAGTGTCATTAATTTTGTATCAATAACTAATTAAAAACTGGCTTATTATACCAGGGCTTCTGGTGAAAATGCAAATGTATGATTATTTCTGGCAATGATAGGTTAACTTTTTTTTAGGAGAGTGATCACTAGAGATAAACAGATTTAAGATAAGGGTTTCCTGCCTGACATAACCTCAGGCTATCACTAGGCCTTATCCATTGAATCAAGGTGTTGATGTGGAGTATAATTAGCGGGTGTCTTTTATCATGTTAACCCTTTCAGGACAGGGATTATTTAAGGGCTAAATTGATCACATTTTGTTCTTCAAATTGGCAACAATAATATTTTTCTGTTAGTGCTACGTGGTTCAAATAAGGTGTAGTGTCTTTGAAAACAATATACATGGTTAGAAATTTTGTTGAATAGTTGAAAGAAATTGCCAATTTTGATGAAAAACAATGATTTTAAACCTCTCAATGTGTTGCCAATTTAAGGATCTCAAAGCTTATTCTTGTTTTTAAAATTCCTGGCATCAAACGCAATATGGTCATGCAATAAAAATGGTCATAGTGTGTGCAGAAAATTTTGCTCTTTCTACTCGTGCATCTGGTATATTTTTTAGAGCTCTGGATCAAAAGTTATTGAGCCAAACCACAAAATGTGGTCAGTTGTCTCGAAAGGGTTAACAAATCAACATCTAACGAAAATGTTAATGTATTCGAGCAGGGTTGCAGACAAGCAGGTGTTACCTAGAAACGTGTTTCCAGTCTAATATTGAGAAAAACAATCTATTCGATGATACTGTCTGAGTTTTTTAATGGAAATGAAAAGTTAGTATTTCCGGGGAAGGTATATCATTTCTACTGATTATAATGAAGAAAATACTTCTCACACGATAAAGCGAAACTAACCACGAATATAAAAATTACCGTGTATAAATGGTACTTTCCCAACGAATTCAACATAGATAAATCTATACAAAATGAAAAGTTGATTTTGGGGCAAGAAAAGATAGCCATCCTTGTAAAATTGTTCTCGTACCGCCATTGAATAGGTGCATCATATAATAACGAATTGTTACCTTTTCTTTTTCTTTTCAATTACAGGTTCTAGTATCGAACTGCTCAGTGAACGTTGACATTAATTTGAGGAGACATAGAGTGTCGACCATTCTTGCTGCTTTTGGCGTTTTCACCCATCCGATAGGTCCTACTGGGCTGTAACTGAATCTCTTAGGACGTGGCCATCAATGATATTAGACTTAGGACGGCTTTAAGGACATAAAGAAGGTGGGAAAGTTCTGTCTACACACGTTTTACAAGTATACGGAATAAACAATCAGCAACTCTTTTCTCACACTACATTGAAAGACTTAATCCAGGAACAGATTGGGCTTTTTCGGTAGGAACTAAGATGGACTTCTTCGCAAAACAGTCGATGTTATAGTACTTTTGTCATCCTCTCAGGAATTATAGCACCCAGGATGGAGACAACACAGGCACCTGTATACGTTACTGAGATTATTAGCGAGACATCGATAAGTTTGATCACACAGGAGATTCCTGATAACCGAACCAATCAGACATTAGGACAATGGGGATCAGACAAAATCCTCTGGCCTCAGGTTTCCATAATGATCATCGTTTTGATCTTCGGTGTCGTAGCGAATCTTTCTATCATCTGGATCGTGTTAAAGAACAAACGTTTACGTTCGACCCCGAATATTATCGTAGTAAATCTCACAGTCGGTGATCTCCTCTGCTTGGTGGTCAATCTGCCTTTCATCATAGATTTCCACGTCCGACAGGACAGGCATTGGGTGTTCGGTCAGTTCATGTGCAAGTTTGTCCACAGCAGTATGGTAGCCAGTGGATGTATCACGGTGTATTCTCTGATGGCACTAGCGATTGAGCGATATCTGGCCATTGCCTGGCCCTGGCGTAACCGCGACAGTAGCCGATGCGTCAGGCTTTCCCGAAGCTGTTTCTGCGGACCTACATGGCAAATCGTCTTCTTGATATGGCTCGGGGCATTCTTGGTCGGAGCTCCCATTTGGTTTACAGCTGAAGTCTTGTACTTTGAATTTCTTAACTACAGTGTCTGTATGCCATTGAACCTTGGATCGGCTTTCGCTAAGGGCTACGAAGTGTTTCGGTTATTGGTAGCGTATGTTATTCCGCTCGTCGTCATCATTGTCGCTCACACTCTAACCGCTCTTGCCCTTCTTAAAAGTGTTCGAGGAACCGTGACGGGAGCAACCGAACAGGTATGCGCTAGTAACCGCTCAACACCGCGGGTACGCTCTCGTGTCAAGCTGGCAGTTGTCATCAGCATACTTTCAGTCATGTTCTTTGTCGCTTGGCTCCCATTCTACGTATATGGCATATGGGTAGAGTTTCATTACACACCCACCGTTTTCCTTGGAAGTGCCATGAAGAATTTTATCGCATGGAAAGACATCCCAATTTACACCCTCAGTTGTCTAAATCCTATCATGCTGTACATCCTAAGTACTCGTTTCCGAGAGCAACTCTTTCGTGATTTCTTTTGCTGCTTTGCAGAGCAGAATTTCGACTGGAGACCGGCAGAAACCTTTAGCTCTTTGAAGAGTTCCTTCTTGACGGCGAGTACCTTCAGGGGTCGTTCAACCGTAGCGAGGAGATCCTCACCCAGCAGGCATGATCGGGTTCTTGCTACAGCTAACGAACTCACCAAACTCTAGAGGAATATCAACTCAACAGTTAATCCAATTAATATCGATTTGGGAAATTATCTCTAAGGTTGAATCAGTCATGATTAAGAATCTCTAAATGAAGAAGCAAAAGTTGACAGACAACAGAGGTCAGTTTATTTTTTTATGTTGAAGAATAACATCACACATTTCAACAAAAGGAAAAGGAAGAAGAAAACTTGCCCTCATTTACATCTTGTGGCAATAAGTGAAAAAATGTTTACGATCTCATCTGGCTCTGTCAAAATTATTAGCCAGTATCTTCATTGTGTTACCGATATATTGTAAAAACATAAAACTGTTATTTCCTTTCATTCTTTAGCAAAAGTAAATTTGAGAATTGATGTCCTCATAGAAAAAAAAATCCAATTATTGACTGGTAGGAGAAGGGACATGATGTGACACAATATTTTGATCACTAAATTTTATGAATATATCAATAAAATAATTAAAAACGATGTAACAGACGAAGATATATTTGTCCAGCAAGCTAGAAGAACCAGATTATAAAGTCCCAATTTATCCAACCTTGCCAGTAAATCATAATGTACACGGTGGGCACTCCTGTGTATGTTGACCAAAATCACAAAAGCAAACTGAAGGTGGTATATGTATATTTTGGTCTTAATTTTAGATAAACCAAACCTCATAATTAAAAAGCGATTCAAAAATCACACGATTATTTTGAATAGATTTCTTTTACGTAAGCAAGTAACCACTTCAGTGTGAAAAAGATATTGTTCTGTGCATCCAAACACAACTTTTCTTGAATTGTTTAAATGGTAAGAAATATTGTTTCATAGGATACTGAATCTTTTCATTTATGAAGCTCCCAGAGTTTCATTGTCTTTATACCTTCATCTTAATGGTTTATCATTCATTTATTCAGAAGATGTTTAGTATCCTTATCATGTGCTCGATTGCAAAAAATAAAATTTCTTTGTGCAATAATTACTGAATCATGTAAAAAATATTTTTTAGATTTTAACTTCTAACCACTGCCAAAAGTTCATGGTAAAGTACAATCAATTCATTTTATTTACCTATATCGTGTATATGGGAACGGTCATTAAATAATCATGAATGCGATATACAACAACTTTTTTCAATCTTTCTCCTAATATGATGAGAACTTCATTTTGGTTTTCATTTATTTCTTTATCTATTCAAGTCTTCTTTTAAGCAGGGTAGTTTGGTTTAAAACCAAAAGGTCCTGTTTTTCAAGGGAGCCCTTGGGATTTTTTTTTTAATTGGCTAGTGACTGTAACTCATTTTGAAAGTGAATATATTAAAAAAAAAGAAAGCAGTAGTACTATAAAATAATATCCTAATAGAAGCAGCCGACTATAACTATTTCATATTCCAGTTTACAGGCACATGTCACAAACACTGTCTTTCATGATATCATTGTTAATAGTACTGCGTTAATGGCACCTGTTTTTACACCTATTATAAGAAATCAAGTCTTCGGCAGTTGGTTCTTATTTTCCATTTTAAAAGTGTGATTTAACTCGATTTCACAGGAACTAATTGATGTGAGAGAATTCAGAGATGCAAATGTGTATTTAAAAGGGGACTGATATAAGGGTCAAACTCGCAGTCGAATCATGATTTCTCCTTTCTAACATGTCAGATTTTGTGCTAAAGCATGCTTAGGCCTACAGCTGGTTTATGCAGGTACGCAATGGTAATGATTATATTCATAAGAGGAGCGTTTCGAAAAATGGAAAATGAAAGTGAAATGAAGACTAATTTTCGGGAAATCAATGAAAAACAGTGTAGAATCAGTGATTATCGTAATTTTGGAGATATTCTTTTAATGTGTTTTTACATTAGTGGTTACTATTAAAGCTGTGTTTCTGTGAAATGATTAGAGACAGATTAATGTGGCTATACGCATCAGTTTTGGGGAAACGACTAAAAATATCAGTCATGATATTCCCTTGAATTCGATGGAATAAAAAAAAAAAGTTCCTCAAACACTAGTTATATGTCTTAATGATGGTTTATTGTTTGAAATATGTGAATATCAAATGGCGATTGTCGTTGTAATTTTAAAATAGAGTAGTAATAATTGCCTTCTTCTATTGTAAATATTGGATGTGCACACTATGCTCTAGAGTGAAGTGACGGTGAACTGTAAATATGACAGAAAATTTATAAAAATAATATATTGTAATCATTTTAGCTTTTCCATAGTTTAAATCTAGTGTGCTGAGTTTTTGAGCGCGGTGATAAATCTTTATTCGCTTTATGATCAATTCAGACTTACATGTATA
Organism: Heliocidaris tuberculata; assembly: GCA_025618425.1. Taxonomy (NCBI): domain Eukaryota; kingdom Metazoa; phylum Echinodermata; class Echinoidea; order Camarodonta; family Echinometridae; genus Heliocidaris; species Heliocidaris tuberculata. Next base: position 7,767,637 of record CM046846.1, read on the forward strand.
TCTAGTGAGTGAATATATTTTTTTCTGTGTTGAATTCATATTCTGACAGTCTTTTCTCGTACTATTAAGAGTGTGACGCTCTCCACGGTTGTGTGTTCAATAAAGTAAAACAAAACACATGCAGCTTGCCACTAATTATTTGTGTCGTGCTTTCGTCAACTTATGAATACGTTGTCGGACGAGGTGGGGGGGGGGGGTGTGAATGAAGGATGGTAGTCTGTAGAAATCGGATATGAGAACTGCGTTACATATCAACATTTTTAAAGGAAATATTATTTTTAAAAAACGTGTGTACCGGTACTTTTCTAAGAAAGAAGGAAAGTAAAATGTAAAATAAGAAACGAGAAATTGTGAGATAGAGAAGGAGAAGGTTACATAGATAAAGAGCGTATGAGAGAGACAGAACGATAGAGACAGAAAGACAGACACGCACAGAGAGAGAGGGGGGGGGGATGTAGACAGACAGAAAGACAGAGAGAGAGAGAGAGAGGGGGGGATGTAGACAGACAGAAAGACAGAGAGAGAAAGAGAGGGGGGGTGTAGTTAGACAGAAAGACAGAGAGAGGGGGATGTAGACAGACAGAAAGACAGAGAGAGAGGGGGGATATAGACAGACAGAAAGACAGAGAGACAGAGAGAAGGAGAGAGAGAAAGAGATAGGAGGAAAGGTGAGTCTATCGATTGCAAGTGTCAGGGTTGGCACGTTTAAAACACTGCGTTTGAAAACGTCTGTTTAAAAAACAAAACAAAACAAAACGTGATATTAAACGCCCCATAGACATAGACACTTGTGTTATAAATTCTTTGTGAATTTGTTTTCAGTTTGTGGTTATTTTCATGCTTAAATTACTTGGTTTGGTATCTTATTTTTGCATTTACGTAATTCTACAGGTGCTTATTACAATACCAGTATTGAAGACGTATCTTTGTTCGCCTTCTCTATATCTCCTCCTCCTCCTCCTCTTCTCTCTCTTTCTCTCTGTCTCTTGCTCTCTCTCTCTGTCTCTCTCTTTTCCCTTCCACTGCACTACATACACACTGACCCAAAAGAATGTTTAAATCAAATAAACTGATATGTGTAAAGCCTAGAAGGTATCTCATGCTACATTAAAGGGGCAGTCAAGTTGGTTTTTAACAGCAGAAAAATAAGAGAAACAGATCAGTTAAACTTTGAGCAAAATCAGATAAAAAGTAAGAGGGTTATCAATGTTTCAAATTGCAAGTGATTAGATATAAATAGGCAACTCTGCAACATATCTTGCGAGGTCTTCTTCCATTTGCCTGTACCAAAAAATGATAAATTTCCATTTTCTCTATTAAACAAAATATTTCATCATGCACCCTCTATATAATCATTGCACATATGTTTTTACCGTATCCGGACAACTACCCCCTGGACAATTACCCCCCGGACAACCACCCCCCGGAAAACCACCCCCTGGACGACTACCCCCCTAGGACAACTACCCCCCAGGACAACTACCCCCTAGGACAACTACCCCCCAGGACAACTACCCCCTAGGACAACTACCCCCCAGGACAACTACCCCCCAGGACAACTACCCCCCAGGACAATTACCCCCCAGGACAATTACCCCCGGACAACTACCCCCCGAACAACTACTCCCTGGACAGCTACCCCCGGAAAAATTGTCCTGGGGGTAATTGTCCTGGGGGGTAGTTGTCCTGGGGGGTAGTTGTCCTGGGGGGTAATTGTCCTGGGGGGTAGTTGTCCTGGGGGGTAGTTGTCCTGGGGAGTAGATGTCCTAGGGGGGGTAGTCGTCCAGGGGGTGGTTTTCCGGGGGGTAGTTGTCCGGGGGGTAGTTGTCTAGGGGGTAGTTGTCCTAGAATCGTTTTTACACAACCCCTGTATGAAAACAAATCAATTCCTTCTTCAACAACTAAGAAAATGGAAATATATGAAATTTTCAGTACAAGGCAGATTGGTTAGGACCTTCGAAAGATACGTCACAGAGTTGCCAATTTGTGTTTGACTAATTACAACTTCAAAAATTCATAACTCTCTGATTTATTATCAGATTTTGCTCAAACTTTCAGTAATCTGTTTCTCTCCATTTCTGCTTCTATTAGAATCAACTAACCATCAGTGTGCACTTACTTTTGTATTTTACTGTGCGCTTATATATGGGTACATGCCATGATTATGACCGACAGGTGACAGCCCATGAGACCGACAATGTGACAGCATGGGACTTCTGAAAAGTTATCCGAGGGTTCTCGAGACCGACAATAGTGGACTGTGGGTCTCTTTGAACTGTCTGTCTCGTGGGCCGTCGATCTTGCGAGTTGTTGTTCTACGGCGGTATCCCCTTTTAGTCCTCAAGCCTGGTTGAATAAATACAACACGTATAATACGTATATGCTGTAGTGTTACTTTAAAAAAACACAAACATATCTATGCTCTTTGTTAGCATACTATACTAAAAGGGAGAAGATTTCTTCTCTTTTTGAGCATTTCTTTTTTCCTGATGCATTTTTTTAAATGGAAAATTATTCATTTTATTTCAAAATTAGGTCATTAGTTTTTTTATCATCAGTTCAAAATCTTTTCAAAACAGAATATTCATAAAATAAAAGGCTCATTGTACATTTTTTTATGCAAAGAATTGGGCGATTATGATATAATTAATGCTGTGAAGGCACTTTTCCGTTAAAAAAAACATAACCCCCCCCAAAAAAAAAACAAAAACCAAAACAACAATAAACAAACAAACAAACAAACAAAAACAAAAACAAAAAACGTTTTTTTCGTTATTTATTTACTTTTTTTAAAATCACAACCCTGGCAAGTGTCCACCAAACAAAAAAATAATGTAACTTGGCTGTACAATATTTTTCAGGATTTGATAAGGATATATAGTGTTGTAAGTATAAGTATAAGTATGCATTTATTGTACAATACTGGAAACTCTTCTTCCACTGGTGATACAAACATTTACAATAATGATAGAATACAATTTAAAAAATAATGATAGGATACAATATAAACAATGATGATAGGATACAATATAAACATACACATTATATAGGTAGAAATAAATGTACGTAAAAAAAAAGGTTAAAGAAGAAGGAAATCAATGGAATTACTGCAATACACAGAAAAATTAAAGAGATTGATTTACATAATATGACTAACTGGGTAATATCATCAATTTTGCAGTCTATTTCATCCAAAACAGGTTACAAACACAAAGTAGATTCATACATTTCTTCTGACTACATATTGGTACATTATTCATTTGTATTTATCAAAATAATAATAATAATAATAATATTGAATATTTACATAGCGCTCATATCCACCATGAATGGTGCTAGTAATAATATAGTAATAATAATAATAATAATGGCCACTTATAAACCGCTGATATCCGTCACGCAGTGACGCTCATGGCTCTTAGACATTATTACCCTGGTTATAGCCGAGCCGCCAAAGTAACTAGCGCTCAAGCATATCAGGTACCCATTTAGTATAGCTAGGTTGTAAAGTATTGAATAATCCATTTATTATAATCGAGTTGGTTATGAATAATTTAGTAACATGACATAAACTCCTTTTATGTCAGCCTTCATTTTCTGCGTGTATGTACAAGTAAGAAAATTTGAGCAAGAAACAAAAAGGAGAAGGGAAAGAGAGAGGAAGAGAAAGAGAGAGAAAGAGAGGATGAGTGATAATGAGAGAGAGAAAAGAGAGAGAGAGAGAGAGAAAGGAGTGAGAAAGAGAGAGAGAGAGAGAGAGAGAGAGAGAGAAGGATTGAGAGTGTAAGATATGATGACAGTAGGACATAAGATGACAAGTTGTACACTATATATTTACAGGGTACTTTCATGATATTAAACCTCGTCTGACTTGGATGGATTGAGTCGGGCACAAAGGATCGTCGAAAGCGTGCCCGTTGTGTTCGTGGTGCACGCAGGCGTATTCCTGATTTGTTAGCTTTATAGTGCTCACTCAATAGATTCGAAGGGTCATGTCATCTGTTTTATTTTTGATAATACATTCTTCTGGTACATTTCAATTGAGGGTAAATAAACACATATGATACGCTTTGCTACCTTTCTCGGACGTTATAGCGTATTCTTGTAGCGCTTGCATAGTAAAATATTAGATTGAAACTTGCTTGCTATCGACCCTCAGGTTTTTCATTACCCTTACAAAGTATAACTTCTGGTTGGCTTTTTTTTTTTCCTACAATATTCCTAGGCCACTCAGGGGAATTTGAGACAATACAATATGTTCCAAAAAAATACAATCGCATTATCAGCATCAATAGCTTTCAAAATCGTGAATTGATCTGATCATCTGAATATGATTTATGATTAGAAATCTATAACTAATTATCTAAATCTTGGCAAAAATCCCATCCGATTTGATTCAGTAGTCACGAAGAAATAAGGATTTTTGTAACTTATGTCATCAGTCCCTCCCATCAAAGTTTCGACAAAATGGAGGCTCACAAAGGACATTGGCATTTGGGTACGGATTTGGAAAGAAATTGTTTTACAATATGAAAAGTCATACTGGATTATGAAACAACAATTATTTCTCTTCCAGTCAGTGAAGACAAGGTCCGATTTGGGCTAGTTGTCAAAAAGAAATAGGGATATTTTAAAGCATGTAATTGGTCCCTTTCTTCCATCTTTTGTCACTTGGATGTTATTGGCATCCACTGACTAAAAATATTTTGTTGAAAATTAATGGACAAGTTTACTTACATATTCAGATCTTATGCATACTACTTTAACAAAGGTAAATAATCATGTAAATAGTATCCTTCTATAAAAATCAAGACAAGTTATTCATTAAAGGTTTATGATTTAGTTTAATCATTTATTTTCAATAACAAATCACCAACGTCTTTAAACCTCTAATAACTGCATATCTTGTTTTACATTCATGATTATTTAGTTTTGAAAAATAAGATCCAAAATGCACTTTATTTGCAACAACTACAACAACAACGATATTGATTAAGATGATAAATAAAACATTCCCAAGATAATTAAAGCAGATAAAAACAAAAGAATAACTTTCTTTTCAAACCATTTAAAAGGAGTAGGGAACTGTTCATTGCGCTTTGTGAGCCTCTCTTCTGTCAAAACTTAAATGGAAGGGACTAATAATAATAATAATAATAATAATAATAATAATAATAATAATAATAATAATAATAATAATAATAATAAACTATTCTTGTATAGCGCATAACACATTACGTAAGAATGTCTCTATGCGCTTTAGGAAGAAAAAAAAAGAGAAATTACTGAGTTCCTTTTTTCTGCTTAACAATTGGAATAAGTATGTTTTAAGGGCAGACTTAAAAATATCTATGGTATTAATGTTTCTAAGAGAGTCGGAAAGGCAATTCCATAAAACCGGGGCAGCATGTGCAAATGAACGTTCACCATATGTCTTGGTATGAACAGGAGGAACAATAAATAAATTCTTCTTACGTGATCGGAGATTTCTTGTTGGTGTGTATGTGGTGAGTAAGTCATTTAAATAAGAGGGAGCTAATCCATGAAAACATTCATAAGCTAATAACGAGGCCGCCATCCATCTCCAGCCTAACCGCTCACGATGGCGGTCTCCTGCGTTCAAAATTATCTCTCTAATTTATTGAAAAATATTTACTGTATATCTATATTTAAAAAAAATCTTATTTGTATGTTTATTACGTTCTTGTTGTATAATATTATTGTTACATGATTCTTTCGTAATGCAATTTCTTTTGTAAAATTTCACTGTATGTATTTGTTATTGTTTGAAATGTATTTGATTAATTTATATTTGAACGCAGAAATAAAACCAACCAAACAAACAAACAAACAAGTATCTTGAACTTGATGCGTGACTGGACTGGTAACCAATGTAAATTGTGTAAGACAGGGGATATTGAATCATGTTTCTTTGTACGTGTGACTAGTCGCGTGGCTGAATTCTGGATAGTTTGTAGTCTTTGAATTTGGCGAAGTGGTAACTGAAAAAGGAGACTATTACAAAAATCAAAATGACACATTACAAAAGCATGAACCAAACGTTCTGCTGTCCTTCTGTCAATAAAATCACGAATTTTACCAATTTTGTGTAGTGCAAATGAAGCTACACGACATTTTTGTGTCACAAAAGTTTCAAAAGTATGCTTGTTGTCAAATGTTACTCCAAGATTCCTGCATGTTTTGGTAGCTTCAATTTGCTTTCCATCTAGATCCAAATGAAAGATAGGGGTTGTGTGTTTAAATCGGGATGAAACACGAAGGAACTCTGTCTTACTGCAATAGTAACTTGAGACAGTTTTGTTGAGACCATTCTTTGACTGCTTGAACACAATTTGCTATCTGAGAGGTTACATTAACAAGTCTTGACCGTTTGAATGCAATATACAGTTGAGTATCGTCAGCGTAAAATATCTTGAATATGTTAACATGGTTAAGGGACTAATGACATAGTTACAAAACTTTCTTCGTCACTACTGAACCAAATCGGATGGGATTTGCGCCAAGATGGAGACAATTGCTATATATTCATAATCTTAATCCATAATAAGATTAATTTACAATTTGAAAGCTATTGATGTTGAAAGTCCGATTGGAATTTTTTTCTGGACATACTGTAGTATCCAGATACCTGTATTCTTTAACTTGTTCGACAGCACTACCGTGTATCGAAATGGGGGGGGGGGGGGGGTAATCAGAAGGATTTCGTCGAAAATCAATTATCATATTTTTTGTTTGGGTTACATTTAGTTTCAGATAGTGGTCATCACACCATTTCACAAATTCATCCTTAAAATAAGGACCGGTGTCATCAAAGAGGTAACCTGTAATCATGGTATCGTCTGCATACTTAATGATGCTACACTCTCTTACATTACACAGACAGTCGCTTGTGTACAAGGAGAAAAGCACCGGAGACATGACACAGCCCTGGAGGCCCTGTGTTCAAAATTGTGATACTGAACAGAGTGTTACCTAACATTACTCTTTGTGGCTGTCACTTAGAAAAGTCTGTATACACAATGTGATCTGGGGTGGTACATTCATATTAATTAAGTTTATTGATTATTAGATTGGGTATGATAGTGTTAAACGCACTAGAAAAATCTACGAAAGTGGATTTCACATACGTCTTACCCTTATATCCAAATGATAATACATTGTCTTTATGTAAGTATGCCAACACCGCATCTTCGACTCCTCTCTTAAACAAATTGCAATGGATCCAAGTAAGAGGTAGTATATTAGAGAAGGTGCCTCATAATAATCTTTTCAAAACATTTCATAACATGATGATGATGATGAATTATTTAACATGACTGTCTTGAAAACAAGTATATGCTTGTAAGTAAGCAACCAGGGAACCTACAGCTTTAAGTCCTGTCGGAGGGACTTGGTAATGAGGATTAATTCTTTGCTAAGAATCACTAGGGCATCGATTTTTTTCGAACCTGGGACCTCCCGGTTACGAGACCACTGTGCTACCACTGAGCCATCATGCCTCATCTTTACCATTAAGGAGAATCAGGGGCGGCGCTACAGGGGGGGCAGGGGGCGGCCGCCCCCTATCATTTTTCAAGCGAGCAAAAAAAAAAAAAAAAAAAAGAGGAAGAAAGAGAAGGGGAAATGGAGAAGAGAAGGCTAGGCCATGCAATTATGACATAACTGTTATAGTCCTATTTGTTATTTCAAGACTCTCGACGTGCGACGTTGCTATACGCGTCATTTTGCCCCCCCCCCCTATTTAAATACCCTGGCGCCGCCCCTGAGGAGAATAGTTTATGAACACTCAGTAAAATAACCAGAATTCATTCGATACCAACCTGTGGGCCTCGTTGACCATTTGACAACTTTTCAGATCGGGGATATCCAAGTCTACGTACGGTATGCATAGAATCAATAGTGAGTTTTTATTTAGAGATGAAAATTGCTTGATATTTATGTCTGGAAGACTGCAATGACAGTCTACTGTCGAAGGTCCAAAGAGGAGAAAAGTTTGTGGTAATTGAATAAGGATTATTATACATCTCAGTGTTCCTTGTTACTCACGCTGAAATGGCAATCAGTAGAGCAGCGTATAAAATATCAATACTGTGTTCTTGTTTTTAAAATACAAAATAATCTAATACCGACCTATCTAGAATCATTGAAATGCAAACGAATTGTAAATTATAGGACACGTCATTCTTTAAAATGCCCCCTCCAACTACCCCGCCGAAGGGCAAAATGTAAAAGAAATTTGTTTGCATATGTTGGAGCCAGTTTGTATATTTTTATAAAGGGATGTACACGGCTGAACATAACCATGGTAATGTTCAGCCGTGTACATCACTTTATAAGTTTGAAAAAAAAACTATGCAAAGCTTTTAATCTTGACTCCATGGTTTGTTTGTTTGTAATTTACCATGTTACCTAATTGTTTTGTATTTTGTATTTTTATGTAGAATGATTTGTTAAACCATTGTAAACTGCAGGGCGCCTTTGGAGGCAGTTTTACAGAACTGAACAGGCCAACCCTGCAGTATAAAATAAAGAAGACAAAATGAGTAAATAAATAAATAAATAATTTCCCGTCTTTCTTTCTTCAAATGAAGGCAGCAGAATGGCTGTTTAGAGGTTTCATTAAAGGATCTTTCCCTTCTTGGTAGATCGTTTAAGAATACAAAAGCATTAGCAATCATTACTTGTTATTCGACTCAATAATTCGTCTACTTGAGACTCCGTGACCAGCAGCCGAATTACTTACGATTCAAGTGGACTTTACGAACGAATATCTATGGATATGCATTGTAAAAAGACCAAGGTATTTTTTTTTCTGTAAATCATGTCGCTCCATTCTGATTTAAGTATTGCGTGTGTAGGTAATTTCTCTGCTTTTCTGTCCATATTATAATTTGTAAAAACCTGTCTTAAACCTGGATAGGTTTACGAGTATTAGTATTATGCGAGTTGTAAATTGCAGTAGTTTTCTTAGAAATAAATAATGGACACAACAACAAGTACACAATAATTTTGACATAATCACGACCAAAATATAAAATTATGATGATCAACAACATGAAATGGGCCCCCTTGCATAAAAATTAAACGCAAGTCCGAAATACACGATCCCGATTGGTTGAAAATCAAGTTGCGTTTAATCATTTTTTATCTTTTAATCGCAACTTTTTATGCAGGAGGGCCCTGGTCAGAGAGATATCTTAAAATTCGGTAAAAGTATTTGAAATATGTATCAGGTAGTATGACAAATTTCATGCAATTATGCTGCCAAAAGTGCTAAAAACTAAGGATATATAACATCGCTGTAGATCATGTAATATCTTCAAGAGAGGAAGAGAGAGAGAAGGGGGAGGGGAGTGGATGATAGGGATTAATTGGAGTCATAACATGATCACAATGGCTACTTGAATCGTAAGTATTCGTTCCTTGAATGTGATGCAAAATTATTAGGTGAAATTTCTTTCAAATTAAAATGCGATATGTCAGTAATTATGTCTATGATATCATTTTGCCAACGACGAATAAAAAACTGCAATAAATCTATAGACCGAAAGAAGGCATCGAAGACTTAGAACTCTACGATGCGGTCTTTTCAAACATTTTAAAGTAGAATTTGCATTTTATCTTCAAAACTAGTTACTAGTATATTATTTAAAACTTGATCCTAGTTTTAATTCTTAAGCCAATCAAGCCAATAACACTATTTTTTTAGAATTTGTTTTCAGATATCCTACTTTACTTTTTACACTGCCCATGGAGTAATCGTAAAGATGAATTAACATCTGACAAATATTTCCTACTGAAGTGATGATTTCATTTTCTGATTAACTACACTAAAATATGTTACGACTAATAATTTTCTAGTTTTAAGATATTGTATTTAAATTGTTTTTAATCATCGCTTGAACGAGTTTCGATTCTTCGGTCTACTGTCAGAATAAAATGGAATGACACGTTTTACTTCAATAATGATACCATTGACATCATTTCTCGCAACCAATAATGAGTGTTTTGGGGCATGACAAGAATAAATGAATTGGGCTACATTTTCTCGTTTATGATGCTGCAAGATTTGGGTTAAATGGTATTAAATGGTGAGGAGAGTCCACCGCCAAGTAACCGATCCAATTTTACCCCCTGTGTGTCTGGTCTTGGAGGACCCGTCTTCTCTGATTGGTAGGAGGTCTATTGTCGTCACAAAGAAACGACGAGACTCCGCCCATTTCTGAGGCCCAGAGTAATGGTCAAACTGTGAAAAGCAACGGAAATGGTAATTTTTGTCAGTTAAGTTGTTCGGTTTTAACACAAGTGGTCTCTAAACTTTGGACATGCCAGATCAACATCTGACTGTTACATCAGCGAGTTTCCTGTAGATACGTGACGATATGTGATTCTACTTAATTTCGATAAGGATTATGACAATGCTCGTGAGACTGTTTGCTGACTTCTAGTGCCATGGCATGAAACCACTGAAATGTACTTAGTTTATTCTAGAGGAAAATTTTAATTTGACTGAAATATATTCCTTTGGATGTGTTTTCAAATGATGGCTTCAGATACTCATCAATCATTCAATAAAGTGACCGATGTGATCAGCGATGCATCAGTTGATGATTACTGGGGCAACACTTCTAATTGGACGGACCAGTGGACCTTAGCCCCTCTTCCTGACCACTTTAGGAAGATCCCATGGCCGCAGCTCACTGTTATGATTGTAGTACTGGTCTTTGGCGTAGTGGCTAATCTCTCCATCATTTTCATTGTTCTTAAGAACAAACATTTGAGATCCACCCCGAACATCATCGTGGTCAACCTGACGGTTGGAGACCTTCTCTGTCTCGTGGTCAATCTCCCTCTCATCATTGACTATCATTTTCGATACGAGAGGTATTGGGTATTTGGTCAATTCATGTGCAAGTTTGCCCATAGTAGCATGGTAGCCAGTGGATGTATTACGGTGTATTCTCTGATGGCACTAGCGATTGAGCGGTATCTGGCCATTGCCTGGCCCTGGCGTAACCGCGACAGTAGCCGCTGCGTGAGGCTTTCCCGTAGCTGTTTCTTGGGTCCAACCTGGCAGATTGTTCTAATGATATGGGTTGGAGCGTTCTTAGTTGGAGCCCCAATCTGGTATACAGCACAAGTCTATGTCTATTACGATGACGTCAATGTGTGTGTGTTTATCAACCATGGCCAACAAGTTGCACAGATATACAAAGTGTTTCGTCTCTTGGTCGCATTCCTTATCCCTTTGGCAGTGATCATTGGTGCCCATACACTCACTGCATACGCTCTTATCAAAAGTGTCCGAGAGCCAGTCATTGGGGTGACCCCACAGGTTTCCCCTCGTCAAACACCACGGGTACGATCGAGAGTCAAGCTGGCGATCGTCATCACTGTACTCTCTGCAATGTTCTTCATTGCTTGGTCACCCTTCTATCTGTTCAGCATTTGGTTCCAGTTCTACTACAGCGACATATTCGAGACCTACGGCATGCTGGAGTTCTTCCGCTGGAAAGATGTCCCGATCTACATGCTCAGTTGCTTAAACCCAATTGCACTCTATATCCTCAGCACGCGGTTCAGAAAGCAATTGTTTTATGATATCTTCTGTTGCTTCGGCGATCGGAGGTTTGCCTGGAAGCCAGCTGAGACCTTCAGCTCATTGAAAGGTTCATTCTTCACTGCCAGCACCTTTAGAAGTCGATCCACCTTTAACAGGAGGTCTTCGTCAAGTCGGTATGACCGTGGAGCACCGGCAGCGTCTTCAGAAGAATTGTAAGATACGAGGTGGGTGAATTCATCGGCAGGCAGAGAATATAAGACTATATTATCTAACATAATAAACTATCAAATGGTATCAGTATTTAGGCATTACCGGGAGAGATTCAATTTTCAACCTCTTCAAACTGTGTAAAATCTCAAATAATTGGATTTCATTATATCAGCACATTTGATTTATGATTGTATAGTATAGGTGTCAAATGGAATTCCTTTATATTGAACACGATAAAAACTATTTTCGAAAAATCAACTGAAGGCAATTTCAATAGCCCTGTCTATTACCTTTAGAAATGTGCGAACATTACAATGGCGTATTACGTAATCCGAACCTGATTTCTATGGGCAGTACAATAGGCTTTTGAAATTGCCCTTGAGTTTATTTTTCGAAAGTAGTTTTTTATCGTGTTATTGACTCACAATGCTTAAAATGTAAATAATAGACACTATGTTCGATTTGGGAAAACGTTAAGTTCTAGTTCCTAAAGGTGGGTCCTATTAAAAGCCACCAAGAGCAGCCAAGAGCCAAGAAAAACTTTGCTATACTAAAAGCCGCCAGGAGCCATGTCGAACACAATAAAACTTGCTTCTTGTCTGCTTTTGTGAGATTTAGGTCCTGAAATGAACTTTTCCTCGGCAATTTATCACCAGAAACACTTCAAATAGCTGTAGCAATCTTGAGAGAGCCTATTGGTGATATCTCTGCTCTGGGATTTGTAGTCAGTTTATTTTCGGCTCTGCTCGTGACTGCTTTTGGCTACTTTTTGGCTGCTCTTTGCGGCTTTTAGTAGGACCGTAAAGTATGAGTATTCGAATTTCTCGCCATCAAAATAACAAGATTCCGCATATTACGTGTTTGTTGCATCTCTGTAGACCGAGAGCCGACGGGAGCTATAATGTCGGACTTGTGAACCTCCAGAAAAGTTTTCAAAGGCCCGCGAGCCGGACATTGTCGGTCTCGTCGGTACCGTTTGCTGTAGCAGGCAAATATATTTCACAATCTCAATATGCTCATATGTTTGGTTTCTTTTCACAAAATAGTTTGAAAGGGGTCCACTCGCCATTCATAAGGACCACTATTCATAGAAAACCGCTATTCATTTAACACGCGTTATGAATAGCGGTCCTTATGAATAGTTATGAATAGTGGTCCTTATGAACGGAAGTCCTTATGAATAGCGAAGTAATTTGTCTATGGTTTGCTCGCTATGTAGAAGGACCGCTATTCATTTGGTCACGCGTTATGGATAGCGGTCCTTATGACTAGCGAGGTTACACCGTTTAAAAAAGGTATTCATAATTTTGACGTTCATATCTTCTTACCACGTTGCGAATTTCGTATTTAAAAAAAATTGTTTGTCGAAGTTCAATCCTACTGATAGGCATTTATGATTGACTTAAGTATTTATAGCGTTATGATATATAAAGTATATCTTGGTGCCGATCTTACATGGTGGGATGACTGCAAATTAAATGTATCTTATACAAATATTTTTAAAAATATAATATTACGGGTACGTTAAGTGTGGAATCTGGATTTGATAACTAAAAGAGGGAAATCTGATATTTCCATTACTATTCAAGAACATATGTATCTCTAATAATGACATGTGACCTCGTCCAGGATATTTGTGACCTTTCCAGCATACCGGTGTCATAGGCGGATCGTCGTCGGGCCGAAGGGGCTGCCTACCCCCACCCCCGGAAAAAAAACTGTAAGGGGAATATCTTGGAGGGTGCTTCCACCCTTTCGGGATATTGCTGAAATAATATTAAAACAGTGACATTATTTTTTTCCATTAAACTCCTTTAAAAAAAAAAGTATCAAAAAAAAATTTTTTTAACTCTCTTCGGCAGACACCAGCGTAGTTTAATCATTAGTATAATGTTCTCTTCTAACATGAAGTAGAAATGGCCATACTTTACAATTTACGCTTGAAATGTTGATTAGTAGTTTTTATAAGTTTGGTAATGATAAACTACTCTAATCCTCCAATGCTGAAAGTATAACGATATCTTTGAAAAACACTACCTAGGTGATAGGATGAGGGGGGGGGGGGGGGAGGGGGGAGTCACTCGTTTTCCCCGAAGGTTCGTTTTTCCGAAGGTTCCTATTTCTGAAGCTTAATAAGTCCGAAAAACAAATTTCCGAAGGTTTATTATTCCATAACACAAATTTCCCATACCAGGGGGTTCATAATTCTGAAAATTAAAAAGGGTTCATAATTCCGAACAATTGCTGCATTACTCCGAAGGTGCATAATTCTGAAGGTTCATAATTCCGAAAATCTAACAGGGTTCATATTTCCTAAAACAGAAAAGGGTTTGTAATTCCGAAAAGGATAAAGGGTTCATTTTTCCAAAGGCTCGTAATTCCCGAAAATGATGTAGGATTCTATGACATTTTCAGAATTATGAACCTTCGGAATAATGAACCCTTTTTTTTTTCTCGGAATTGTGAACCCTATTTCATTTTCGGAATTATGCACCTCCAGAAAAACGACATGTAATCGACAGGATGGTTTACCCTACGGCCAATATAGTTTTCATGAAACACTTTGGTCGTTTTCATATCGACTAATGACGCAAAAGCACTTGGAGGTAAAATATACCCCAAACGGCTTTCTGATATTTTCAAAGTAGGTAAGAACACCTAATATGATATGAATGAGGAAGTTAACTGTCTCTAGAGGAACTATTACTCTATACGGAAACTTTCTTTTACACCATAAAGTAGAGGCTAATTAGCTCAGTATTTTCACCCAAAGTGATGACTAATTAGGTCACTGTCTTATACAATGATGCCCCTACGGATAAAATCTTAATGAAAGGTATAAAATAGAGCATTCATGTTTCACTAGACGCATATTCTATATAACAAGACCATTTCAATGTCACATTATACGTGAACTTAAAGTTTTTTGTGCAGTATTTCAGAATCATGAGTCATTCAACATTATGCTTTGAAATGTCATATATGTCGATATTCAGTGAACTCAGAAAAGGGTTATTCTTATTCTCTGTAGGATATAAATATGGTCCACTTTGTTAAAAAGGAATATGATTTTAAAGAGAAATACTAATGGTGGTATTGTATACCACAACCAGGTTATAAAAAACTCCTCTGCTCTTTCAATTGCGTAAATTGATCCACTACTTACCGTAATTATTACTTCTTTTTTTTCATAATCATGATTGATTTGCTATCTTCTGAAACTAAAACAGGATGTGATAAAATTGAATTTACTACAAACTCAATATACAGCCCCTGTTTATATCATGAATTTTAGTGATCCATGTAGCAAACCAGACAAAAATCGTAGTTCTGCCTGATACCACAGTCACACCGCCAAACCGACCCCACACCGACTTCAAACAGACCGATTCTTGGCCAATTGTGGCAATGTTATTTTTTTGTTCGGTCTGATGTCGGTCTGGCTTCGGTCTTGTTGGTATGACTGTCGTATTAGCATATACTCTTATAACCTGTAGTAAGAAAAGAGCAAACCTATACATGTAGCTCTCGTATTGCAATTAGCGTTTGGAGTAGAGAAGTTTGAATAAAAGGAAATTTGAATATAATCATTTTAAATAGATATACTGATCATTACCTCTGAGATTTAAAGGTATGAAAGCATATACTTGTTTTATGTGTTTAAATGTGACATAAATTACGATGATTTATGCTGATTATTAGTAAATCGAGAAGTTCTTGTAAATAATGTTTCATTGTTTCTTAAAACAAAGGCTGCAATCATGATGCGTTGCGAAAATGTCGCCATTCATAATGTTGGAATGTTATTGTATGAATCAGTCTTGTAGTAACTTTCAATCATGTTTATTATCAGAGTGAGATACATGTATATGACAGAAGTATATTGCTGCAAATCAACAGCGAAAGACAGTTTTTAACATGTCGACTTCAGGATGTAATATGGAAGAATATCCTTTTTCTTGGGATGGCACAGAAACGACGAGTACACAGAGGAAAAGAGCAGGAAGAAGGAAGGAGAGGCATATCCCAGTATGGACATCTCGTCTGCCAGCCAGCAATGTTACCAGGCGCAGCATCAATTACAGCAATCTTACGAGGATACCCAGCCATAATCCTAGTATCCAATCTGGTACCAAAGTTGATTTATGGAATGCACGTTCTCTGAGAAACAAAGCTTTAGTCACGTATTCTTGAACATGATTTAGATATATTCGTCATTACTGAATCATAGCTCTAAGATGATGACCAAATCATTATGGGTAAATGGGCCACCTGGATAAACATTTCTCAATACACCACGTAAAACTGGAATCGGAAAAGGCATAGCACTTATCTGTAAATCTGAGCTCAAACTGTGTGCCAATGACTTCAGAACATTTGCATGTGTCCATGTTGTGAACAAGTTATCATCTTCTTCTCTGTTGAATTTGGTTGCAGTCTACCATCCTCCACCATCACAAGCAAATGGACTCCCTCTTGTTGATTTCATGAGTGAATTTGATACCTTCCTAACTGATATATCCGTTATTCCAGGTACTTCCGCTCGGGGATTTTAACTTCCATATAGATAGTCCTACTCGGACAGACGTGAAAGGTTTCTTCAGGCTATTTCAGCAGCTAGTTTACATCAAAATGTTACTGGGCCAACTCATTCGCATACGCTTGATCTTGTCTTCACCAGAGACTCTGAGTGTATAATCGAGAGATGTACTGTCCACAATATGTTCATGTCTGACTGTCCAATAGTGAGCTTAAAGTTGAAAATACCTGTCAAGCAACAAGAGCGGACAATCAGAATCTTGTGTAATTATAAGGCAATGGACAGGGACACTTGCAAGGTTTCTCTTCAAGAGTCCACTCAACTTTTTTCGCAGCTTGGAGATGCTGAGTCAGGTTTTGAATGGTATAATGATACAGATCTCTTCCCTGAATAGTTAAAAACCATTCCATTTCTTTCAAAATTTATGCTTAATAAGTTAATTTTTATTCTATGTTATGTGTTATCAATTTTGTATCAACTTTATGTCATGTATTATTAATTGTATTAATGTTATGTTAAATATCATTAAGTTTGTAAACGCTTTGATATAGTTGTACTATGGAGAGCGTACTAAATGCTATTTATTATTTTATTATTATTATTATTATTATCAGTTGATGATAGAACACTTAAGAAAAACGTACAATGCATGGACGGATCTACATAATAGGGAAAAGAGGCAATGCACCCCCCCCCCCCCGAAACAAGAATTTGCTAAGTCGTTGTAAAGTTATCCAGATATCGTAGACTTTCGTGATTTTCAAACATTACACCCAACCTCCCACTTTCAGACAATCCTTGATCCGCCTTTGCTGTTAATAGGGGAATATTTTGATAACAATGCTATATTCTATTAGTAAAACAATGTCAATTGGTATTGTTATAATTATAACAATGCTATATTCTATGTTAGTAAAACAATGTCAATTGGTATTGTTATAATCCTAATCATCCAAAGCTCTTTGAAAGCGCATAGAGACATCGGTACATATTTGATATCCGCTTTACAAGAACTGCGTATTATTATTATTATTGTTATTATTATTATTATTAGTAGTAGTAGTATTATTATTATTATTATTATTATTATTATTATTATTATTATTATTATTATTATTATTATTATCATTATTATTATTATTATTATTATTATTATCATTATTATTATTATTATTATTATTATTATTATTATTATTATTATATCAAAATTAGGACAAGTCATACGTGTATGCGCTTACATCTATGCACAAAGTAGAGACATCTGCGCAAGCACCAATAAAAAGTATTTATTCCGCGTAATTAAAGTTGGCTATGACAACAATGAACACGGTTTTCCCTAACATAAAACAGAAAAAAAAGTTTTCAGAATACGGCCCCTAATGATTGGTAGGATTGCCCGGTTTTAACCCGTTGACTGCTGAATTATCAAATTCCCATAGTTTTAATACAGGTACCAGCCGGTTCCCGTAGGTAGTGGGTTAATAAATGTACACCTTGTGAGTGTGCGCGAGTATGAGTGTGTGTGTGTGTGTGTGTTCCGTATAACGCCATATTGACAAATTGACCAATTAAAAAGTGGCTAGATACCCCCTTTCCTGCGAAGTGCCCTACATTGCGAACTCGTTTAAATATAGTACCTGAGTGATTTCCTATTAAAACAAAAACAAAACAACATTCATCACTTTTCAGTTTTTACTGTAGTAATTCATTTTGATGCAAGAGAGGTTGAAAGAGAGAGAGAGAGAGAGAAAGAGAGAGGAAAAAAAAGAGAGAGAAAGAGAGATAGAATCTGATTTAAGTCATTCCATTTACAAGCATTCGGAATCTCGTCTTCATGTAGAAAATTCGGAATTGCAAGTAAATGAATGAGGTCACAAAATGCCAAAGATAGTTCGAGGGTGCAGATAAATGAAAGAAAATTGATTTATATCAGGTCATTTAGCCATTTCATTGTTGGTATGTAAATTATCTGGTAACTACATTATACATGTTATATAAGCGCTTTTATAATGGTTCTTTGAAAGGATTCTAGGACAACTACCCCCTGGAAAACTACCCCCGGACAACTACCCCCCCCCCCCCAGGACAACTTCCCACAGGACAACTACCCCCAGGACAATTACCCCCATAAAATGACGTTTACCCCGATACCCCCCGTAAAATTTGTTTAGCCCCCCCCCCCCCCGAACAACTACCCCAGAATCCGAGGGTAGTTGTCAGGGGGGTAATTGTCCAGGGGGTAGTTGTCTGGGGGGCTAGTTATCCTGGGGGATACTTGTCCTGGGCCCCGTTGCATAAAACTTACCATGGATGGTAACTTTGCCATCAATGGTAACTTCCATTTAAACTTTGAATTTGATTGGCTGTTGAGCAATGTTACTATGGTAGTTACCATTGATGGTAGAGTTACCATTAATGGTAAGTTTTATGCAACAGGGCCCAGGGGGTAATATTCCTAGGAGGTAGTTGTCTAGGGGGTAGTTGTCCGGATACGATTTGGAAGACCTTCAATCTAAATGGACGTGTTTTCCGAATCTGTTCGGGGTTAGATACAACAGTAAGAAGAATGCGGAAGTTGATCAATAATAGTGTATGAATGTAAAAGAGATCGGGATCGGGCTCTTATATTGCCAATGTTTATTTTCACATGGTCTTCAAGGATGAAGGTGACCCGATAGTTGGACCCGCCACATTTTCCCCCGGGCTTTCATGCTTAAAGGAGAATGAAAACCTTGGGAAAAATCAATTTTAATGAAAAGAGAGGATAGAGAGAAGCAATTTAAAAACAGTTCCATCAAAATCGGTTACGAAATGAGAAAGTTATAAAAGTTTGAAAAGTCTCAATTTACTTTCTTATGGCTATCCTCAAATTGGCAATGTTGCTTCAAAGTGACAGATTTAGTAGTACAACTCTCCATATGTTTTATACACAAAATTTTATATTTTCCCCATTATCTTTCAAGGTGCAGCTTGTCTCCTTCTTAACTCAAGATATATCATGGGAAAATGTATTTGACACAACATATGTTGAGTTCACAAAAGGACAAGCACCATCTTTAGAGATAATGGAGAAAATATGAAATTTTGTGTACAAAACCTATTGGGAGTTGTACTACTAAACCTGCCATTTTGAAGCAACATTGCCAGTTTGAGGATCGCCATAGAAAGTAAATTAAGACTTTTCAAACTTTCATAACTTTTTCATTTTGTAACCGATTTTGATGGAACTTCTTCAAAATTGCTTCTCTCTATACTCTTTTTCATTAAAATGGATATTCCCCCCGGCTTTCATGCTTAATTTCGTCAAAGATTAGGATTACATAATAGAGCTAGGATTTTGATTGAGTTTTTAACACATAACTCCCTCGGTTGATATTTTATTAGTACTTAAAGCTATTTCATCTTTTATCACGATGAAAGCAAAATAGAGAAATATATCAGGGTTTTTTCCTCCCCACAAAGAATATAATGAAACTATAAATTATGTAAATATTTCAAATAAAATGCATTTGATAATTGTAAAGATAACATTTGTATATAGAGAATTACCATGTGTTATAATATACTTATCACATTTATATTGTCATAAGATTACATTCTTATTTCATATATTATTAGTTTTTATGCATGATCTATATCAGACTGTAACTTCGTGTTGAATTTGATAGAATAAAATGATGTTTGTTTGCATGCAAGAGAAGATCTTCCGCTGTTTGATATTCCATAGAATTTGTTTCAAGATTAATTACTTCGACAAATTTCACATGAAAAATAGCAACTCTACCTGGTTTGAGGAAGAGCGAAAGGGAAGCCAAAGCGAAGAGAAAGTGAAATGAATTTTAAAAAAGGATGAAACAGAGATAAATAATATCAGAGAGAGTGAGTTGGTGAAGAATAGAAGAGGAGGTGGAAAAGGAGCAGCGTGGGAAGATGGCAGAACACTAATAGAACAATGAACTTAATGAAAAGGATTTTGGGGTAAAGATATGGGAGCTGCGAGGGGTGCGAGGAAGATAATAATTATGTGATGGAAAGAAAATGGACAGAAGAGAGAGAAAATGAGAGATAGGAGTAACATAAAAAGGAGTGAAGGCGACAAAGAGGGAGAGTGAGGCTTGGACAGAGAGAAAAAAAAATGAGTGATTCGTCAGAGAGCAGTATCCATAAATAATTGTAAACGAAATTTTCTTGCCCATTAATAATAATAATAAAGGCCAAGCCCCTTTCTTCTCAAAGGTCAACCATGAATAAACATTGATCATAATTAACTATGGTGATGCACTAGCTTTTTGATAAACCATACAGAATGTATTGCATTTATATAAATTGAAGCGTTTCCCACATTACATGCCGACTGGCTCGAGTAAGGAGATTCTAAAAGAACGTGATATCTATCTAAATGAAAAAAGTAGTACCTTCCAAAATTAAAGAGTTCATTTCATTATAGACTTCAAAGAATGATGGATACATGCTAAGTCATGTTCTACAAATTGTCTACTTAATTGGCACTTCACGCATGCATGGTGAATTATGTTTGTTTCTATACGAGTCAATTTTGTTTCATCCAGCGCGCAAAGTACTCTAAAATGTTATATCGGAAGGTTCGTTAATTGGAAGGTCCGTTATCCTGCATGGTTACCAGTTTTTAATGAGTTTGTTTTTATGCGCAAAATAGAATATAGTTCATTAATCCGAAGGCTTTGTTTTTGTCCGACACATCAAAAAGGTTCGTTTATCCCAACCGTTGTAAACATGGTAACTTCAGGCCTGCCCAACCTACTCGATAATTATAATATCAAAGGTAGGCCCTGGCTATTGATTCACTTTTGAGTAAAGAATGAAGTGGTTCAATTCAGATGGTTTAATTTAGCATTAACAATGATATAAAATAAAACGTTGAAGATACTGAGCCCCAAAAACCCTAATGTGTTGAAAGAGAATTTTATGTTTTCTGAATGATTTTGAGTTTCATTAGTGCACTGTGAAGAATATAAAAACTATATATATATATAGATATATATATACATGTATATACCGGCTTACTAATTATACATGCGTAGCTGCATACAGTTGCACAGTTGTATAGTTGAATACTTTCCTGTTCTGATTGGTTAAAACTATACATCTACTCGACTGTTGAATATTTATACAGCTGGGCATATATGCGTCGTTTTCCGCCCGTCATAGAGGCTTCCCTGGGCCAATTACTATTATTATGATATCAGATCCGCTACGAAACACTTTGATGGCAAATCTTCTACATTTTCTAAGCATTTGATTGTGCATTAGTTTACGATCGATTAGGTGTTAATCAAATCAATCGCAACTCTTTACAAGACAAGACACAAGAGATACTTCTGACCTGCCCTACTTTTCTCTTTTCTAAATCATTCCACAATGTTCACTTCCTCCTCGGATCTGAACATCTTGTGCATCCTCTCCCACGTAATGTAGGTTGTAGCAGAGTTATTTTTCAGGCGCTAAAATCATTTATATTCATTAGCATAGTATTAATTGCCACAGGGTCTAATTTTGAGCTGCAAAACAGAATGGCGAGACAATTATTCAATATCGTGTGTCATTAATTGTCTGGAAAAAAATGTGCTGCGAGTAATGAAAAATATATTTTAAAAATTCAACCTGACAAAATAAAGAGCAAGTGGGACATAAACGCAGATTAAAACCCACCTATTAAACTCAAAGTAATTCCCCATACTAGTAGTAAATTCATAACATAATTATGTACTATCAGCTTGTAATTCATTCTTTATTCAAAATTCGTAATTCTTTGCAGTTTTGTGTTATTAATTGTATCTTTCATTATGTCATTGTTTAAGTTTTTGTTTAAGTTACTGTTTAATTAACCATAATGTTGTTCATTTCATGTTTTTTTAATAAAGCGCTTAGAAGCTATACGTATATCAGCGCTGTATTAATGTTAATTATTAATAAAGCGCTTAGAAGCTATACGTATATCAGCGCTGTATTAATGTTAATTATTAATATTATTATAATAAAAACGAGCTACACTGAAGGAAGAGGAGGAAGGGAGTGAGAGAGAGAGGGGGTTCGCTCTTGAAGGAGAAGGATGGAAGAGAATGCACCCTTAATTTTCAACATGTTCAAGGTGCCGCTAAATTAGCTTTTCAAATACTTTAACGCGTTTGGTTTTAGAATTATGCAGAGCTGCGCTGACAAAAATATACTAGTCATAACCAAATAACTCATAATTTTTTAACGAATTCGTACTTCCATTTTCATTTACTGGATATTGATTACAATGTATGTTATTTCAGTACCCGTATGTAAATTGTTAACTTCATTTTATTTGGCGACAGATCAGAATCATTGTAATGCAGTAGCGAGGTAACAATCTTGACGTTTTTACTTGGATATTCGTAGAGAAAATAGCACAATGATGAAGGTTAACTTATCTTCATTCAGAAGACATGCTGAACAAACTAGTCTGCCCTAAATTAAGGCGACACCCTGGCTCACCTGTTTTCATTCTCATTTTCATTTAATTACTTTAACGTACCCTTTAGCGTTGTTATTTTTTTTTCTTATTATCTAAACAATAATCCTCTTCATTTAGCTTGTAATGATCTGAACATGTATCTACACTTTGTTTCTTTGTCAAATGATTTTTTTTGTATTAATAATTTTACAGTTGTTACTTTGAACAATTAGATGAAATGAAATAAATCTATGAAAGCTGGAAAAAAAAATCTGAAAAATCTTTGTGTGGCGTTAGGATACACTGGATTGGTAGGTGGGTTACGCAGCTTAAATCGTTCCGAGTGAGGACGTCTTTTTAGGAGGGCCCAAGAGGAATACTGAAAATTGGATTCTGACTGTATACTCATGAAAACGAAATCGAAGAAGTCATGTGAGAACCTAGTGGTAGTTATGATCTCTTAGAAAGTGAGGAAACTATTAGCACAAATCCCTAAGAACCACTCGAAATGCACACGTTTAATACGACAAAATGTCGATTTTCCCTATTTTTTTGTCTGTCTGATTCCTTTTCCTTTAGCTTCGTTTAGGTCTCCGTGTTAGGTCGATGAACTGACGTTTTCCATCCCCTTTAATTTCTTTTTGGGCTAGTTTATTTCATTTGCAGCATTTTTTTTATTCATTCATTCATTTATTTATTCATGCAAACATGTTTATTCAAGATGTCAAGATCAGTTTTGGGACTGTTTTACATCTCGGTCCTGGTACCGTGTAAAAACATGACAGTATCAAAATCAAACGTGGTATGGTAAAAACTTTAATACAATATTGGGATGAGAATCACATCAGTTTTGTGGCATTTTCAATGAAAGAGCGGAAGAAGAGTTATTTATTTTTTGTTGTCTCTTAATATTTGAACACACGCATGGAACCATCAATCAAGCGACATAAAATTCCTCTTCGTTCTAACTCCTAACCCCGAAAAAAGATGTATCACACTGACATGGTAATAACGTGACATTATACGGGAAATCACATTTTTGTTAAGCATACTTTAGGAAGGTAAACGCAAAACGAATCTTCGAAGGAATCAATTTAAATGAAATCGATGTATTGATGTAATGAAATGCACGGTTTAAATTTTGGGAAATCAGGAAAATAGAAAAGGGAATCAGAATACAAACAAATGCACAGTCAAAAGAAAAGTGCAGGTTAAATGAAGCCCAAATGAATGACGTAGAAGTAAAACCAAATGACCTTCTCTGAACATTTCTCATTTAAAGGAATAAAATCAATAATTATAATCTTGTTCATAAGAAATTAACTCAGTAAAAAAAAACACCATTGGGTTTCTCGGAAAAATGATTAAGGCCCTATCAGATTCTGTCATACTGGATTAATTTTTTTTTCGTTGTAAACGGGGAAAATATTGCCGAAACTTCACTAACCTAATATTTATAGCATGAAATAGACAACTTATAAAAAAAAAAAAAACAGCTTAATAAATTTGACACGCATATTAATCATAAGACAAGTATATGCAGTTAATTGGTATCTTACTGCATTAATCGAAGGATATAAATTGGAGATCCATTGGGCTTACATTGATAAGAAGGGAACATCAACGATGCTTACAAATTGATTCATCTGTCTCCAAACGAGCTTCTCTTTATCCAGAGCATTAAGTGGAGCATGAAATTCATCAACAATCTATCTATATAACTACTTTTATATTTTTCTGTATGATGTATCGTGCCATAGTACTTTTCTTCGTTACTTATCTTTTAACAACTTTTGTTAAAGTACGCGGAATCATATCGCATTTTCCGGGCGAATTGTAATTGCACTTAACTTCCCGAAAGGTTCCTCGAGAGGTTTTATTTTATCTCGTGTAGTAAATATATATCATGATACATTTATTCAAGCTTTCATGAATCACTGACTTTTATCTTCCCCATCATCCTGAAGCTATTCGTTGCAATGGATCTACGGTCGCCTTGTGAATAAGAATTATCGATGATACTTCTTATGTTACACGACCCCCTGCTCGTGCTATGGAAGTTTAATTAAGGAAGACAGAACGCATGGATGCTGAGGTGAGAGGGGGTACAAAGTGCCCCTCAAAAAATCACATGCGCTACTAAAACGCTGTGGGTGTAGCACAGACCTACTTCTTGGTACTAGGAATGTGTGTGTGAGAGTAATTTCAGTTCCCTGCCTGTGGATTGATGTAATGAAATCATGCAAGCGCAGCGTAATATGTCGGTGTATATGGGGGATAGCAGACTCAGTGACGTATCTACGGTGGGGGGGGGGGGGGGCAGAGAGGGCACGTGCACCGGGCGGCACTTAAAGGGGGCGCAAAAAAAAACGCAAAAGAGAGAAAGAGAAGGGGGAACATACAAGATAATTTATGGTCTTTGAGGGTTATTTGCGCAACAGTCAAGGACAAAATGCGTAAGAAATAGTGTTTTATAAGGTTGAAAATGCGAAAATTTTCTAAAGCTCGGTCGCTTTGCTCTTTAGCATAACTAAGTTCAGGATCTAGCGCAACCAATGGCGTTTTTAAAGTCTTAACCATTAATTTACTCTAGCTGCTTTGCCCCCCCCCCCCCCCCCCCCGCATAAGGCATGAGCTTATCAAATTTTGCGCCCCCAGATGGGATATAAGTGCATAAAAAGCACTTTCAAAGTATAGAACATTCGAAAGAAATCATGAATTTGCCTTTCAATTGCCATGCTAAATTCCTCAAATATATTTCTTCAGGGTTTTTATTCTTTTTGCGCCCTCAAAACAGGAATGTTCAAAATTTCAACAGAAATCTATTGCTAGGTCGCTGTATTCCCTTAGATTTTTTCTAAAGGTAAAATACATAGGAAATTTCAATTTGTGGGTGGAAAGAAAATAAAAAATTTGTCGCTCGGTCGCCGAGTATCAGCATTTCTAAATTAAAAACGCTTATTAATCTGAGTTTGAGCATAGAGGGGAGGGGAGCGCAGATTTGATAATTTGCCCCGGGCGCCAGAATACCTAGATACGCCACTGAACACACTCAATATGTTTCATGTGTTATTCCAATAAACAATCACACTTTTAAAATTTCAAGTTCGCCCTCACACGAGGCGTCATATCCATTGCGTCACTACCTTCGCTTATCGAGCCTGTTAAAGGGTCCATGCCAAGCAAATGCTTGTTGACTTTGGTTGATTAATGATACCCTGATTATCATTTTATGTGGCCCCAAAATATCTAAATGTATGTTATATATTTCATAATAATTTTTCAGTATTTTTTCTTCAGATTACTGGGATCCGCCCACAAAAAAAAGCTGCAAAACCAACATTCCCCTTGTGACATAACTTGTCAATCACCATCCAGAAAACATTTACATTTCAATAGATATTGCTATGTCGGATAGTCACTGTCAAGTATTTTCTCACAATGGCATCATGCAATACACTTGCAAAAGAAAGGTAAGGGAAGGTGTATTTGTAGAATGCTATTGTGAAAAGTTACAGAAACTGAGTGTAGGTAGTGTAGTTAAAGTTATCTTTTGATGCGCGATTCGAGAAGGAAAAAAAACAGATTAAAAACTGCTCAGTACTTTCAAAAGAAAGGTATTTTGTTATGACAAAAATGAATTTAGTACAAAACGTCACAGTTCAATGTCTGTTAATTTATACTTGAAAACTATACAAAGTGCAATTACATGACAGCCCCCCCCCCCCCACCCCGTGACAATGAAACATCCTCTGTACACTACTCCTGGGGCATTTAGCTACCCCTGGCACTGTTCCCCCAGATGGTCAACCAACTCCGGCAAATTACTACCCGGGCGGTAACAAATGGCTCCCCAGCAATTTCAATCAGGGGTACGAGGGTTTGTTTTCGTGGTTTTTGTAATTGCCCAGTAGTGGAGGTAATTGTCCGGCTTGTCATGCAAGCAGAGGTATTCAAATTTTTTATTTTTCCAGAGAGCATTGCTTTGGGCTCTCTCCTTCCCCTTTGCGAACGAGGTGTCAATCTTCTTGGCCCTGTTTCATGAAACTTGTCATCAATTACAAGTTGCAATAACTATTATAAGCTACTGAAATTCTTGCATCTGATTGGCAGAGAGCAAATCTGTCGGTAAAAATCACTGACAAGACACATGATGAAACGCCCCCCCCCCCCTGACGTACGATTGCGTCAGAGAATGATACGGCCTTTGACGCGCCGATGTAAGAGAGAAATCGTAACCAAAGTTCTTGAAAAATGTAGCAGTTCAAACACTGCTTTGAATTACTGATGCATGCGCTTTTTGCATTCACAGGCTCGATTAGCGCATCTAAAGGCCACCGCACACCTTACGATCCTTCTGCGATCCGCTATGTGAAATAAATCGCCATGGCATTAAATATTGGCATTTTAACAAATGAAATCTACCCATTCAAGTTCTGAAAAGTAATATGAAACATAGGGTTTTGGTGAGCTGTCAGCTTTCTACGGGGAATAAGGGAAAAAGCAGTTTCAAATCGTAGGCAGTCGTACGATTGTGTGAAGTCAGTACGACTCGGGGCCGATTTGGCCATTCCACCGACTAGAAAACTCGGCAAAGGCCGTATTTTCGATTTTACTATCTGTATGACTATTCAGACCCTCAATCAAAAATATTTTTCATTTTTAAATGATTTGTCAAATGATATTACATTTTTCTTCAGAAATCGGATCTCAGACCGATCGTAAGGTTTGCAGTGGCCTTAACGCAATCGAAATGACGCTTAGAATTTCGATCGCCGTGCTCATCATTTACCCCTTGGATACACTTTGATTAAAAGTTGCAAGTATAGATTTATTACTTGCTAAAGCAGGGGCTCGAACCCACGACCTTCGCGTTTCTGCTCTACAGTTCAAACCACTCGACGAGACACATCTACAAGGATCAGTGCCCCGGGATTGTGCTACATTGTGTTAAATCACCATTTAAAAGGGCCGAGGAGTGACCACTTTTTTTCAAAACGGTAGCTTAACACTTTTAACAAGGTGTATACAACACCATAAAGGCTGAATCCAACATGTTTAAAGTGTTAATCTACCATTTTGAAAAAGTGGTCACCCTCGGCACTTTTAAATAGTGATTTAACACTTTGGTCTTTAGAGTGTGGGGGTATACCTTGGGATATACACCTAAATTCGCTCTTTGTAACTCCAAGAGGAGCTCAACTGCACTTTCTCATACATCAGAATGAACTACTTGAAAGAAACAACACAAGACAGTGTACTATTTATGATTATTTAGGATAGAGCTGTGTTTTGATTAATGAATCGTAGAAATATAAGCTAATGTCTACCATACATAATCATAGCTAAATATTTACATGAATTCAACTAAAAATACACTTGAGAAACAAGTATTTAATGATGATGATTTGATGTATGAGTCGCAGAGCTAGCTGAATACTGTCAGAGGAATAATTTTGCCTTCACTACTTAATTTCAAGTACCTTTGTTTATGCATATGAATAAATCATGCAGTCCTAATTGCATTTATTGCTGGAATTTATCGACATTTATCAAACATTCATGATTTTCAAATATAGACTATTATTCTCAACCAATCTCATTACCCATCTTTCTCTCTCTTCCTCTTTGTCTATTCGCCCCCCCCCCTCTCTCTCTCTCCCTCTCTCTCTCTCTCTTCATCACTTCTCTCTCTCTGAGACCCACACTATTTTCCATCGCACCATTTTATCTTTCTGCATGATTAATGCATCAATTGTTATCATGTATAACTCATACCATATTTGACGATGGATTCGATCTCTATTAATTCATAGATAAAAACATACCGACAGATCTAAGCTAAACATCTAAAATGCAAAATACGAGGATGATTATGTCTAAACTAGAATAGTAAAAAGGAGCATCCTTAAAATCTTTTAGAGGCTTGATAATGTGGCATAGAATAACATACTGACGTCCTGATGAGGTGGCTTAGGCCTTAGAGGTTGACCCCCCCCCCCCTCACACATACCTCATAGGTCCATAACCAAAAAGTTCCCTTCACCGGCTTTTTACATGCCAAATTTAAGAATTACCCCCCCCCCAAAAAAAAAAAAAAAAAAAAAAAAAAAAAGCATGTTTGCAAAGGGTTTCTTTAAAAAAGGAAACCCAACTTTACCCATCAATTACTAGTAAAATAATTATTTCCGGGTTGATTCTCATTATTCATGTCAAAGTTCAAGTAATCCTCTTTCATATGATACCAAATATGTAATGATAAAAATGCCAAAAGTAGTGGGCGTACAGAAGTAATGCAAAGTGTAATTCCATTAGGTACAATGCAAATCAACAAAACATGTGATAGAGACGCATGCATAGCAAAGAAAAGTGATATTTCATGTTTGCTTATTCATATTTCAACATGTATGCAACCTTGAATGAGATATGAGTCCAAAATTTATTGAATCTCACTTTGCTTTCTAAAGCATGTGCGTGCTCGAGAAAGCAGAGTAAGATTCAATAAATGACTATTCCTTGTGTAGATGAATAGATCCCACTCTCGTTTACATTTTTAAAACAATTTTTACATTGCTGGTTTCAAATTGTTTTACTATCAATGATCACAGGCTCTATCATCACAAATGTGGTAGCATATGAAAGGGGATTAAATTCCTCTTTTCATGATGTATTTACAATAAATCAAGTTATGTTTATTTGACGAAATGTTGCTGGAGAAAGTTGGGTTTCCTGTTTTTAAGAACACATTGTGTTTCTTCCTAGAGGACAAGTATGTTTTGTATGTACATTGTGCTGGGTACACAGAATACGTTATGTTTCGCTTTCGGCCTATAGATATAATTTTTATCACTCATATAAGTTTACGTTCCTCTGGAAATTCAGAATGCTGATTTTTATTACGATCCCCAAGTGTTATATATTTCGAAGAAGAAGAAATATATTATCTGATTATGTTTCCACAAATTTTTTTTTCTCTCTCTCCGATTGACTTGAGTGGGAGCCTCCCTAGCGTATTTCATCCACCACCTATAGTCCTTTTGTAATTTCATTAAATTTTAGTCAAATATGAGGAAGGAAATGAATCGTGATACAACATTTTTCAGGAAAAATCAGAATATTCTTTAGAGCGGAAATCACCTTGAGACTACTCAATCCCTTTGATACGTCAGTCACACCAACGAGAGAGAGATCAGATCAACAACAGACCGAACAAAAAATAACATTATACCCCGAATAGCCCATAATCGATAGGTGTGACTTAGCTATGAAGTAGCAGTATCTCTTTTTCAAACACATGTCTGTCAATGTATTGTAATGGAATAGCTGTCTTTGATTCAATATTTTAACACCATAGTGGACTGACTCCCCCCCCCCCCCCCCCCCATTCGGAAAAGCTACATAAATAGTATCAGGTCTTGTCTTTATAGTAGAATTCTTACAATTTTTGTCAATAACAGGAAGTATATACGTGTATGCGAAATTATAGTACATATAATACTTCATGTTTCACGATGAGAAATTGTATATTTTTCAACTTTGTTGGGAACAAACTATTGTAAAACGGATAAACAAAAGGAATCTAATCATGAAATGGGAACGAATAATTGATTTTTGACAGAATTTTCATTTTCCTGGTAATTTGGAAAGGATGAAAAAGTATAAACTCAATAAATCACTGAACTATAAACTCCTCCCTTCAGATCTGACCTAAGATAATCCAGTTTCAAGAATTAAAGCTAACTTGTATAACCCAAATATTGAAAAAAATAACAAATAAATAAACAAATAAATAAATAAATAAATAAATAAATAAATAATAATAATAATACTAATAATAATGATAATAATGATGATAATAATAATAATATTATTAATGATAATAATACTATCAATAATAATAATAATATTAATAATAATAATAATAACGATAACAATAATAATATTATTAATGATTATAATAATATCAATAATAATAATAATAATATCAATAATAATGATAATAATGATAATAATAGATAATAATAATAATAATAATATAATAATAATAATAATAATAATAATAATAACAACAATAATAATAAGAACAATAATAACAATAACATGTCTTGTTCAAACAGGCTAGCCTCATCAGTATTATATACAGTTCCCCCTGAGGGCCCTGCAATCATATTACCCAGGCTACAATAAAAATCATTAAACTAAGTATAAACTAAATGAGATTCGTTGAAGTGATCGCTCTGTGTATAGAAGTAGAAATAGAAATAGAAATAGAAATAAACAAAAATAAGTAGCTAAAGGCTGAGAGAAAATAATAGGGGGAAAATCTATAAGTAGGTTGCAGAGATAAAGTCTGCTTGTAAAATGACTTTCGCTTAGCATGTCTCGAGACGAAATCGATAACATTTACGTAAAATTCCGACAAAGTGCTATATATAAAACAAATCAAAAACAGCTTTTAAGAAGTGGAGTGGACATCCGAAATCTGGAGGAGAAAAAAAATGTAGAGGGAGAAAAATCAATTGCTTCTCTAGATAAACTAATGAAATAAAAGTGGGTTATTAGTCTTTCTCCAAGTACTGGAACATTAGAGACATATTCTACTTGAATGGTCAAATCTTAAAACCACACAGTCAGAATTAGGGAATTTCAAAGTACTAACCAAGAATGATTTTAACAGATTACCATTTGAGGTTTTTTATTGGAGAGTGTTGTTTCGTTTTGTTGTGTTTATTTCTTTCTTTTTCTGGATAGTCATCTTGGAAAACCCCGTACAATTTTGTATTCTGCCTTCAAGTTTTTTTAGGCTAAGACGAAAATCTGATATCTGATGACCATTAGAGATGAGAGAAGAGAAACCCCGAGGCCTAGATGATAAACATCAATGTGAGTTGATGAACACATTGCAATGTTTATAAAAACCATACATAACACATGGTGAAATGAGGAGAAATAAGAAAATGTGCATATCGATGGCACATGCTGGCAGATGCTGGCAGATGATTTAATACGGTGTCTTTTCGATCACTGCATGATGAGACATACCAGATATACAGAAGCAACAATACTACCGGGTATTTTCTACTATTCTGAGATTTATTACAGGGAGCAACGCTCGTCTGCTTTGTTAATAACTAGGGCAGATATTGTCTGGACTCTTCATTTTGCAATCACTTTATAAAATATATCACTCTTTCTCTCATGACGCGCAAAAGACCTTACCATGCAGTCACTGACGCGGTCCTAACGTCAGCAAATGGCGCCTCGTATCAGACGGGCTTGGCAGTGAAAGCAAAAAGAACATCGCAAATACAACCTTGAATTACTGGCGCATAAACTAATTTTCTTCACAATAGGTTTGATTAGCGTAGGTAATAATGTAATCAACATGATGCCTCGTGTGTATCCGTAAAGGCCACCGCACACCTTACGATCGGTCTGCGATCCGATTTCAGCAGAAATGTAATATCATTTGACTAATCATTTAAACAAAAAATATTGTGATTGAAGGTTTGAATAGTCATACAGATAGTAAAATCGATAATACGGCCTTTGCCGAGTTTCTAGTCAGTGGAATGGCCAAATCGGCTCCGAGTCGTAGTGACGTCACAAAAATCGTACGACTGCCTACGATTTGAAACTAATTTTGCCCTTATTCCCTGTAGAAAGCTGACAGCTCACCAAAAACTATGTTTAGTATTCATATTACTTTTCAGAACCTGAATAGGGTAGATTTCATTTATTAAAATGCCAATATTTAATGCCATAGCGATTTATTTCACAAATCGGATCGCAGACCGATCGTAAGGTGTGCGGTGGCCTTTACACATAAAGCCCGGCTCACAGCAGAGCGCGTTGATAGAGAGAGTTGTGACACGCGCATAATAAGCCTACGCGTACGCGGTCTTTGTTTAAAACATGGCGGATCATGGAGCTCCCAATAGTTCCCTTTCACGTACATTCTCTATGAGAGGGAACTTTTTGAAGCTCCATGAAATGACTGACCAATCAGAAGCGACCTCCAGTGTCAGGACTCTCTGTATGGATAGCTCTGGCTCACAGGCGTCATTTACTGACGTTAGGACCGCGTCAGTCACTTGTACAGTCTTTCGCGCGTAATAAAAGAGTGATATCGTTTAAAAATTGGTTGCAAAATGAAGAGTACAAACAATACTTTAACACGCGTCAGGTATTTAGGCCATCGAAAAGACGTTTCGTGTGAGCCGGACTTAAAGGAAACCAAAACCCAAGGAGAGAATCAATGTTATTGGAAAGTGAGAATTCAGAGAAGCACTTTACAAAAGTTTCATTAAAATTGGTTAAAAATGAGAGAGTTATGGAAGTTTGAAAAGTCTCTTTTTACTTTCTATGGGGATCCTCAAATTGGCAAAATTGCTTCAAAATGGCTGATTTTGTGAACAACTCTCCATTTGTTTTGTACACAGATTTTCAGATTTTCCCCATTATCTTTCAAGTGCAGTTAATCTCCTTCTGAGCTCAACATATATAATGGGAAAATGTATTTTACACCACATATGTCGAGTTCAGGAGGAGACAAGGAGCACCCTGAGAGATAATGGGGAAAATCTGAAAATCTGTGTACAAAACAAATGGAGAGTTGTTCACAAAATCAGCCATTTTGAAGCAATTTTGCCAATTTGAGGATCCCTATAGAAAGTAAAACGAGACTTTTCAAACTTCCATAACTCTCTCATTTTTTAACCAATTTTAATGAAACTTTTTGTAAAGGGCTTCTCTGAATTTTCACTTTTCATTGATTCTCTCCTTGGGTTTTGGTTTCCTTTAAGGCATCAATTTTATTACGTAAGACGGCGTCAGTGACAGATGCGGTTTTCAAACGCCATATGAAAATGGCTTCGTATAAAAGTGAAAGGAAAATGAATACTACAAACACTGCGTTGAATTACAAGGGTATTTGCTTATTGCCTTCACCATATTCACAGGCTCGATTTGTGCAGGTAATAACGTAGTCGAAATTATACTTCCAGTGCAGTTCATTAAGGTTTTCTGGCGCCCTCTTTTTCATAATCCATGATTAGCGATTCAATGTTACATGGATCATCGATATTGCACCATACCCGATGGCATTTTATCATGTTGCAGAAGCTGATATGTGCTAGAGGGATTGAAAAAGTAGCAGTGTAGGATACAGCTGTTAGGGTTATGACCGATCAGCGATCAGGTGAATGGCAAATGAGCATTCATAAACAATAAACTTGAGTGCAGTGAATGCAGACAGATCAGAGAAACGAGTACGGGAAAGCTTGAGAAAGTCAGATAAAACAAAGTCGTTCTGTGAGAACAATTACCGCTCAAATACGTTTTCTGTACTTGGCCCAAATACTGCTATAGAATGATCAATATATATATAACTGTAAGGAAATAACATATACAACAGCTTTGGCAACTGTCGTGGAAAGGCATTGGCTTTCTAAGCCAACGACCCGGGTTCGATTCCCGGCGGAGACATATTTTCAACCTTTGCAAAAATTCAAAAAAGGGAGGACAGCTCTAGGGAACTTTGATTTAAGCTACGCAAGAATTATTCTCTCATTTTCATTTCTCACAATTATATATATATATATATATATATATATATACTGCCACAATTGAACTAAAAAAAATCATGGGCGATGGTTATTATAATTGCAACATTTGTACAGACATAGAAATACATTAGAAGAAATATAATCTGGAAATTGCAGCAATGGAATGACATTATGAAAGATAGAAATCCATTTTTATATTCATTTCATTACTCTTCACTATCATGTACAGTTCTTCATAGCTAAGTGGTGGCAACAATATTCTAAATGGCCTGTATATACTGTGTGACTTGCATTTGAATAAAAACAGACTGCCATGACCAAGAACATTTTCCCCCAAAGTAAAAACATAATTTCTAAAGTCCTGTTGGCCCTCACCGAGTTCTCTCAATGGCAATAGGGGGTGAGGCCGTCCCCCACGATCGGCCGAAGATCAAATACATTTCATCCTTTTAACGACGGTACATATTACAAATGAAATTAATTGATATCATCATTATATCTCTCTTAACGGTGTGACATAATGCCTTTGGGCATGTCACGGAAAACTGCACTGTCGTTGCCTTAAAAAGCTTGCCGCTATCATGTCTACTAAAGTAATGAGTTAGATGCACTTTTCCATAATCAACATACTACCCAGGGCGTCACTTTACCATTTTCAATGAAGGGGATGTCAGGCCAAATTTGCTGACAAGTTACCTGAAAATTTTCCAACAACAAACAAAAAAATTATAATGATGATAACTAAATTAAAAAAAAAGGATTAAAACAAAAGTTATCAAATTTTCCAATTAACCAACACCTTATTACATTTCTAAATTTGACGACTGAAAATTTGTAATAAATTATGGGGATCTTCAAACCCAATCATCCATACCCTGGTGTTGAAACTCAGTTTTTCAGAACAGTCAGTGGAATAATACCGTGTGGTATGTTGGCATATATTAGCTTAATGGTAGAGGTACGTGCTGAGAATTAATTTGATTTCCATTCAGGGTTTGCAAACATGATTCTAAACCGGTATTATCTTATTGAACATCATGAAAACAAAACTGAACTTACATGGATTATTTTTATTTCCCAGTAGCTTGAATATTAGATAAAGTTAACTTACCTAATGCCACGCCTGTTTAAAAAGTCTGAAATAGTAGAAAATTCAAAAAGAATATTTGTTTTTTATTAATTCCTGGTGTAGGATTAGTGTATTGCAAAAGGACATTCAAACATATTTTACCTGTTTTTATAGGCAAGGCGTAACTGAAGACTGGATGTAAGCCTTAAGTTGTGTTCAAAGTGTATCGAGCTCATTGTCTAGATGCCTAAACACAACGCATTAATTAATTTTTTTTCTACAATGTTCATTAGGGGCGTCTATGCTATACGGTGCATTACATGGGGCGCTGCCCCCCCCCCATCCCGATGTCATTACGGAATAGGCTTGTGCAGTTTGTGCTTTCAATTATTTTTTTACCCCCCCCCCCCTCCCTGCACCCCTCCCCTTAAACCCAGATGAATCGATGCCGTTAAGTTTGGGAATTTCATATAGTGCCTCCTACCATGCTTAGGAGCACGTATGCAGTGACATGGGGTGACAGTGATTATTTCAACCACTTATAAATTTGTCTCGAGATTTATCGATCTCAAGGTGGGAGTTGAATACGTGATAGGTGGTGCTTCCTGCTGTAGTCGAGATACAACAGATATTTGCAAACTTTCTAAGAAAACCCACAGGAGGTCAATATCATGTTATGTTTTCTCTGTGGTTTACAACCTATACCGTGTATGGGATCTGGGTCGTTTTATGCAGTCAGGGAGAATAATATTGCATTGTGTATGCAACTAGTAAACGTTATGATATAACGAGACAAGTCTCCTATCGGTAAATTATTTTAGCTACACTGTCCGCTTCTGCGATCTGAAGAAACTATATAGTATGTATAGCAGTATATAGCTTCAACAGGTTTGACTTATATTTCTTTTTTTTTAAATCAGTGAAAATAATACATATCTAAGGTATGACCAGAATAAGTTTTGTATCATACGATAACTATACATCAGTCACAGATCACTTTTGGAATTAGTGGGCTTAACATGGGTGTTCAATATGATTTTGAAAAGAAATTTATCTCAAATCAAAGTTCGAAAGTTTATTGATTTTCTTTTACAACTTTTTTTTAACAGTACATAGGAAAATTTAGAGCAGGAACATAACAATTATATAACTTCAAACATGATTATAACAGATCATAATTCAATGGACTTGGTTATGATCTACACTTATAAAACAATAATTGCTATAATGTAAACATTGTAATTGTAAAGGAAAACATAAGCCGAGGAGTCTATCAAGGAAGCATGGCTTGTATTCCACAGACCCCTGTACTGTTGGAAAATTAAAAAAAATAGGTACCGGTACAATCCATAAATTAAAAGAAAAAAGAAAGAAACGTCCTAAATTGAGCACTATACAAGTTGGGGGTTTTTTTATAAAGGAAAGAAACAAGAAAAGAAAGGAGAGAAAGAAAGATAGAAGAAGATGAAAAAAGAGGGGGAACAAAAACAAAAATGTTGTGAACAGGCAATACAGGGTGAGGATTAAGAAAGTTAAGAGGTCAGAAATACTAGAAAGCGAGGTGCACGAATATAAATATAGTAGGAAAAACGTCAAGAGGAGTAATAAATAGTTATTACACATAGAGTTTCCACATATGCAGGTAGAAGCTGAGAGTAGTTGACATCACGGATGCCCTAGTCACACAAAACAAGATCGAACACTACCGACCGAAACCAGACCGACACCAGAGGCCTAGAAAGAGACACGATAGACCAGGAGTAGACACCAGACCGACAGTAGTTGAATCACGTATGCCCAGTCACACAGACACTAGACCGACACCAGACCGACACCAGGCCGACACCAGACCGACACCACGACACCAGACACACCAGACCGACACCAGACCGACACCAGACCGACACCAGACCGACACCAGACCGACACCAGACCGACACCAGACCGACACCAGACTGACACCAGACCGACACCAGACAGACACCAGACCGACACCAGACCGACACCAGACCGACACCAGACCAGACAGACCAGACCGACACCAGACCGACACCAGACCGACACCAGACCGACACCAGACCGACACCAGACCGACACCAGACCGACACCAGACCGACACCAGACCGACACCAGACCGACACCAGAGACACCAGACCGACACCAGACCGACCAGAACACCAGACAGACACCAGACTGACACCAGGCCGACACCAGGCCGAACAAGAAATGACATTACCCCGTATGGAAAATAATCGGTTGGTTTAGAAACGGGATGGAGTCCGTTTGGTGGTATGACTCCGGTATAATGCGGGACGTGTGTAAATAACGGAGAGCATTCGCTGTTCCCCAATAATGCCAGTCTCCCTGACTCGTAGAGACATGTTGAATGAACAATAGCTGATAACGGCGAAAGCGAAATTTCTTTCCAAAAGACCTTGGGATCAAACATAATCAGAATTGCTGTCGATGATAAGAAATCCCGACAACGATTACTGATTTTTGCCAACCGGTAGTTGATTGGAGGTGTCACCCCCACACACCCCGTCGCCTATAGCAACCCTTGTGTGTAGAAAGTGTAATAGATATTCTTGCAATGATATTATGGTATTTACTAGAGCGTTGTTTTTAGGCTGACCGATCCCCCTCCTTTTATACTTTCTAGTTCATTGATCAAGTATTATTTTGTCGCTTATTAGATAAGCCTCATTGTCTATGCATAAAAATTTTCACGAGTATGGAGAGTGATCCACAATATTACAAATGCTGTCGGACATTGACGAAAACACTTTAATATTTTTTTTTAATTTATCTATTTGTTTATTTTTTTGGGGGGGGATAATATTTCATGAATCAATAAAGAAAGTAAAGTTTCAGGAAATTCAAGTCCTCTAAAATAGCATGAATGAGACAAAGGGTTTTCCTGCTCTAATTTTGTAGAAATGGCCTAATGAAAATACACCAATTGAAGTGTGTCTACAGATGTGTGAATGGTATCTTTAAAAACCTTTAATTTGGAATGCTAAGCCCAATCTTGGAAAGTAGACATATATATATATATATTTGGATAAAGTCAAAGTTCAAAGGTGAATATTTTATGTATCACTTGCATTTGGGTATCGGGTCTCTATTGACTTTTTTCATTTGTTAAACAGTAGGGGCGTCGCCAGAACATTAATGGGGGAGGGTGGAAAATCTTCATCTACCCGTCTGCCAACAGAAAATAAAATTTTGTATTAATGAAGCAACAGACATTAAAAAAAAAAACGTTCAACGCCTTTCTTATCCCTGTCTCTTTGTTTTACTCTATTCGTCTCTCTTTCCTTCTCTCTCTCTCCCTTTCTCTTTCTATCCCCCTCTCTATTCTCTTTTTATCTTCTTTCTCTCTCCCTATATTTTTGTATCTGTCTTTTCTTATCTGACCTTTTGTTTCTCTCTTAAATGGCTTGTCAAGTTATGAATGCCACTCTCTCATGAAATAATGCTGAACGTCCAATGACAGAGACAGAAAAAAAGCGATTCTAATTATGCTAATAAACATCTTTTTAAAGCACAGTTTGACGCACATGCCTACGATGGCTATAATTCAGTTTCCAAGATGAGCAACATAATCATAGTTCTTGTTCTTGTCTTGTCATAACAGACAGAACGTGTAAAACATTTGCTTATTGGCATTGAATGTTAGGCCTTAAACAATAAATATTATGATTAAAATGTGTTAGAGGATTTTGTTTCTCTCGTGATGAGTAAAGCCGAACGAATCCGATAACCTTTAGTTGGCATA
Organism: Heliocidaris tuberculata; assembly: GCA_025618425.1. Classification (NCBI taxonomy): domain Eukaryota; kingdom Metazoa; phylum Echinodermata; class Echinoidea; order Camarodonta; family Echinometridae; genus Heliocidaris; species Heliocidaris tuberculata. The sequence goes on from CM046846.1 coordinate 7,806,845, forward strand.
GCAGTCGTAAAGACTTCAGGTACCATAAATAAAAAGATGATACTTTATTTGAGTTCATGTCTTCCTGATAATAATCATACCCTCGTAATTGAATTGTTATGACAGTTACCTACGTCACATTCCAAGGTAACTTGGATTGCAGGGCAGTACCCCTCCCACGAAAAACCGTCAGATTTCTTTGATTCTTGCTTTTATTAATAGCAATCTGATTACATATTGCAAGCATAATAATAATAATGGCTACTTATATAGCGCTCATATCCGTCACGCAGTGACGCTCATGGCGCTTAGACATTATTACCCTGGTTAAAGCCGAGCCGCCAAAGTAACTAGCGCTCAAGCATATCAAGCATCTTTCAAAGATCTCAGTCTTCCTAAGTGGGTTTATAGGAAAAGTCTATAAGAAGTCAAAATATATTAGGTCCCAACCCCGACATCTAAAATTCATAACACTTTCTCATTTTTCTTTTCTTTGTATCTAAAGTAAACAATACTTTTGGATCACATATCAAGTAAAGAACATTTTGCAATTTGTGTATTTCCGAAGGATGAACGTGGTTACTCTGTATTTCCTTATCATTGTGACTTTGGCCATGACAATAGATGAAGTGGGAAACATTTATAAAGCAAACCATCTCAGTCTCTCAAGAGGACAAACAACACACTTCTCCCTGCAGCAGTCTCAACATAAGTCGGTCAAGAAAACATACATAAGATGCGGGAAAAAAGAAAGCAAATCTTTCAACAATATTCATAAACTACTTTTGCATAATTCATATATAAAGTTTCCGTTTTATAGAGTGATAACGAAATTTGCCTTTAGCGTTTAAAACGTTTCCACAAGAAAGATACGAAAAACAACACACGCCGAAATTGTAAAAGTAAAATAACATGTATCTAGAAAAGTTCTCCTTTATTTGAATACGTAATATTTTTTTCAAAGAGGTATCACACTCGATTATTTCGCTGTCACATGTTTATACTTTACATGGAAAAGAAAACGAATTAATTCAATTCCAATTTCAATTCACTTTAAAGACATTTATTTCCAACTTTTCAATATATAATGTAATAAATGAGAAAAATTAACGTACATGTATTTTTAACAAAAAAATATTACAAAATATACATCAAGGTGGTACATACATAGTTGGAGGACACACCTCTAAAAGCAGAAGCTTGGGGCGAGGGTGCCCTTAGTACATAATACATAATATTACACAGGGGCGGCGCCAGGGTATTTAAATAGGGGGGTGCAAAATGACACATATAGCAATGTCGCACGTCGAGGGTCTTGAAATAACAAATAGGACTATAACAGTTATGTCATAATTGCATGGCCTAGCCTTCTCTTTTCCATTTCCCCTTCTCTTTCTCCTTTTTTCCCCCTTCTTCCTCTTTTTTTTTTTTTTTTTTTTTTGCTCGCTTGAAAAATGATAGGGGGCGGCCGTCCCCCTGCCCCCCCCTGTAGCGCCGCCCCTGATATTACATAATAAATATATAAAAAGGAAATAACTACATACAAAAAAAGAAAAAGAAATTAACATTAGGCTGGTCCATACAATGATATACGGTAAAATGGATAACGAAAATAGAAATAAGAGCTTTTCTACTCCGAAAGGACTTTATTGTATTTCACGCGATACAATGGTCAGTTTGGTCTTACTTTCGCATATTTAATAAGTCCCAAGCAGATACATTACCATTATAGTAAACATTACCAACCACGTGACAAGGTTCCCCCCCCCCCCATAATCAGCTCCAGTCTGTGTATAATCAGCTCCAGTCTGTGTCTATAATTTCTTCTATAGCTTTAACTCACTGTTGATCTGTTTATCTCCTTTTTTTCTCCCTCACTCCCCTTATATTCGCTCAACCTTTTTCCATCTCATCTCATCTCTCTCTCTATATTCACTCTCTCTCTTTCTTTCGGTCTCTCTCTCTCTCTCTCTCTCTCTCTCTCTCTCTCTCTTCTTTCGGTCTATTATGTCTCTTTCCTCTCCTCTCTCTCTCTCTCTCTCTCTCTCTCTCTCTCTCGTTTCTCCCTGTCCTTCTCCTTCCTCACCCCTTTCAAACTTCATCTCTCTCTCTCATTTTGTCTCCTTTTGTCTTCATTTTGCTCTTTATCCATCTCTCTCTCTCTCTCTCTCTCTCTCTTTCTTTCGGTCTATCTCTCTCTCTCTCTCTCTCTCTCTCTCTCCTCCCTCTCTTTCTTTCTTTCGGTCTATTATGTCTCTTTCTCTCTCTCTCTCTCTCTCTCTCTCTCTCTCTCTCTCTCGTTTCTCCCTGTCCTTCTCCCTTCCTCACCCCTTTCAAACTTGTTGCTTTTCACACTCTCATTTTGCTCCATTTCTCTTCCTCCCTATCTTTATCACAATCCTCGTTCTATCTCTCTCCCTCTCTCTCTCTCTCTCTCTCTCTCTGTCTCTCTCTCTTTCTTTCGGTCTATTATGTCTCTTTCCTCTCTCTCTCTCTCTCTCTCTCTCTCTCTCTCTCCCTCCCTCTCTTTCTTTCTTTCGGTCTATTATGTCTCTTTCCTCTCCCTCTCTCTCTCTCTCTCTCTCTCTCTCTCTCTCGTTTCTCCCTGTCCTTCTCCCTTCCTCACCCCTTTCAAACTTGTTGCTTTTCACACTCTCATTTTGCTCCATTTCTCTTCCTCCCTATCTTTATCACAATCCTCGTTCTCTCTCTCTCTCTCTCTCTCTCTCTCTCTCTGTCTCTCTCTCTCTTTGTATCCTTTCGCTCTTGGTGATAATGGTATGGGTTTGTTTTTTTTTTAATATCATGTCGTAGCCCAAGGGCTGAATCGAACAATATTTGTACAAAGATAAAAAGTTACACATGTATACAACATACCGAAAATGTCAACATAATTTATAGAAGATACACAAATTACATTTAAAACTGTCATACCAAGAAAAAAAAAACATATGGAAAGTTTAAGCATAAATACATACTATCAACTAATATAATAACCAACATAATTGGGTACAATCTGGTGAGTGCCATCAGTTCTAACAATGTAAGACTCACCAGTGTTCAGTGTGTTGAAAGGAATAGAAGACAAAGAAGTACTGAGGGGAGAGGTAGAAGAACGAGGGAAGAGGGAGAATCGTTATATGGAGGTTAAGACAAAGAGAGAAGAGTAGACATGCAGAGATATATACATGTGCACCGACTTTCATAATGAGCTATACAGATGGAATAGTATAATAAATCAATGAGTAAAAATATTATATATTAATTAATCAATAAAATTAAGGAAGTTCCGTACACTTATAACAAAAAAGGTATCGTTTCAAATTAAAAAAAAATACATCAATAGCTTACAAAACGTAATGAGAAAATAGCTCAGTGTGATATTTGCAAATGAGCAATGGGCAAGTTCATAGTAATGAGTATGACAGAAAATAGTTTTCCACGTATTGATATCAAACTAAAGAGAAATAGAAGGACTGATGAGAAATAAGAGGAGGCAAGAAATAGTACTGAAGAAGTGAGACACAGGAAAGAAAAGGGGGAAAGAAGAAAGGGAAGGGGAAAAGAAAACTTGGGTAAGAATTTAGAATCAAATCATCGAGGCAGTAATGTTAGAGCTTGCAATAACATCACAAGGTTTGAGACAGAGCAACAAAAAAAAAACAACAACAACAACTATTGGTTGACATTCATTATAGAGGTTTAACAAATTCAAGATTATAATTCGTTCAAGATCCTTACAATGAATGGAATTGGACTGCACCTATATCTATCTGTCCTACATTTAACTGGATAGAATCTGTAAGGATTTCTAAGTTGCCTTGTGTGCCATGGTCGGGCTTGGGGTAGCCAGTTTCGAAACTCAGGAGACTGAAGGAGACCCTTACCAAATCTGACACAGAAGTTCACGCATCTATAGAGTCTGAGACTGCGTGAGATTTCGAGTCTTTTCGTATGACAAGTACTCAGAGCCTAGAATCAGATTGAGGGCGCGCTTTTGAATTCTTTCAATCAAAGCACTTTAAGCTTTCTCTTTGGGTAAGACCTGGGTGCCAAACTGGAACGGCGTATTCAACTAACGGGCGGATATACCCTCTGAATATCAAAAGTAAGTCATCGACTGGTAAGGAATGAGAGACCGAAGGATGAACATTCGTTTGTTTGCCTTTGTTTTTTGTTGCTTTTCTCACCACTAAAAGGAAAAGTTCACCCTGGTATTTAGTTCATTTCAATAAAAGCAGAAAATGGGAGAAACTCATTGGTGAAAGTTTGAGCAAGATCCAAAAAGAACGAAGAAAGTTATGAATTTTTGAAATTGTAATTAATCAAATAAAAATTTGCAACTCGGCCACGTATCTTGCGAGCTCCTCTCTCATTTGGTCTGTACAGAAAATATCACAGATTTTTCATTTTCTCAATTATTGATAAAGGAATAGAGTCGCTTCACATATGCTTTGTGTAAAAACATGTGTGTAGTGATTTATATTTAGGGTGCATGTATGATTAAGTATTTTCTTTAGAGAAAAAAAACTAATGGAAATTCATTATTTTTTTTTGCACAGAGCAAATGGGAGATGACCTCATAAGATACGTCATGGAGTTACCAATTTGTGCTTAACTTTCTGATTTCTCATCGGATTTTGCTCAAAATTTCATTGATCTGGGTTTTTTCCTGTTTCTTCTTTTAAAATCCAACTTTATATCAGGGTGCACTTCCCCTTTAAAGCGCTAATCGCAATTTCTTCTTTTCTCACTTTCTTTCTCACTCACTCCCTTCTTTATCTCATCCCACTCTGTATATGTATATTTCGATCTCTCTCTCTCTCTCTCTCTTTCTCTCTCCTTCCCTCTCTTTGTCAGTTTGTGTGTTTGTCTGGCTCTCTCTTTCTCTCGACTACCCCCGTCCCTGAGTACCTTTCTCATTCTCTCTTGTATGTCTCTCTCTTTCGTCATCATTGAGTCATCTTCTCTTATCTCTCTCTCTCTCTCTCTCTCTTTCCATCTCACTGTTGCTTCCTCTGCTTTTGTCTATTTGCTTTTCGGGTATCATTTTATATCTTGTTTTTTGTTCATTTAAAACTTATTTATAACGGTTGATTACATTAGAGTCTCGATAACTTCAACACCACCAGCGAAAGTCGAAACATTGGATGGCTGCTGAAGAACACGACTGGTCTATCTTTGTGCGAAAAGTTCGGGCGTGAATAAGTTTTATTTTTAGAGTCAATTGTGTTAATTTATATTACAAAATTAAATATTAGTCGCAACTATAAGAATCTTGTCAAAAACAACAGATGACTACTGCACAGAATGGTAAGGACTGCCTACATTTTTACGCTAAAATAGAGGATGCGATCATATACATTTCAGAGTCAGTCAATTATATCACATGATCACAACCATAAATACCAGTCTTCCTGATTAAGGTTTCGTTTGAAAGACACGAAGGAATTTTGGACGACTTCTATTCAAAACTGTTATCAAACTTTATTTCTAGATTCAGTCCTTTTTATATAATTGATTACCTAATAACGTGACCTTCTCTTACCTACAATAAATATAATAATGATCACATAATGTAATAACTCCAACAAATGCTGTAACATATTCATCGACTACAAGTAATTCGATGACGCACATAGCCCACGATTGTTTATCGAATTTATCTCCAGTAAAAAAAACACAACATAATCCACACATTTTACCAAATGCATTAACTACATGATGCAAAGCCACATGGCAAGACTCTTCACGCATACAAACATTGATTACTTGGACTGGTTTACGAATGACAGATTCACGATGACTTTAAAGGGCATTTTCAGTATATTGTATCACGTTCTTCGAAACAATTCGTTGACGGATTACTACAGAGCATTGTATTCAGGATTACCTCTCTTTGAATAAGATAAAGAAAGAAAGAAAAAGTAACAAAAACACAACAAATACGAAGTGAAAACATGAAGGTAAAATAAGATGAACACCTACTTACTTATGGTATCGTACACGGAACAACAAAAATTTCAAATTCTCTTGTGCATTACTTTTTACTTCAGATATAATACTTCAAAGTCTATATATTAGACCTTAAATTTATCTCCTCGACGTTTGATTCAGTAAAGCCTTCTTCTTGGCGTTGTAATGTTATATAAATGTGGGTTATTATATGAGTATTTACGTGAATAATTTTTAATTCTTTGCGAGATGTTTATGGTTTATTATGAGCTTGACCTTTTACAGAACATTATTAGGCATATTTAAAGAGATGGAAGGCAACTGTATATACTTTGAACATTTTATAGCGATTCCGTTTTTTAGTTCGATTTTCACCATGATAATATGTGTACAGAAAAACAGGTCCCGTTCTCTTTTTTTAAACACACTAATATTTAATATAAAAATAAAGAACGAACAAAAAATAAACAAAGAAACGGAACGTATCGTTAAAATATCTTTAAATGTTTATGAGTCAACGATTCCTCCATTAGCCTCACTGCTTCAAGATGGAACAGAAATATGAATTTTCAATAAAATTTCTCACTATAACACACAGTAGAAAGCATCTGGTTAAACCATGACTGGTATTTAAAGTAAAAATAACGAACGAACAAACAAATAAACAAACAAACGAAACATACTGTTGAAAATATCCCACAATTTAGTTGAATGTTTATAATCAGGTTGTAATTCCTAATTCGTAGTTATGTCTATCTATTCAATTCTAGTCCATGACCTTTCGCGGGATAGGCGCTGTCCCAAGCAGTCTTGCCTTCTGTATGGACTCAAAGGATACGTCGACCCCAAGATTAACCAAGAAGCTTTTGTGTCTAGTGGTTACAGTTCCCAAGGCTCCGATCACTTTTGGTACTACCCTTGCCTTCATCTTCCATATCCTTTTCAGCTCCCATGCCAGATCGTTGTACTTTTGTGTCTTTTCATCCTCTTTACTCAAAGCTCTTCAGGATCCAGGGAAAGCGATGTCTATGATGAGACATTCTTTCTCCTTCTTCTTCTACACGAGAATGACGTCTGGTCTCCTTGTTTGGATAACCTTGTCTGTTTGGATATGAAAATCCCATCGGATTTTTACGTCATCGTTCTCGATCACGGGTTCCGCCCGATGTTCATACCATATGTCTGTATGGGTAGATCATACTTCTTGGCCAGACCCAGTGAACTGCAGCCGCCTCTTTATCATGCCTCCTTTGTACTCGGCCAGTGTCATTTTGCTGCACTCCATGCACTTGGTACATGCTCACCAGATGATTCACTGTTTCGTCTTTGTTATGACAAAGTCTGAATGGTGACGATTACTTTTTTATTATTATTATTGTTATTATTATTATTATTATTATTATTATTATTATTATTATTATTGTTATTGTTCTTATTATTACTGTTCTCATTATCATTATCATTATTATTATTATTATCATTATCAATAATAATAATAATATTATCATTATTATCAAGATTAGGACGCAATTTCCACTACTTTGAAATGAGACCCCGGATTTATTTATTCACAATTTATTTATTCACAATATTTAATCAGGAAACCCAATCAACAAATGCTGCTCTCCCTTGGGGTCCTGTACAAAATAAAAATAAAATGCGAGCATCATACATGTGTAGTTAATACATATCAGAGATCATTATGTTTAATAAACAAATTAAAAACATCAGCAATGAAATAACACATGTTTGCTAAAATTACAAACGCAATTGATAAACAAATTGAATTATAAGGAAGGCATTTAAAGATTATTCTGCAAATATTGATGGAAGGATGCAAGAGATTGTATATTTTGACAAGAGGGTTCCAAACTGTTCCAAAGTGAGACTGCTAAATAGTGAAAAGAATGTTTGAAGGATTCTGTATTAGATTTGGGATAATGTAACTTATTTTGAGACGATGATCTAGTTCCATGTGTATAAAGGTCTTTCCTAAAAGTAAATAACTTCGACAAACATGAGGGGGCAATACCTTTCATGCATTTAAACATTAATAAATATCTGAAAAAAACGAATTCTATGTTCAAAACGCATCCAGCCTAAAGAAGCGAATAACGTATCAGAAGGGGTCATAAAATCTGCTATTAAAATCATCCTAGCAGCCCTTTTCTGCAACTTGTTTAATCTTTCAGTGTCTTCCTTGAATCTATCCCCCAAACAATACAACAACAATCTAGGGTAGGCATAACCATAGCATTATACAAGGTGAGTAATGTATTTTCATTAACACACCCCTTTAATCTTCTTATTACACCAAATTTCCTGCTAACTTTACTAGATACTTTGGATACATGTTCCTTCCACGAGAGCTCATTATCTATCGTTACTCCCAAACATTCAAAGGAAAAAACTTGCTTAATCTCATGGTTATCACACATTATGTTAAAAGGGGTTTCATTAGACTGTACAGATTGCGATAGTCTAGTTTGTGTACCAATTATCATGCATTTTGTTTTTTTCATAATTTATCATCATGCGGTTTCTTTATAACCAGTCAACAACATTTTTAAAATCTTCTTGTAATTTACTTTGTATTTCAGATAAAGTTGCACCTTCCGCATATATCGATGTATCATCCGCGTACATAACAATTTTAGAGTGTTGAAAATCTTAATTTGGTTGATTCCAAAAAATTGCATAATTGTACAAAATTAATGGTGTCCCAATCAAATTTTTCGGTCTACATAATTTATCTAATAAAAGGAAAGAAAGAAAAGGAAAGAAAAGAAAAGAAAATGTAAAACGCTGGTTTTTATGAAGGCAAGGTTTTCGTTCAATGTTACGCCCCACATACTCGTGGTACTTGGTGTAAAAGGTTGTTCGCAACCGGTCGTGCACCTCGTTGCGTGTGGTCTGCGACGGAAAATCCTTGCGTCGCACGCACGGGTCTCCACGTCTTTTCAAAGCACGTAGGAGCACGCAGGAAACGCAGCCATCGTATTTCCTGCACGTGCTTCTTGCGTCCATCGCACGGGCTCCTTGCTGAGGTCTCACGAAGCCCATGGCTCCATACGGAACAGTGGCATGTCGCTCACATCTGTTGCACGTCAATAGCACGGTGCCTGTACGGGGGCTGTACGTTCGCCTCAAGAGTTCTTGCAGGTAAGAGGGGGTATGTTAATGAGGTGGGTTTAAGACCCCAAGAGGAGATGCAGAGCGGTGCACGACTGGTTGTGACCATGACATTAATGAGGAGGGTGCAAGACGCCTAAGAGGAGATGCAGAGACTTGCACGACTGGTTGTGACCATGAAAAACGAAGGACGTACGAATCGCATGAGTTGGCCCATAACCGATCGCAGCTGAGGACACGCACTTGCAAAAACACGCACGATCAATAACTGTTGTGACCATAGCATTAGGTAGGCTATTTTCTAGCATGCAGTTGCTCTACTCACTCTTTTTTCCTATAATGTTGTTGATGGGGGAAAAGAGCCTGTTTGAATATTCCTGGGTATTCTACACGACCACACGCGTACGCATCAGACTCTCAACCACAGGCACATTAGATTCCTGGCGCAGATCACATACAGGGTCATTATCACCAATTCAAATCAAGAGAGAAAGAAATACGCTTAGGGTGGTAAGGAATTGAGATGTATCTCTTGACATAACAACTGACAAACCGGTATGATCGGCGATTGAGATAAAGTGCATCATTGCTTGAAGGTAGCGTCTCGATAGACACACCATCTATCATTTACATCCATAGGTTCTTCGCTTTTAGTTCCTTAGACTTAGATGAGAGTTACGGACTGAAATAGTAGCCGTCCGTTTAGCGAATGAACCTCTAATTTAAAGTTCAATTGATCATCATTAATGGGGGTTCATACCAGAACACATTCGGCTGAGATGTTTATCTTATTTGGGCAATCGGATCCATTGAAAAGACACTGAAATCTTGACCCGAGGTGGATTTGCAAACTTAGTCCCTCGTAAATCCCGATTTCGTTTTCAAGTTCATCCCCTCCGAGATATAACACGGATGCTTTACATGTCATCTTATGCACACGTTGAATAAGCAGCAGGCCATGCTTGAGTCAAGCCGTGGGGAGGGGAAGGTAGCCCTGGTCTTCGAGTGAGCATAAACATTCATAAAAACTAGAGGAGCAGTTTAAAAAAAAATATTTCACTGTTTTAGTTATTTTTCATACTTTCTAACTCTCTCTTTTCTTTCCCCTACTCTTTCTTTCTCTCCCCCTCTCTCTCTGTCTTTCTCTCGCTCTCTCTGACACTGAGGGGGAGGACATGCCACATCACCTCCCTTGGTACAACGCCGCTTGATGTAAGGGATTATACTTCTCACGGAATGTACAAACCATGCAAACGCTACCAGTTTAACGTTGAGAGGTGGCATACTGGACGAATTCACGCGCAAACCCCAATACACACCCACACACATCCACCTCACACAAACACACTCTCTGTCTCTTTCCCAATATCTCAGGCTCCCCCACAACCCCCTATCCCATTTTCATAAATATTTAGAAAACTAATCCGTTAGAAAGATGCATTGTATGCAGAATCATTGAAGATTCAATGTAAAGTTTTGTCCCAAACTCACAAAATTATTTTTTCCGAGTCAGTCTATTTTGAATCGTAGTCATAGGGAAACCGGCCCTAATCTAAAGACACTTGCAACCTACAGAAACCATATGCAGTAAATGCTGTCACAAAATAATGTATAGTTTTCGCGTGTAATTATGATATAGAAAAGAGACAGACAACGTGAAAGATTACTGAGGAAATCGACAGAAGAAGAAGATGAAAAATGTGTGTGAGTGTGTGCAATGGATAACAAAAGGGAAATAGATATAATTGATTTAAAATTAACACGATCGCAAAGATTTTCAAGAAATCAGCTCTCACTTTCAATATCCGACGTCATATGGCATTGTAATTTTCGAGAAAACAATTAATGTGATGGACAAGCCTATTGAAATTTCGTTAGGTTGATTTTTTAGAAAGTCTTTGCAAGCGTGCAGGTTAAACAATGCTAATTCTGATATTTTCATGCTATATATATAAAACACGATACTAATTTCGAATATGAATCTCATCCTTCATGTCCTATATCATCATATTTCCACTCCACATGCCGAGCACTAAATGGAACACGTGATTTTGCTATTTGGGATGATAAATTATAATGAATGTATATCATGATATGGAAGTCCGTCTTTGGGTAGTAACCCAAGGAAGAAAGCATTTATCATTCTCTTATCCATATCAGTTTCAGGAACCATATATCTTATTAGCAAACGTCTTGCAAGGCGTAGCAAAACATGAATATTAGCCCTATTATTTTTCGAAATTCAAGGGAATTAATCTTCTGACAATTATATTACCAGGATATCACTTTCACAATTTCATGGGTGAAAGAGGATCTTTATAAGCGCCACCGATCAAAAATGACCTGAACCATGTTAAGAAATTAATCTTTCTCTAGGCATACATATTAAAGAGTATATTAAGTACTATTACATGGTTATTACCACTATTTTTATCTGCATGTGGGCGGGCTGTAGGTTACTTTGTAAAAATAAGGTGCGTTTTGTAATGAGAAAATGTTGCAAAATAAATGAAAAAAAATCTTGTCATGAAACGATTATACCATTCAACAAAGCGGGACATATCCAACGTTTATACAATGCGTCCCTAAACGAAAGGAAACCCAGGCATGTGCCAGGTTTATAATTAAATTGACTCAGTAATTTGACATGAATCTTTTGTTCCTTTTATAACAATCAGAGGAAACTTCAAATCGCGAGAGGATCACTTTTCACGTTGTACTCTCGTTATTTAGGATGAAATCTTCGGCACCTTCCATATTGCATGTAAATATTTCGACATTGTGGGAGTGTGCGCGTGTGGGTGGGTACGTGGGTGTGTGCGTGTGTGCGTGTGCATGTGTGTGTGTAATTTAGTTTTTACAAAGGCGTATCAATCAGATCATGGCCCTGCTTCAAAAACTTGTTATCAATAACAAGTTACGATAATTGTTATAAGTTACTGAAATTGATGAATTTGATTAGCTTAGAGTAAATAGATCATAGATCTGCAACAGTTGTTATTGATGATATACAAATATACAGGCGAGTGGAATCTATTTCGATTTAAGTAATCGTTCATAGTGACTACAGTCGCCTATTTCCTCCAGGGGTGAGACCGTCGGGAAATAGACGAATTAGTTTAGTCGCTGAGACCGACCCTTTCTAGCTTTCTTGAATGTTATCGTAGAAACTAGGTCTAAAGATTAACGTCAAGGTCTTTTGACAGGTCACAGTTTTAATAGCAAGAGTTTATGATGGGGGACCTAAAGCTACGCACTTTGTGTCCTCCGGTTAAAAAGTCATTTTAAGTTCAGTGGTTGGTCCAAATTTATTTTATATATCTTGATTCTACATATTTTGAAGTTAAATCGCTGAAAAGATTACGACGGACGAATGTCAATAACGTAAATTTTCGAATCGATGTCGATGAGGTGTCAAATTTTGTTTTACAAAATGAAAGAGTCTTAAGCTACGCACACGTAATAAATGAATGCAAATTTTGATTTTCAAAGTTCCGATATTCGGGCAGCGAGGTGCCAGAATATCCACATATTTGGGCAACGAGGTTCCCAGATAATTAAGTAACTTCTTTACTTCTGTACATTTTCACTACGAAAAGTAAAAAAAAAAAATTTGCTTGCTTCGCTTGCTCGCAAAAATTTAGGAATTGAAAAGTTGACATTCGGGCAAAAGGCGTCCCCCTTCGGCAATGGGCTGTACGTTATGGCAGAACCATGCGTACGTTATGACCTGCACGCGTATGTTTTGGCACTCCTTTTGGCGGGAATGACCAATCATAGGAACACATCAAATACGTCTACATATGTCAATATGCGTTGGAGATATGTTCGATGAAAGTTACACATAGGTTCAAGGCACGTTAAGCATAAGTTTTGGGTACGCTAGACATTATCTCTACGTATTTCGACTTATGAGTAACTTACAAGAAACACATGTGAACGTCTGTCAATGATCGCATAACTTACCTACTACTTATGGCTATATATATGTCAGAGATTTGCTCATATGTCCCCCATTCACGGGCCATAAGTTGTAGGTAAGTTATGCGATCGTTTATATATATTGTAATTGTTATAGCTATCAGGTTTTAAGAAACGGGGCCCAAGTTATTTATGTCAAGTCTGGGAACGAACATTCCGCGTCACCAGAGTGACGCTGTTTCGAACTGAAGTTCGTCAGAGTCAGTTTGTAGGCTGTGACAAAGAGCTGAAAGTACCGCTACACCAACTCACCAGTTGTTCCAAATAGTTCTTTTAAGTTAACCAGGGGCCACTGGCATATACCCTCGGATCTTAAGCAAATCCAAAAATATCAAACACAATTGGACTTTCTACTAATCAGGATCGCGTACTGTGGACTTGTGTTTAAATGATTCAGTTTTCATTAATAGCATTTTTAAAGAGAAAAGAATAAAAAATATTGACTATTCCAGGACATCACGCGTTCGGATCGAAAATGGAAAAGGTCCGTGATTAAATAAAAAAAAATCAATAATATGAAAAATTATGATCTCTACTTCGTGACGTAAGCAAACATGAGATAGCACCTGACCAACGTATTACAGACCTCTATGCCATCAGCTGTCTCAAACGTGGAGACGTAATGACATTGAGAAAACCCCTATTGATTATTGGAAAACAGAGAAATTAAATAGACAACTTCCTCAGGACAACTTGAAAAGGGGAATACGTAAAAGAGTATGCTTAAATGAATTCAGTGTTGTTTGAGACGGAGAGAGAGAGAGTGTGTGTTTATGTTACACATTGTAACTACATGAACTTGTCATAATACATGTATATCTCTAAATCTGCACTACCAAATCCTTACAGTTCCATAAGTATTTTCTATATTATATCTGGCCATCGTATCATGACTTTAATCATTATTTTTTAAATCAAAAGCGAGTATCTATCTATACGCCTTTCTCAATGCGTGTCATAAGTATTACAGTAAAAAAAAGTATATATTTTTGATCGATTTGCCCATCAAATGAGTTAGGTAGAGGAGGACTGCCGTCAACAATTTGTCGATAACCTAAAAATCAGATGTATTAAGGCGCTGGCATGCCTTTAGCGATCATGTGAAGAAGATAGTAAATAAGCATCTTAGGAAAGGAGACAAAGAATAAGAGAGAGGTAAGAAAATGTGGAGTAGAGGCACTGAAGAGGCATTGCCAAAGGAACGTGATATGATAAAGAGCTTGTTTATATCGAAGTTTTGTATTTCATGGGAGGTCAAAAAAGGTAAGGTGTTTTTTTTTTTCAAGTTTACTCTTTAAAATAAACAGGTCACCCGGTATTTCGACTTCTGACAAGGCGATAGTATGCTCATCCTTCCACCAACTATGCATTCCGAGGGAAATTTATCCGTGCGTAATCATTACCTCTTTACCTCTAAACTGTAGACTGATGTCGAGCCAAAGGACATACTGAGTGCACCTCCGGGGGTCGAATTAACGAACTTGGCATCTCCAGTCAATTGTTTAAACCATTCGACAACGACACCTTTATTGTATCCATTTAAATATTCAATAAGTGGTTAACTGTACGGAATTTGGTCAAGACTATTCCTCTTGTAAGCAAAACATTCTACTAGAGAAATCTAACGAGACGATCTAAAGTAAGAATTCCCGATTGTCACCAATTGACCGATCTAACAACATTGTCTACTGTCTGTTGCTTTCATCAGATATCCTGATGCTAGAAGTGAGGGGAAAGATACATTAGAAAAAATGGCGTATCCAACATAGGGTAAAGCGGAGTACGCCCCTCCCCCGTTTGAAGGCATAGGAAACATGTTCAACTTGCAATAGGGTGCCTACGCAGTGCTACAGACTCATCGCAAGTTGTTGTTGTTGTTTTCTAGAAATAAAAAGAAAACGTGCAATGGGTCTACATGCAGCTTACTCCCCTATTTCTAGAGGATTCCGCCCCTTTAGCTAGCAATTTCCTGATGCGCCCCTGGAGAGATCGGATGATGCCAGCCGAGTGTTTGACCAATGAACCAGAGTTATGTACTTCCCTCCTACAAAGATGGGTGGGATGCAGCAAGTATAGGAGCGCGAAATTCAATCTGAGTCAAGCACTTTGCGAGCAAAGCAAACACGAAACACAAATCTACTTCATCTCCGATCGAATTACAGCGATAGGAGAAGTAGCGCTCCTGAGGATGAACTTAATTGGAATAAGACGTCGAAGAAAACATGGTAAAAAGAACATACATGTACGCCTCAGACATACTGATTAATCATAATCACATTTTGCGCTGGGACGTTCAGATTTGAGAATTGCGTTCTAGATAAACCAGATTTCTAAAAATTGACCTGATTCCCTATCTTTACATTGTTTGGAAGGAATTGAAGCAAGAGCTCATTCTCGAACTTACTGTTCCTTTCGAAACGAATATCGATAGAGCACATAATTACAAAAGCAACAAATACGCTTCTTTGATCGCAGACATATAGAAAGGAAAAATTTAAGTTTGTTTTTTTTTCCTGCCAATTGAAATTAGCTTACGCCGCTACATCTCAAATGACAACTTTGCCAGGTTAAACAATTGCTCTCCTATTCCCAAAATCCAGTCTCAACCAAAACCCTTTGCAAAGAGTTATCAAAACTAGCTATCACTTCCTCGTTTGTGATTTAAAAAGCCAAGGAAGAACCCAAGTGGGAGTGTCGTCTGCCCCTTACGTAGTGAACAAATTAATATATACATCTTTCGTGTGATATCAGTCATTTCTTGCCACTTGTAGTTTCTTAATGCCGTATGATATGTATTTATTCAGCCGATGCCCAAAAATCACCTTTTCTGTATTAATAATGCCGAAAATAAATTGGATCTTCTTTTAAAAATAAACAATAATATTATGTCTTTTAAAGTATTATACTACTTGTAGTAAACTATTTGATAGCGCTTTACTAGGATTTTTTTTTTTTTTAACTTTCAAGTCTACATTTCTATTCCCATGTTGTTGGTTCCTCTCTCGATGAAAAGGGTCTAAGACGAAGGTCGCGTTTGGTCAGTGGTGACGCCGTCCATTTTATGCGCATATTGGTGTACCTGTGGAGACGACGGTGGGGGTCGTCGGGTTCGGCAGTGGACCCGCGGGTTTGTATAAGATAGAACCCGTGGATTCGTCCTTGGGTTTGGCCGCCCTTGTCGTCATGGACGTTGCCCCTGTCCGGGTAGTCGGTGTGCGAGTTACCTGCAAGAACTCTTGAGGCGAACGTACAGCCTATATATATATATATATATATATATATATATATATATATATACATAAACCCAAAGGACTATGCATGCTTTTGACCAAAACAAAAAATATCTGCTGTATATAACCGTCATGTGGGCGTGTCCGAGACATACGAGCGCACCACATTGCCCGCTTGCTTAGTTGCAGGACAGCACTCTTCGCATTTAGGGGTAAGACAATCGTTACACATAGGTTCAAATCACGTTACTCATAGATTAGAAATAAGTTTTGGGTACGCTAGACATTATCTCGACGTATTTCGACTTATGAGTAACTTACAACTTATTTCATATAATCCATTTACCAACGTTATCTTGATCTTTCAGTCTCCTAGTCCCATGTTTCAAAAAATTATAATTTTTGAAATACTGATGAAAGCAAATATGACTATTACCTGACCTCATCACATGCTTATATATCACACACCTTTATTTTATTCGTCAGTATGATTTACATTACAGGCCTAATCAGCTTTCATGAACAGAGAGAGAGAGGGGGGGGGGGTAAAGCGCAGTACATTTCAACAACGTATGTGAACGGATGAAAGAATGCAAAGATACATAAAGCCAGCAATTCAACCTCGCCTAGTCTTTTTCTTCTTTTTCTTCTTCCTTTCTTTGTCTTCTTTTCCTTTCTTCGTCTTCTTTTCCTTTCTTTGTCTTCTTTTTCCTCACTTGATATCGGAGGTCAGGAGTTGGAAGCTATGTCCCCCTCACTCCGACGGAATTTTATTAACAGTCACAACATGTGCTAATCAGTTATAGTATCAGCTCAGGATACTAAGAAAGATTCATCTAACGCTGAAGTAAGAAATAGATCATACTCGTAATGTATTCAGTGTTGCTCCAAATATTATAGGTAAAAATACATCGAAAAAGCACTTTATTCTCTTGTCAGTCTATTTATCAGATGCTGACGAGTTAAACAATAAAAAGCCTACATAAAGGATGTCAAGAACAACTTACCAGAAGAAAATTTAGGTACATGTATTATCAAATGAAACAAAGCAAATCACTTGAAAAATCACAATGAAGGTAAAAAGTTATGTGACTTCATATGTCATAACTTTTTAACGTGATCTGTACAGAATAGAATAGAATTATTAGGGGGGAAGAAGCTAATCTTCAATAACCAGCATCCAGCCAAACAAAGTGAGTATGTATCAAGACATATTTTATTTGTACACATTACAACATCACAGCTTACGATTCCTCACCATGGCGAATGATTTCAATTACAGTTTCATGTTACATACCTTCACGCTGGTTGATCTTATGGTATCTATTTCAGTTTCGACCTAGCATGCCTTGGATGTTTCCTGAAGGGGCTAATAACTAAAACCGAGAAAACATTATCTGTAATGCTTGCAAACATGTCTTATGCCAAATGCGTAACGTTGAGCCGTCAAATCTTACCGTGGCTGCAGAAATATCCAAAGGATTAAAAAGGCGTTCTACCCAGTACACACGACATAGCCGTCACGAGGCATACACGCGCATAGAACATTGTTGAGATAAGGTAGTAGACTATTAGGGGATAATTTGAGTGAGCGTTAAATAGACACTCAAGTTTAAAATACATCATCTTACCATTTGGTCATCTTAGTGACAGGGAACTAACGTCCTTTGGCAAAACATTAATCTACATTTGCCACTCTACACCCAGGTGTTAAATGGGTACCTAGTATAAAGAAATTCACTAAATGCAGCATAGCTAGAGCCGGGGTAGCAATGCAGCTAATTGAGCTCCTTGGTGGATACTAGGGCCTACTATTATCAGTATTATCATCATCATCATCATCATCATCATCATCATCATCATCATCATCATTATTGTTGTTATTATTATCACTATTATTATTTTTTGAAATCTAGAATAAGTTTTCTTTTATTCTTTCTAATGATAAGTTTTTTCAAAACTTTTCGATAAACATCATGAAATAGTATGAAAAGAGAAATATGTTCTTTGATTAAAAGTAGAGTAATGGTAACACATTAAAATCTGGATAAGCCTCGTCCAAATTTCGGGCATCAAATGTACATGCTCTTACACTTAGACAACTCGTAAGCTCCACATAGCTTGCTTTTTGCAGGCAGAGTGGATTTTCTCTGCTGTCGGTAGTACTGTACTCTGCCGAGCGTGGAATATGTAGAAAAATCCCCACTATTCCTGTTTTTCCAGGAACCCTACTTCAGATTCGGTAGAAATCATATTCATTGGTAGAGTGAAAACGCTCTCCTCTCAGAAAGCTTGAATTAGATTTTTTGTTCCGGGGGTGGGGCGTTATTAAAACAAAATAAGCTAGAGCTTTTAGGGATCTGGAGTTGTTCTAGCGGTAAACTTCTACAGTCAGCTTTCTGCATTCACCTACAAATTGACATTGATCGGACGCAGGTTCTAATCTCAGTCAGGTCTTTCGGATGGTGACGTTAAAGGTCGGTCCCAGACGTAAATAATCATATTTGACTGATACAAGTCTGTAAAAACCTAATTAACAACAACAACAACAGCTTCAGAGCTAGCGACACACCTTACAAGACTGTATTGGTGAGTGGCATGAGAAGTGCTCGAGAGCAGTTTGAATTGTTTCTAAACGTGTTACAGCAAGTTTTGCCGAGCTGCCGAGCTGTGCCGATTTGTTCTCCGAGTTCCCAGAGCTAAGCCGAAATAACTCAATCTCCGTCTCGGTTCCCGTCTCGTCACCATCTCTGCAATGTTTGAGAAGTGCTTTACCTATGTGGTTAATTGACAATTTACACATGCATCTTCCTGTAGAAAGCCCCAGTATTGATTGCGATTGATTGGAGAATCCTACCCAATTCAGTGCTGTAGTCGAGTCCATCCCATCCGAGTCCGAGTCCGAGTCCGAGTCCGAGTCCGAGTCCGAGTCCGAGTCCGAGTCCGAGTCCGAGTCCGAGTCCCTGGAGTCCGAGTCCGAGTCCGAGTCCAAGTCCGAGTCCTGGCATCCGAGTCCCGAGTCCTGGACATCCGAGTCCGAGTCCGAGTCCGAGTCCCTGGAGTCCGAGTCCGAGTCCGAGTCCGAGTCCAAGTCCGAGTCCTGGCATCCGAGTCCCGAGTCCTGGACATCCGAGTCCGAGTCCGAGTCCGAGTCCCGATGGGAACATCTTATATTGCAAATTTTTTTTACGTCACATTATTTTCATTATGATAAATGCCTTACTGTGAACTCTCAATAACATAAATAGTTTCTGGTTCATTGAAAACTTCCATTGTCAGAGAATTTAATTTATTGTAACTTTTCTTAGTACGAATGCGGACAACTATAAAGGCTTGCTCATAAAGAGTGATTTGTCGCCGTGACATGTCGCTTGGTGCTTAAGGAGATTAAGTTCAGTAAGATTTCCAGCTATTAACACTAAAAATTCTGACAGAAGGTAAGAAAATTGAATTGGAAATGTTGAGATAAATGTCTATGGTTAGATTTTCGGTGATGCTTTCGTGTATTGGTGGAATTTCAGAAGTTTTAATGACCAAAATACTAAACAAGTGTGAACAAATGGCTCATATGTGAACAAGCCTTATCAGGCCAAGTATTTTGCTTGTATCCACAGTAATTATGGAGAGTTGACTCTATTATTGTTTCTGTGATACCTCAATGAAGAAAAGATACATAAATTAATATTTGTTCATTTCAAAGGCCTATAATTTTATCTTTTATCATTTATAAGTCAACAGAACAAAAAGATAACAAAAGAAAGTTTCCAACTGAAATGGAAAAAGTATTCTGTTTGAGACTGCCCAAGATATCCCAGGCTGGGGTCTATGGACAAACGTGTGTTATAGATTAATCCATCTCCAAATGCTTAATATCAATTTCAATACTTGTCTGTGTCATACGTGTATAACGAGTGTATACGAGCATAAAACGACTAATCTTAACGTCTATCATCTATTTGGGCACATTCTCGTACCGTTACGGCGATCGATGTTTTAAAGTTCATGTTCAAAATACCGCTCAATCGAGCAAGGTCACGCGCGAAAATAGCAGGGGGTTTTTGGCGTGCCCTGGGGTAATTTTTGGAGCTAAAATTAAAAGCGGAAAATGGAAAAATTGCCGGTCTCGTTGCCGATCTCGTTGCCGGTCTCGGCCCGATTTTCGCCCGAGTCACGAGTCACCATTGGTCGAGTCAGAGTCTGAGACCGAGTCCTTGTGGCTCGAGTCCGAGTCCGAGTCCGAGTCCCGAGAAATAGGGACTCGAGACCGGTCTCGAGTCCGAGTCCGGACTCGAGTCCTACAGCACTGCTACCCATGCTTGCCATCCTAATGATCGGTTGCTAATTCACATGAATGTATCATGTGAAATATTATTGTGATGTATATGTATGCATGTATTTACAAAATGATTGTAAAGCGCAAAGAGAACCGTCCGAGTTATTATGGGCTTAATAAGTATTCTCTATTAGTAGTATTATTATTATAAATATGCAATTGTATACCACTATGCTGGTTTTGTATTCAATTTCAACATTGGCTTCGTTGCAACAAGTTGAAATACTCTTATTTAGATAAATAATCTGTGCTCCATTGGTCTCTTCGCCTCTTCTTTCATTATACACCATTTCGATTTGTTTAAAATCTTTGTGTGTTCCATTCGCCTTCCAGCAGTTTCTGACCATTCCATCGGATGTGGGGGTCATCATTCTTCTTCCCTTACCTTCCCTTTGGAAAGGGGTCACTTGATCTTCTTGAACACGTTCATCTCCAGTGCCCAACAGCTACACCATATAATTGCAGATAAACAGTGCTAAAATATAATGTTACTCGAAACATACATTTGTTTTAATTAAATTGCAGCCAGGCGTCATACACGAAATAAAATACCCTATTCCTGGAACATATATTTTCCAAAACCATTAGGTTTTCTAATCTAGGAACCTATGTTACTTTTACTCTCCCTGGTGACTGATGAATCTCGGACAGCATGATCATGCCTTGGGTACGGAATCAAGCAGACCGACTTCTGCTTTCTTTTTATTAGGTTGACAAGCAAAATAACATGAATAATTAAGTCTGTTGGGCTGCAAAAAATAAAAGCGAATGAAATATTAACGATTGAAAACACGACTTGCTTTCTGGGAAGGAAGGATATGTTGGAGGAGGAAAGCTTTTTTATTCCTCAGGTGATAACTGTCCCTTCACCTAGATTCAAAAGACACTCTACCAATTATCGTCTTAGCTGTGACAAAAAGCAACTTATTTCTTATAATTCAAGATAATTTTTGTACAGGTAGAGGAGTGATATTTACCTTGAATTGACATGACTCCTCCTCGTTTTAAGGGAGTTGCAGAGTTGGATTTTAAAGTTTCTTGGCATATTTGTAAACTACGAAAATATGTCATATTATCATTATTACAATATTATTCATGATAATAATTTTCTGCAAAGCATTGTGTTAAAGTATAGCTTAAATATTATCATTATCATTATAATTGATAAATATATTTTCACGGAGAAGTCTAATTATCTATCTGGTGGTGGTATGCGTTTTACTTTTTTTTTTTAATAAATGTTATTAAGTGTATTTCTTCTCCCAGGGGCAGCGGATCGTCTTTCAAAGTGGGGGAGGCACCAGCAAAAAGGACACTTTTTTGGAAAAAAGGGCACCTACAAGGGGTGAACATAAAGCGAAAAGGGGGAATCATTTTGGGACATTGATATTACCCTACAGTCCAATTAATACATTATCAAGCACCATCTTCTTCATTTTTATTGCGGTTCTGGAAACTTCTCCAACTTCGCCAATAAGTATAGTTGAGTGTAATGGCTTAATGATTCATGTGTGAGAGAGCAAAGCGAACGAGCAAAATTTTTTAAAGACCTCTTTCAAATGGGATAGGCATTGTGCCCCTCTTGCCTCCAGCTCCACTGGCTAACATTGTAGTTGTAGTAATATAGGTACCTGTTACTATATAGCCGCACCGAATCTTTGTGGCTAGATATAGCTCTTTTTGTAAGAAACAGTGGGAAATATAGGTAAAAGGGGGCACTTATCGGAAGAGCAAAGGTCTTATGGGCACTTATAAGAGGTGAAAAGGGGCACTTATGAGAAGAGGAAACATATTAGATAGGAAAGGGGGCACTAACCAGAAGTAAAGAGAGGGACTTTATCAGATTTAAAAAGGGGCATATATCAGAAGGGGAAAATGAGAACTTATTATTAGAAGTAAAAAGGGGCATCTATCAGAAGTAAAAATGCACTTATCAAAGGAGAAAGGGCACATTATTAAAGAGAAAAGGGGCAATTATTAGATTTTTAAAAAGGGCATCTATCACAAGGGGAAAAGGACACTTATTTGAAGGGAAATGGCGCACCTATCCAATGTAAAATTGCACTTATCAGAAGGAGACAATTATCATATTTGAAAAGGGGCACCTATCAGAAGGAGAAAAAAAGGGCACTTATCAAAAACTTTAAGTGGCACTATAGTAGTAAAATTGGGCACTTATCAGAGAGAAAAGGGGATTTTTTTTATAAATAAAAAGAGCACCTATGGGTTACTTGAAAAATGGGAGGCACTGTGCCCCCTACCCCCGGGCGCGCCACCTCTTTCTTCTCCCTTTTTGAAATTAAATAAAGTTTACGTCATTTGAAATAATGGTTACAAGTGATGCGTAAAGACAACATACATTCTCTATTTATAACTCGGGAAATATTTACCCCCCTAAGAATAGATAATGTATATCCTTGTCATCTCCTATATCTCAAACCATGCCTGTAAAAAAAAAAAAAATTGATCGAAAAGGGCTATTTTATTCACGATTGATATTGATGCTTTTTAAGACATTATTTTTTTTTTTACAATACGGTTAACAACATGATAATGACTTATGAACATTGATGAAAAGAATAATTTTAAAAATTGCAAATGTTACGGTAAAAGGGAAGTAGAGTGGGGGCCTGTTCGCAGGATATAAACAACATTATGAAATCTAAAATATAAAGATTTGTCACCGTTCAGAAATACTTGGAAATGACCAGTAAACCTGACGACGGCCAGGTTATTTGCGAAATTTTCACCTTGTTCTGATTACCTCTTGGTTGCTCTAAATGACCTTAAGGCTTGCCCGATATGACAACAACTAATGTATGCAACCGGCATTTGAATATTGAAAAAAGTAAGTGGTAAGAGATGAATTCCATATTTCATCACTCCGCACTTAGGAATAAAGTATGCATATACATTTGTCAAGATTTTGAACTTGTCTGCTGAACATGTCAAGTGGAGTTTAAGCTTAACCTAGAGCACATGGGCTCCAAACCCATGAAACATACGCTGCAAAATATTGTTAAGGCAGCACCTTTTTTTTTTTTTTTTTTTGAAAAGGTAGCCTCAAATGTCATTGCCTTTCGTATCGTGTGAATCTTCGATTAGACACTTGAACTTGAAAAACGAGGCTGTGCCTATATAATAATACATGCCTTCGTATTGGATTTCTTTCCCGTCGGACGAAGCTTCTTTTCAGACCTAAGGTTAATAAACCCTGGTCAAATTCTATACACTGAAAACACAAAGGCAGACAATAAAATATTGTGCACACTTGGGTTGAACAACTGTTTGGTCTGCTCATTAACAATTCTTTCTCCATAAATAGTAGGCAATTTGAAGAGCTTTGTTTTCATGTTATCCTAGGTTACATCACTGCTCTGATTTTCTTCCACATGGAAATTTAAAAAACAGTAGAAAAACTCAAAATTCATCCTTGAATACATTTACAATATAGAGCTGATTCAAAATTGCGGTAACAACACATTATTTGGACAGACAATTTCTTTTCTTTTCTCCTTCATTTTTTAATTTTATTTTCGGGCATAGAATATACTCGCAATCTTAAAAGGTTGGTCACAATCGGTCGTGTACCTCCTTGCGTGTGGTCTGCGACGCATTTCGCAGAAAATCCTTGCGTCGGACGCACGGGTCTCCACATTTTTCCAAGCACGTGGGAGCACGCAGGACACGCAAGAAGGCTGTTGGATATGTCCAACAATCTCTGCGTGTGGCTACGTGTTCTGATGAACGCACGTGACACACGCAGCCATCGTACTTCCTGCACGTGTTTCTTGCGACCATCGCACGGGCTCCTTGCGTAGGTCTCACGAAGCCCACGGCTCCATACGGAGCCTTGACATGTCGCGCGTCGGTTGCACGTCGGTTGCACGGTACCTGGACGGGGCCTTACATTTGCCTCAAGAGTTCTTGCAGGCAATAGGGGGTATGTTAATGAGGAGAGTGCAAGACGCCCAAGAGGGGATGAAGAGAGGTGCACGACTGGTTGTGACCATAACAAACGAAAGACGGTACGAATCGCAGGAAATGGCCCACAACTGATCGCAGATGCAAACACGCACGTGCAAAAACACACACGATCAGTTGTAACCATAGCATTACTTTTGAAAGCGATGCTTTGTGCTGTTAATAACTACTGCGCTTTGGGTAAACTATTTATTTATTGAGGGGGTTTGATCTGAGCAGTGAAAAGGCAACTCATGTCCGCAACGCCAGTATAGCAGTTGAAAGTTCTTGGATGCCAAGGGACTCCCTTGACAAAGTCTCCAATATAACATACCTCGTTAGTGATCTCATCGCAAGAAAAAAAAAAATTTTTTTTTGAACAATAAGGATTGTAGTAGGTGTGGTGTATATTTCTTCATACTTGAAATAAATGATTAGCAATACGACATTGCTTGAACCATATACCATTGAACCAAACATGCATTTGCCATGTTTACGGCCAAATTAGAAACATAACTTTTCGTTGACATGGTTTAAAACAAAAAAAAAATCAATCCGCACGTCAATGTTGTGTTATACAGATGAACTAAAAAGAAAATGAGGACGGAGAATTGGTATAAGGAGTGAGCTCATGTTACGCATGTCAGTCAGTCCAAATATAGGCAACATGACAAATTGATAGGAGCCTTCGGGTAAGATTTAAACTACCTTTTGAAAAGTTGATGCCGAGAATCATTTCCGTCCATCAGCATGACATTTGGTTTTCCTTTTCCTCGGAATTGTTTTGATTTTCTTCAGTTTTTCTGCTATAAGATAGAAAGTAAAGGGAAAGGGTTTTGGAGCGTAAGCGTAGTTAGACAATTATTGTGCGCAAGGGTGACCTGAAATTGCTTGTTTTCCTCGGGGTTTTTTTTTTTTTTTTTGGGGGGGGGTCATTACATTTTTAAATTTTCGCTAATCGGAAAACTTTATCGGTACAAATCAAATCAAACAGATCGGTAACTGAAATAAAATCCTGGCATGATAGGATTTGTTATCAAAAACAAACAGAACGCGAAAATGTTAGGGGCGACGATTTCTTGTCAAGCCCTGGGGGACATTAGTGTCTGAGCGGGGAAGGGTCTGTAAGAGTATAAACCTCCCCCCTCCCCCCCCCCCCCCTGATTAAAAAGATTTTGCACTTAGCAGTATAAAAGCTTTGCATTCTAGCTCGACATCCTGGTAAATTATATGTTTATTTGGCGAGGTCACGTAGCGCCCGAGCGAGAAAATATTCTGCATTTAACAGTTTGGAACTTTGCATTTTAGAGCTCTTTTGATCACACAAGAAAATCAAAGTATTTTATCGTTAAATCATCATTTAAACATTTTGTTTTCATTTTTCCAAATTTGGGAGGAGGGGGCGTCACCCTTGAACATTTTGCAGAGAGAGATGACCGGTAGCCTCGATTTGAGTTTATTTCAGATCTCTACATTATAATTCATTGCAAATTATGAATGGAACATCAATATATCTGATACTATTCTTCTTAGAAAAGTGGAACAATATAATAACAAATTGAGCAAGTTTCATTACAGTTTCCTTTTCACTTCCAAAGCTAAGGCTATATATGTAATTTTGAAGATCTTACCACGATAACCACCACTTATAATGCACTAATCATATCTGAGTGTCTTGGTTACGTTATAACAAAAGCAATTCACATCTTTATATTGGTTTAACGAACCGAGGACGTAAGAATGAGAAAGAGAAATGATATGCGATATACGATACCGCAATGTTGTTACATGGATATACGTTACATTGAAAAACAATTTAAAAAATATCTCCGTTGAATATCTAGCCTCAAACAAGTTCTTTTGCGATGTTATTGTTAACAGCATTTGAAAACCACCAATATCAGATTTCGAGAAGCAGGAAGCGACTTTGTTATTATTGCATGTTAAATGCATATCCACATTGAAATACAGAGTCATCAAAGGTTGTAGAATTGCAACTTCACCCTTAGAAAAAAAATGTTCTGAAAGGGTTCGTGTCTTCTGGAAAGAACCACACTCCTCCTATGAACGTTTTAAATCTATGACCGAAAATGTCATTGCCACCCCCTCCCATTGTTTAATAGTACATGTAAAAAGATCACTCGCCGGCTAAAAATGTATTCACATTTTCCTTTCACAATCCAATATATACATACATTCATAACACAGATAGTTTAATGGAACTTGTAGTTCTTGAAAGCTCCACCAAGATCCAGTTTCACGAGGCACTTTTCTTGCAATTAATCAAATTTCGCGTTCGCATTACAAATGTTGTCTCTGACCCTCAAGAAGTTAATATTCGGAGATGTTGTGGTTTTCTGACAATCACCCGATTACCACTTAGAACTACCCCGGATATAATTCCTCACGATAGGAGAATTACATTTAGGACAAATACTCATCTGCATTTACCCAACATGCCCAATGGGGGGTATATTTTATCCGTGGAACTCGCCCGGGGGGGGGGGGGTACTAAACATGAGGTGAAGAATGGAAAAGAAGTTAATAGCGTGATACAAAAAGATCATGAAATGATGTAAGTGTAAGTGAATGACAGGGTTTGGACAAAAATATTAGGCAAGATTACTTTTAAAAGAAAAAAAGGGGGGGGGGAGTCTGAATAAAACCAATATCTTCTTTTTAGTGATAGATGAGTGTATTTATCAACATTAAACCCCTTTTCTCCCTTAAGAATCAATATTCCATTCACTGTCCACCCGGGAGACATTATGGGACAAACATTTCGAAGAATTCTTTGTGAAATTGTGATCGATTTGTTTGAAGGGCTGTCGTGCCATGGTGCCGCCCACACTCATATATTTTCGAGGTATCTCTCATATATCCTTGTACCAACCACACAAATCTATCATCTTGGTATACTCTGGTGCCCCTGGCACTAATTAGTCATCGTCTAGAGCTAATTATTAAAGTTACGAAGCACTCAAATTTAAGGTAACATAAGAGACCCACTCGAAAAAAGTTATGTCCAAACTCAAGTTCTTTCCATTTAAAATGAACGAATACTTTTCAATGCCACTGATTTTATTTACTCCCAAAGCCCAGTAATTATACCAAATAGATGAAAGGACAAAATGTACCTGCCCGATAAGGGGTTTGGGGGCATGTTCCCTAGAAGATACTCAAATCATTTTCCAAACCAAAGGCATCCATTGCTCCTCAACCTTTTGTTTGTTTGTTTTTCTTTAAGTTTTACTGACTTTTTTCTATACATGCAAGGCGGTGGAGAGGTATACTGCAAAGTTTCATGGCCTGCTCCTACTGATCAAAACATCTGGTAATTGCAGCAACAACAACATATATATATATATATATATATATATATATATATATATATATATATATATATATATATATATATATATATATATAAGACAGACTAATGGAGCATGGCTGTTACTCGGAGTTTGACGCCTTAAGCGATCATCAGGCAAGTGATAGCTTCTAATATTTATAATTGCTCTGCGTAGACATTGAGCACTTTACGCTAGGATAGACCAAACCAGATATATATATATATATATCTCTCTCTCTCTCTCTCTCTCTCTATATATATATATATATATATATATATATATAGCGAGAGAGGTGTGGATGTGTGTATCGTTCTGTTGAACCATGTTAGATTTAGATATGTAACTGTATATATATATTTATATATATATATATATATGTACATACATACATACAAGTGTAAGGACAGCTTTTGCAACTCTCGTGGAAATAAATACAATGTGAAAGGAAATGAGACAATAATGGTTGCGTAGCTTAAAGGGAAGCTTGAATTCTGGGAAAGGTAAAAATAATTTTTGAGCTTTCTCATTCTTATTGTATTAGTTTGGAAGATTATCATAGCAGATATGTCCCCTGAGAAGGAGTGCCCTTCAAATGCCCTCACATTCAAAATATTACAAGAAACAGCTGAAATGTTCGGGCCGAAATTTGTTTGTTTGTAGTTCCATATACACATTTTTGTGTGCAGTGCATGTGACTCTCAGCAGGATTGAGTCAATTTCTTATGATTTTGGTGATTCCAAAACCTTCCAGCATACACAAATTCTTATGTGCTATTATAATCAACCTTTCTAATTTGCTTCGAGGCAATTTCTTTCACAATTCAATTTCATGACCAGAACTCAACTTTATCTTTAAATCAAAGGTCCGTAGAGCTATCCTCCCTTTGGAATTTTTGAAAAAGTTGAAAGAATGTCTCCACCGGGAATCAAACCCTGGTCAACGGCTTAGAATGCCAATGCCTTGACCACTAGACCATGGAGACGAGCCAGTGGTTTCGGTGACACCAGAATTAATTGACCGACATATTGACAAATCTTCAACCTTATTAATTAATTACTTTGTCGGGGACAGGTAAGTTTTGAACAATGACAAGCCGTATGGATCCAAGCGAATGCTTTGAGATACATATACATGTTAGAATACACTGTAAAAACTGGGGTGTTAAAACTGACACCAGTCGGTGTTAATAGAGGACCACACCCTCAGGTGTTAGCATTGCACCCTATGAAATATAGAGTTGGAACATAACACCAAAGGGTGTTAAAATAACAACCAAACGTGTTAGAATAACACAACTGAGTGTTGAACTAATACCACAAATTTAACACCGGTGTAAAATGCATGGTGTGGTCCTCTATGTACACCCATTAACACCACAGTTTTTGCTATGTAATTACATACAATTATATAAAATTACACTTGCATATAATTATTCTAAGAGGTACATTTATATGCTGCGATAAACGCTTTGTCAACTGTGGCGACAGAGATCTGAAGGGGATAATTTCAATATCATGACCGTTCTATTTCATTCAGCCATGATGCCTGATTGAAGTTATTGATCTATGGTAACATTATTTGGAGCTTAAGAGTATGTATTACCTCCCCATCCCTTTCTCACTCTCTCTCTCCCTCCCTCTCTCTCTCTCTCTCATTCTCTGCACCATTTTTTCTCCCTCTCTCATTCCCTCTCCCTGGTTCTCCCTATCTCTAGCTCTTTCCTAACCTGTCTTACTCTCTCTCTCTCTCCACCCCTCACTCTTTCTCTCTCTCTCTCTCTCTCTCTCTCTCTCTCTCTCTCTCCTCCTCCTATTCTAGTTCTCTATCCCTCCTAAATTATATTTTTATGTGACAGCGCGCGGATTAATTTCACAGAATTGATATAACAGAATAATCTCTTTCTAATGAATAAGTGCATCGACGGTACTCTCCCAAGACCACTAGCGTACCCAAGGGGGGGGGGCAGGGGGCAGACTCCCCCCCCCCCCCCCCAACAACTTTTGACAGAAAAAAATAATTTTCCGCCGTTTTAGACCTTTTTTTTTTTGGCTTATCAGAAAATTCTGGACCCCATAAAATGTGATACCCCCACCACTGAGCGACTTTTGGAGCGCTGGCGAAAAAAAAATTGTCGCCAGCCATCCCCCTCCCCTCCCCCCACTGAGCGAGTTTTGGAGGGCTGGCTAGAAGAAAAATATACGGGTCTCCCTCCAAGCAGAATTTGACAGTTTGACAAAATTTGCCCCTGTCTAAAAAATCCTGGGTACTCCACTGTCCAAGACATCTTATTTTTGATGAGCTGGTGGTCTGTTTTGAAGTTAATAGAGTCTAAACACTTTTACCCATTTGGTAATAACAGATGTGATAATAATTTAAGATGGTACTATTCTTTGGGGTATAAATACTGGGCCGTCTGTCGAGTGCCAAATTCTTTACCACAAAGTTAAATACTTTCAGACTTTCTATGATTGATTCATTTTGAACAGCTTATCAATATCAATGACCTACAGTAGCTTTGTATTTAAAGGTGTCACCCTTCGTGCTCTGAAAGTCAAATATGTGCCAAGAAATGTGACCTTCGACCGACACTCTTTAGTCTACACAATCAAGTAAAATACAATCTTGAAGACAGTGTCTACAGGTTCGCCGAGAATCTGTTTCCCTTTTCCACATCCTCTGAATGCCTGGCGTCAATAAACAATGATAAACAAGCTTCGATCCACTGCACAAACTCCTGATCAACAGGGGATGATCGTTCGCCTCTTTTTAAGGCACAGGCAGACAACATACTTCAACGGACTCTAAATTATGGGGTGACGATGCTTATCGGATTGCAGCCTCTCTGGACGTCGTCTTCATCTCCATCTTCTTCAATTACAATCAAATGTTTGTTTACCGTGGCAACTGAAGAGGGGGAAGATGGGGGTAGAAGGGGAGAACTGGGAGGCTGTCCTGTCATGGATGAGTTGAGGTATCAGCAAATTATTCAAAATGAAGCTATGGTGTCCCCAATGAGCTTTTCACACAGCCGCACTTGACTCATGGATGATTGCAAGGATATTTGTGCCAGACTCTATTTTTAAAACAGATAAGAGAGAAAAATGGACCTGATAAGGGAAATGCAACACATTTAGTAGAAAACGTGTCATCCCTAATCATGAGTATGCTGTGAATTCATTGACTGAATTCCAGCTATCTTCACATTCTGATTCTGAACTGACGGTATCATGGGGCGGTGATGAGGGGGAACAAGAGGTTCAGGTCTAATAGGAATGGTGGAAGACAACAAAGTTATTGTTGACTGGCACAGTCAGAAAACTATCGATCTAATGTGCTTCACATGACAAGCAGGAAGCACTTGCAACAGTTCACGAAAGCACTGCATAGAATTATGCATGAAGCTCATTCAAGAGTTCATGAAAGATTGAAAAGCGCATGAAGATTAGCAGTATAGCTCATGGAGGTCAAAAAGAAGATTATAAGGCAAGTTATATGTAAAGGAATGTCAACAAGAAATTTCAGCAAGAAAGAAAGTATTTGCAGGAGAGTGTTAGTCAATTCTTTAATAGGTACAGAGCGTCTACATATATCCAAAGTATCCACAACACAAACAGTGAAAAATTACATCAATCAGACCAACTTTACTATTTTAGACCGATCTTTACTCAACTCCCGGACACCAACCACATAACATTAAACAATACATCTAGTCATCTAAATAAATATTCATATGACCATATTCGTAAAACCTTCTTACACTTGTTAAGTACTTATCATTATAATCATAATTATAACGATAAGCACTTAACAATTGTAAGAACTTCAAATGTATATTCCGATGTAAATGTCAGTCCTGATGAAGATCACAGATCACAGATCGAAAATTTGACGAATATTAAAGGAGGATAATAAAAGCTACGACCATCTCATAGTGATAATTTCTTTCACTATACCTTCCACTAAACAACTATGAGTGACCACCAGCATTGTGTTCGAGGAACATTTCACACAGTATATATACATAACGTTGTAAAGTCCACTTATTGGCGTAGTAATAGAAGAATAACATTATTTGCCAATTGAAGTTTATTGGGAAATAATGTATCTTCACTCTTCATCCACCCCTTTCTCTCTCCCTCTCTCTCCCTCTCCCCCCCCCCCCTCTCTTCCTCTCTCTGTCTGTCTGTCTCTGTCTGTCCCTTTCTCTCTATCTATCTCTCTCTCTCTCTCTCTTGATGAAATTTTCATACGATATGAAAGTTCTTGTGGTCTCTTAAAGGGGCTTGCGATAATTTCCTATAGTTATAGATTTTAATAGTTACGATGATAATGGTGGTTTCTTGTACATCACTCATGTCCGTCACGCCGTGAGGCTCTGTAGCGCTTTATCATAATCCATGATATCGGGTACCCTTTTACACCTGGGTTGAGAGTGGCAATTGTGTTAGTCCCAGGTGGGCTTCGAACACTCAACCTCCTGATTGAGATTCGTGTGAAGAACCACTATACTACGACACATCCAGTCGTGTATCTGCCATTTATCTGGTGTTTATCTTACATCTACGGATCCAAATTTCCGATGATCGCAGGGTATAGCAGGAAATAGCAGGACTTAGCAGGATTTGTAGGACACTGTAGGTTTACAAGAAAATAGCAACAGAAAAGGTGCAATGTGGGGATTGAGAAGGATAATGCAAAGAAAATAAAAGAAGATTCGTCTTTCTTTTGAAACGCACGCAATTTGTGAAATATTAAAAATCGTAATCTTTTGAAGGAATCTCAAGCACTTCCGTATCGCCTGAGCATGATGGGGAGGTCTTTTATTACCTCTTTGATTAAAAATCAAATGGATAAAAGCATGCGATTTGATGCAAATTCTAAGTACTTTTGAAATGTTCGAGCAAGTACATTACGTGTACACATGACTTATCTACTTCTCTACTTAGCTAAAACTATCTAAGATAATGTTTTATCTGCACAATCGTCGCGAACTTTAAAAAAAAAAGAAGTTTAGTGGTTTCATTAATCGAACATGAGGTATCCTATGTTTTTATTTCGGAAATGAACATTCTCTTAAAAGGATCAAGACTTAAATGGCATGCCGATGAATTGGTTTTATATTTATCCTTATTCATTTCCAGAAGCTGTTGTTACAATGCGATTTAAGGCTCTCGCGTTGTTTCCTTAAAATAGCTTTTGGTGGATCTTTTTTCTGATACTCTGAAACAAGCAATCAGAAAAATAAACATAAATTCTCGCAAAGCTCTTTATGAAAATATTCAGGATTTCAGGCGAACTCACTGAAGAAAAAAATCTGGATCTAAAGGCTTGTTAGAAATTTATACCTCACTACTACTTATGTGAGGAATAATTTTTTCCACCTGGCATACTTTCCGTGTAATAAACGTTCTAATGATCTGTATTTATGTCAGTATCACCACAACCCTCTCTAATGTTCTACCTTCATGTTTTATTGATATCAATATAATTATCATAACTCATCAATATCTTTTCACTGTTTCTCTACAGTAATGTCAGTGTCATGAAATCAAATATGAGAATGATGTTAATTATACGAATAGTTGATTAAAGGACGCATAATATCAAACATCTCTATTCACTATTATATTCAGCAATCATTATATATTTTTCTATTATACCTTTTTATGATATTTGCTAGTATCAATTGTAGCACAATAAGGTATATTTCATTCCCATTAATAAACATTTTCATTTGTAGCTATCAGCTATCAACTAGAAGTCGTCACTGTGCTAAAAGCATGCGACTTACATTCCCAAACACATCTATAATTCATCAGCTGTCTTCAATCTACATTCCTCACTCAAGATTAGAATGATTAGTGGCTTTTTTTCTATCCTAAAGCAGATCTAAGACGTTAGAATACAACAACTTGTTGAAGGTTATGGTACAATTTCAAAGCGGGCTGACAGATGAACGAAAGGAATACAGCCATGAAATCAATTACCTCAAGGTAAGAGGGGTGAGCATTTCAGTCTGGGAGAAGGTATGAAGGTATTTCTGGACAATAAGCCTATTGGATTTGATTAGCGATTGTCATCATGGTAATAGGGGATTTCCCTTGCTTTACAGAATTTCATACTATTCACAGGAATGTAAATCATGTGACATTGGAAAAACACTCAATAGATCTCCATATCGTGTTCTCCCCTTATCGAATCCAATCCTAAAGTAATCAGACTTAACTTTTTAACATTAGAATCGTTAAAGGATTTTGAGTTTGATGAAATCTCAATAAATTATAATGATAGCGGTTAGAATTTAAAAACGGCCCTCTAAAAAACAACATGTTAAATCATCATTTAAAAGGGCCGAGGAATAATCACTTTTCGAAATGGTAGATGAACACTTTTAACATGTCGGATTCAAGCTTTATAGTGTTGCATCCAGCATTTTAAAAGTGTTGATATACCAGTTTGGAAAAGTGGTCACTCCTCGGCCATTTTAAGTGGTGTTCTACCATTTTCGTTTTTAGAGTGTGGCATTTGGAGCAAAATTTTGTCTACCATGAGCTTTTTTAAGTGTTGGAATGACAAAAGATATTTTGATTTGAATCTTACTTCATATAACCTTGTTTCAATTCTTTTTGCTCACATGTTCCTTGCTGAGTGGACCCTAGAACTTTTTTAAATGCACCCCCCCCCCCCTTGCAAAAGTCATAGCGATATTTTTGTCCTAGTCATACTTCGTCCCAGACGTCGTCAGAATAGTATCGTTACTCCTCTCTCTTCGCTAAGGAATTACCCCCTTGTCTTCTCCTTTTTTCTTCTCTCTCTTCGCTAAGGAATTACCCCTTTGTCTTCTCCTTATTTCTTCTCTCTCCTCGCTAAGGAATTACCCACTTGTCTTCTCCTTATTCCTTCTCTCTCCTCGCTAAGGAATTAACCCCCTTGTCTCCTAGGTGAGCCAAATCGGGACAGAAGGCTTGATGTTTGCCCTCCTCCACTCCAATTATACCATACTGACAAGATGGAAAAGGGTAAACATGAGAAGGTGGGCGCGATGTGAGAGAGCTGCAGCAAAACTCTCTTCGATCCAAAATCAGATTGAGAGATGGAAAAGAACGAAGAAAGAGGTGTAGAGGCAGAGAGAATAGAACGACAGAGGTAGAGAGAAGCAGCGAGAGAGGAATGGAGAGAGAGTAAGAAAGAGAGAGGGTGTTTAAAGAAAGACATATGTGAGAGGACATGGTAGGAGTGAGACAGAGAAAGAGAGCGATGGAAAGAGCTGTATGAGCGGGGGTAAGGGACCTGAGGTTGTGTTCTTTTCTGGGTTATCGGCGAGCTAGTTTTGATTGATTTTAATACACTAAACAAATTGACGTAGATCTCTGCAAAAATGAAGAAATTATATATTAAATTGTATATCTCAAGTTCAGAAACTGATTTGATATATGATAGAAAAAGCAAAAAAATTATTTAAAACCTATCGTGGTTTTTCTCAAATTCATTTGATTGTATTTTTATTATTGTATTTTTAATTTTTTGCTGTTTTATAATTTCCATTAATCATATGTTCGTTCGGATAATATAGAGAATTATGTCCAGGGAAAATATAAAAATGAATCGACACCCCAATACTTCTGATAGTAATTTAATTTCTCCATTTGTTGTTGTTTTCTTCCTTCTCCTCTCATCCTAATACACTTCTACCAACGAAGACTTGTTACAAACATTAATTTCTCATCTACTTGCAAAATACTTCTCTTCTTTTCTACAAGACACCATACAATCTTCAAACAATGCAGTGTTCGTTTTGATCTGTTGATCGTGAACGAAATGTAAATTTATTGAAGATTAAATCGACGTGTTGAATTAACACTTACTCTTTTGAATGACATTCTGAGAAATGTATTCAGCAGAAGGCACTTGTATGCATTAAATTGTCATACAGGTGCATAGAGCCACTAGTTATCAGTATATCAGTAAAGTCAGTCGATCTTCATACTTGGGAACCTTTTTTCTTCCTTTCACTAATAATGATCTTGAATTCAGGTTACTCTTCCCACCATCATTCGTATTCGCTCCTGATGTCCTGATGTCAGGAATGGCGTCAGCTCACGTCATAGTACCCTGATGTTCAGAGGCGTCAACTTATCTTTCACTACAACATGAAACTAATCACGTGAAAGCGCCGTATAATTTACACGGCAGTTAGAAATTCTCATTCACACATAAGAAGCAGAGCAGAAAAATTCCGCTCGACAAAATAAGCGTATAGTGCACATTTCACATTTCTGTATTTTATAACATAGGATTTTCTTTTCCTTCACCCTTGGCAGATGTGTTTATCATCCAAATCATCTTACATTCATTTTCCGTTCAACTGAACTTTTCAAATAAAATCAAATAAAATATGTCATTCTACAAATAGATTTTCAACATTTCAGGTAACGTATACATTTTTCGTTTCCCATTTGTTATAAAGGGCAGTATTGGTGTTGATGCATATTTTAAGTTCCTTCAGAATAGTAAACCACACCATTTTTCCTTTCATCTTTTCCTTTTTAATTCTTTATGATCAATGCTTTTGTAATACATAAACTCCAATAGACAAAGGCCAAGATATTATCTATACTTTTCTAGAGCAATTCTGCAACAAAGTATTAATCAAGGTCTACATTATAAACATTGTTTTTTTTAACCATCTCAACTAGTTTATCCAAAAAAAGGAATGTTCATTTTACATTTCAAGAGAGCATGAATTATCTTCTTTACAGTTGAATGTTACACATATATCAGAATGACTAAGTTGCCACAGAAATAACATCCTTTTGGTAGGAATCAAGGTATAAAGAATAAGCACAAGATTAAAGTGATTATAGAGGGCATTCATTGCGCGCAGCTACTCTTTTCACATCCCCTTGCTATTCAGTTACACCTAAAAATCGATGCAGATTGGTGAAAGTTTGAACGAAATCGGACAAGCAATAGAAATTCATGATTTTTTTTAAAGTTGTAATCACTATACATATAGGAATTTCAAATTGGCCTTATCGGTACGATGCTGTGATGCAGCGGCGGTCAACTTTCCCATTCGCTCCAACAACAAAAAAACAACAACAAAATGACTAAAATTTCAATTTTTCAAAATTATTTGATATGGCTATATTAAGAGGGGTGTCAATAAAATGGTGAACATAAGGGGAGCAGAATCCTTCCCCCTACTCAACCAACCACTGGGACTTCACCCGCAGAAAGCAATATAGCATCTATCGAGTGGAGTGCATTATCCTTTCATAGGAAATACTAGTATAATGTTCATAGTCTGTACGGAAAAGGCATTAGGATAGAGATTGAGAGAACTTGAATGTTAAATAGGTAGATGAAACAAGATGAGATGACATAGATATGAAATCGATATGGTGTAGACAGAGAATGAGGTAATTAGGTAACGAGCCCGTGCACAGCGGTGTAGCACTGACATTAAAGGAATAGGTGGGTTCCCCAGAAAAGATTAGCATATGACTTAAAGGTTTCTGAGTCTCATTTTATTCCAACTTATAAATGAACATCATTGTTCTTGAAAACGATCCATTAACTTTTTTCTTTCCCTTCTTTTTTTTTCCTTATTTTTTTATGTTCACTCCTTTTTCCTTTCACCTTTTTTAAATCGACCTATTTCCCCCTTCCGTCTCATGTGTCTGTTTACATAAATGTGTATCATCATTTACTTAGGGGATTTTGTTTTTCTCTCAATTTTTTTTCTAAACACGAGAAACTAGGTACAGATGCAGCAGAATGTGAGCTAAGATATTTTCTATATTTCAACAGATCCTTTTTCTTGGAAAATAAAGGGGAAGTCCAACCCAGTATTTAGTTGATTTGAATCCAAGGAAAAATTAAAGAAACAGATTAGTGGAAGTTTGAACAAAATCCGATAAGAAATAAGAAAGTATTGATTTTTTTGAAGTTGTAATCAATCAAACAGAAAGTGGCAACTCCGTGACGTCTCTAGCGAGCTCCTCTCCCATTTGGTCTGTACAGAAAATTTCCTAAATGTTCATTTTCTTAATTGTTGATGAAGGAATAAATTCGTTTCATAGAGGTTTTGTGTAGGAGCATTTGTCAAATGGTTTTATTTAGGGTGCATGTATGATTCGATATTTTCTTTAGAAAAAAATGTAACTTTTTATATTTCATGTACAGGATAAATGGAAAAGGGGCTCGTAAGATACGTCACGGAGTTGCCAATATGTGTCTGAGTAATTACAACTACCAAAAAAAAAATCATAACTTGCCTTTTTCTTATCTGATTTTGCTCACACTATCACTGATATTTCTTTTCTTTTCTTTTTTCTGCTTCTTTTGAAATCAACTTGATATCAGGGTCGACTTCCCCTTAAGCCGGGATATGCAAAGGAATGACTGCTTCACTTCCTTTACTCCCTGAGATCAGTCGTTCCTCGGGCCAGCTCAGTGGAACTACTCTCCTAAATTGATGGATAAAGATCCGATTACCTCATTTTAACCTCCTATCCAACACAAGCTAAAGGCTATTCAACTGAATACCTACTGGGGGTTTTTCTCAAAGCACCTCGCACCTGCTATATGTGTATCCACTCGTGGAATATCTGAGCCAAAGTTGCCAATGGTTGTCCTTTGAGCAAGGGATGTGGAGAGTTATCTTAGCCTATCAGTGGATGCTTTGAAGATCAGCGTTTCGTTTACATGATAGATATCAAGTGTGTCAGATGCAAATGAACAAAGATCTAGGGGAATTTATATTTCACTTTGTTTGTTCAAGTGATAGGTAACGTCCAATCTACTTAATTTGATAAGAGAGATTGGAAAGCTTACACCTGTTCGTGATTACAAATAACCTGTCAGGATGTTCGATACAATGGATTTCACCACGAATTCAATTTCTTTTTCCTTTGAACATGATTGACGGCAGCGTTACTAAAACGCCAGTTGCCTTTAATAATTTTAAAATAAACTTTTTTGCCAATGATTCGATATTCTCTATTACTATTCACCTCAGCGTGCTCAGAGCGATAATTAAAATATGTTTTTTTATACCTGTGTATCAAATACGCCTTATTATCGAAATAAAGCAGTGCAGATCTTTTTTGGTAAAAGTGAGCATGTTCGACCACATCTCCTTTCTAATTATTGGTATTCTGCATAGAGAAATGCCGTCTCTAAAGAGAAGATTATTAAATGTCGTTTTCTTAAAAGCATCACTCCTTCTACCCACTGAGCCCCCAGGTACCAATGATACAGTCTGTCTTCTCTCAGTCTTTCTACATCCATTGCTTTCTTGCTAACTACTGTTTCATCGTGGAGGTGTTGTGGTCGGTGGAGGTATTGTGGTCTACTGGATAAGTCTCCAAACTGTGAACCACAAGGTACGGGGTTCGATTCCTTCCTGCAGAACTAATGTGTTTTGGCAAGACATTAATCTGCATTTGCCACACTCGATCCAGATGTGGTAAGTGGGTACTTGGTAGGATTTATGAATGTACTGAGCGCTACGGTTGCCGGAGCTAAAGGGTAATAATATCCAAAGGCCTTTGGAAGTGCATAGAGACGTTTTATCATAATGTGATATGCGCTATTCAAGAACGAAATATCATTATTATATTATTTATTGATTTATTTCCCTTATCATCTTCCATTTCTTCTGCTTTTGACACTTAAAAAAAAAGATGATATGAATTTGTTTTGATTCTTTATTATTGATGTTCATTTCGCTTTCTTTCCATATGTCTGTCACAATGTCTGTTGAATCACTGCCTTCATCTCCTCCCTGTTCATACAGAAATTGTCCTATCCTTTTTAACTGATTAGTTTGTGTGAACACAACAACTGACATGCCTGGTTTTATTTAGGGATCAAAGAAACACGATGACTGGATAGGAAATAAGAATGAGCAATCGTAACCGTTTCAATTCATCATGTCCTGATGAAAACAAAAGATTAATTTTGATCAGCCTCAGGTGTGCGGTGTACACATCGGTCTCGAATATGAAAAGTTAAGCCGACCGCATATACGCTATACGATCTGACTGCGATCCGAATTTTTGTTGCAAGAATTTGTAATAGCATGTGACATGAACATTAAACTATTATTGATCGAGGTTCTTAAGAGTCATATGAATGATAAAATCGAATTTCGGAGTATTGCAAGGCTCTTTTCATGAAGAATAGCTGAATTGGCTCCAGATCGTAGTAACTTCAGACCATCCGCGTGATTGTCTACGGTTTGAAGCCGATTTGGCCTCTACTTCAACTCGAAGACGGTTTACAATGCACCAAATTTCGATTTTTGTATTATTATTCAGAACTTCAGTCAGGAATATTATAGTTTATTTATTTCCCTTTCCCATGCAATTCCGATTTTCTTTGAAAATTATTTGATCAGTTGGATCCTATTGTATGCGGCTTAATTATTTCCCTCACTCTCAACGGAATCGACTAATTTATCATGCTGAATCGCTAAGGATTTTGTATGATTATTGCTAAGATCACGTTTCCTTTATCGATTTGAAGGAAAACAAATCGCCTGATATTTCATTTGTTTTGCTCAAAAGTAATGTTTTATGTTTTTTATCAAGTAATGATCAAAATAAAGTACTCGTGTTAATGCTGCTTAGTTTACCATTTTGCCATGAAAAAAGGATATCGTCATACACATACACTGTTACAATATAAAGCACAATTAGTATTTCTTCTTCTATCTAAATCATTGATTTTGAGAAATTTTCTTAGAAGTCTTTATGCTCTGACAAATGATATTTCGTTTGTTATTATTGTGTTCAGGTGGCTTAGTACATTTTTCTTAACATTCCTTTTCGTACGTTATATGGATGTACTAAGTCAGTACATAGTATTCCGAAGGGGGGGGGGGGAGAGACACACAAACAATATGAATGAGGATGACATTTCGATTTTTTTTAAAGTACAAAGTTCAACCTCTGCATACTCGAAACATAAAATGTAAACAAGGAGGATGAAAGACACCGCTTTAATTTCATGGGTAGCAGAAGTAAAACGATTGCCGAATCTTACGTCATCATTGCGTACTGCTCTTAAAATGAATAACTTGTGACATCACTGAGCAAAATGGAAGTTTTAAAGAAGAGGTGATTTTCGATGCACTTGGGTCTATTTTCGTTTTTTTTTTTTTTTTTTTTTTTTTTTTAGGAATTCAATGTTTTCGCATCATGGCGCATTCTCGTGTCCATCAATATCTTGAAAAGCATATGTGTGAAATCACTTAAACGAAAATATTGAGCGGAATCATTTGTCAAAGTCCAGCAGTATTCTTGCAAACTTAAAGATCTACGGTAGTTCGGAACATACTGGACATCAAAAGGAAAACTGTTTATATATTCTCAGATGAAGTCTCATAGAGAAAATTCATTAGAATAGCTCAGTGTCCTTAAAAAAAAAAAAAAGGACTTTTGGTGATTTGTATAATATGTATTTCCTGTATTAACTATATACAGGGTGGCCCAGAAAGAATGCAACACCTGAGATCTATAATTTCAAGGACATCATTGACGCATTATCATTATTTTTCTAATTGGGTAGGAAATTCCCGAGTAAAATGACACCAAGAAATCTATTTCGGGTAAGGCGTTTTTATTCTACTACTATTTTTGTCAGGCAATGTCATTTTCAAAAGTTGCTATTTTTCAACTGTAGTCATGCTTGAAACAGCGATAATTTTGCTTATGACGGCTTTCCATACAATCTTCGTTTCATTCACGTTGTCTTTTTCAAAGCGAGAGCTGTCATTCGTTGGTCTACAAAGCCGTCATAGGTAAATTTATCGGTGCTGCTTCAAGCATGACCACGTTTGCAAAAGTAGCAAATTTTGAACATAACACCGGCTCGAAAAAAATAGCCGTAGATTCAAAACGCCTAACCCAAAATTAATCATCTTGATGTCATTTTACTCGGAAAAGGATTTTCCACCCAGTAAAAACCAAAAGCTAATGATATTATGGCAATGATGTCGTTGAAATTTTACATCTCAGGTCTTGCCTTCTTTCAGTGCCACACTGTATATTATGGTCTTGTGTAGTTGTGTGTGTAATTGAGGTTTTTTTTTTTTTTTTTTTTTTTTTTTTTTTACAGACGTGTATCGATCAAAATAATATGATTATTTGGGTCCGATCAGATTCAGTTTGTACGCGAAGACAAGTTGGTGACGGAAATTGCCTCTATAGACCTACACACGTCGTGTAATGGGTTCCTTTTAATACTCGATGTGATTTTTTTAAATGAGTTACAGACGCAAAGTACCTTCTTTTTAAATATTGCTATCGTGGTGTTTATCTAAAATATATACTACCGAATTGCTAAATCTCACCAAACTTTTGGACGATCAAACATCGGAAATTTGCCAAATCTTTTATTCATTAGGTTGTAACAATGAGTTGATGATGTTCACTTAATTTTTGATGATCAAATCAATGGCATCGATGGAACAAAAAGTGATGGAAATAGTAACAATTATCATCATGACAAGACATCATTGAATGATACTGTGAGCATTTCCCTTATGTTTGTATCAACTTTATTGATGTTTATGACAAGACATGACAGCCGGCCATGGCAAACATTGATCACTCTATTGATTGGTTCAATCATACTGTCAGACGGCCGTTCAAACAACGTGATGCCGCCTCCAGAAATAAAATGGGAAGAGATATAGATAGAACAAAATAGTGAGAGATAGAGTGTGTGTGGGTGTGTGTGTGCGATTGTGTGATTGTGTTTGAAAGAGAGAGTGGGATAAGGGAATGAGAGGGAGAGGAAGGGAGGATAGAGGGATGAGGGAAAGGAGAGAGGAGAGGGGGAGACAGAGAGAGAAAGTGTGTGCGCGCGCGCGTGTGTGGGTGTGTGTGTGTGTGTGAGAGAGAGAGAGAGAGAGAGAGAGGGATAAGGGAAATGAGAGGGAGAGAGAAGGATGAGGGAAAGGAGAGGAGAGAGAACGGAAGAGATAGAGTGTGAGTGGGTGAGTGTGTGTGTGTGTGTGTGTGTGATTATGTTTGAAAGAGAGGGTGGGATAAGGGAAATGAGAGGGAGAAGAAGGGAAGAGAGAAGGATGAGGGAAAGGAGAGGAGAGAGAGGGGAAGAGAGAGAGTGTGTGTGTGTGCGCGGGTGTGTGCGTGTGTGTGTGTGTGTGTTTGTGAGAGAGGGTGGGATAAGGGAAATGAGAGGGAGAGG
This sequence comes from Heliocidaris tuberculata, assembly GCA_025618425.1. Lineage (NCBI taxonomy): Eukaryota > Metazoa > Echinodermata > Echinoidea > Camarodonta > Echinometridae > Heliocidaris > Heliocidaris tuberculata. The sequence goes on from CM046846.1 coordinate 7,849,994, forward strand.
GAGGCATGAGGGAACGGAGGAGAGAGAGAGAGAGGGGGACTTGTAGATCTTCGCGGTGTTGTGCTTTTTGTGGAATCCATTTATATTTCATTTTTTGTTACATGATGGAAATATTTAGACAAAACGTTCAGGGAATTAATTAACTTTCGCTGAGGAACTTTTACGTCTCTTAAAGCAGTAGTTGAAAAGAACAACGTCTCTTAAATCAGTAGTTGAATAGAGCAACGTCTCTTAAATCAGTACTTGAAAAGAGCAAAGCAGCTGTTTGAAAGGGATCAAGTTCTAATGCTACGCAATTTCAGTTACAATTTATTTGAATATTAAAAAATAACTTGAAATGCTGATTCTCTTTTAAACACGGTTAAATGTAAATATTTTCCACAGCATAATAAACGAGTTGGGAAACACAGTGTTGTAAGAATGAAATCTAAGCATTGAATCTTTTGACAACTGTTGTGAATATTTTTTTTTTTTAATTCATTTCTTGCAGGTATATAGGTAGAAGGCCTTATTTTAACATTCTGAATGTATAATATATTTGAAATAAAAAGAATGCGATTGAGGATGCAATGTCATTAGAATCCAACCTTTGCAGTAAAGCAAACCATACAGAGTATCCGTTTTGATTTCATTTACGGAAGGAAAAAGGCCATGATTGAAAGCCCTAAACATGTAAGTTTACTTAATTCGTAATCCAAGCTAGTCGGAGAGTATGGCAATTCTTGTTTCGTCTCTCATGTTCTCTCGTTTCAGTGCATTAGCGTTGATTTAACTACTGACATACATGTTTATCAAATGTCACCTTATGACAACGACCTTTGTAACTTGGCCTCCCAGCGGAATCCTTGCACTTCAAGGCATCTGAAAGTGATCTTTTACATCGGCGTTCATAAGCATGTTACCACTTCTCAGTTAGACGGTTTAGCTGGTAAACCATGCTTGTTGAATAGACAACCAACTTGTATGACGATTGTATACATTCAACTCAACAGGTGAATTATGGTAAATTAAGATTTGATAAATAAGATTATATATGCAGATCGTGAACTTTATCAGGAGCTTTCCAAGTTTTAAGCCACAGTTTGTCTGATTTTCCTGCGCGCCCACATCTAATCCCAAAACGCTTGCTCCACACACAAACTCTTTATATCTCTCTCTCTCTCTCTCTCTTCCTCTCTCTTTCTTTATGTAATATACAAATGCCTGTTTGTTTTTTCTCGCTTTGTTATCTCTGTGTTCTCTCCATTTCACACATTAAACAAAAATATATGATTTTCTATTTCCTTCCCCTTTAAGTCTCACTTTCCCAAATTTCTTCATCCTCTTCTCCTTCTTTTTATTATATCACACCGACCTCAAAAATCTTACCTTTGGTTTTAATATACTGCATAATAAAAGGCATTAGACTTTCGGACACTTGGTGAAAGGTACCGCTTGTCCTTCGGGATTCATCCGTGAAAGTAATATAATATCTCGGCACATCAATGCCTTCACATTATAACACTTTGTGCTCCGTTCTTGCTCCTTCACTCAGTTTTTTATGTTTGATTCTGCCGTTGATAAAAGCCTAATTACGTCATGAAGTCCGCTATTTTATTAAATAAGTGTCTTTTGAATAATCTTCGAGAGGGATAGGGTGATAGGAGGTGAATAGAATACAACCACAAATCACTAGGTTTAAACAATATGGAATAATGACATTATTTTATGTAATTTTATCTCTCGCATTTATGATCTCAGAAAGCATTGTTTTTCTTTCTTGAAATCTAATAAAACGGGCCTTTAAGTAAAGTTTGACATCATGGAATTATTTTTGTATCAAGATTAACGATGAAAAAAAAACCATGATAATGGTAAGGATGATGAAATTCTATTTGTCATAATATGCTTTAAGACTTGACGGCTCATTAAAGCGCCAGTGTGTCGAGGTGACTTGGGAATATTAACAAATGTCATAATTTGGTAATGATCTTTAGTGATGATAGGTCAAGGCCGTCAGACGGAAGTTAAAGCAACTAACAAAATCTACCACGAATGAGATTCTCCATTCACATAATTTGATAGCTTCTGACTTTACATCAATCTCTTATATTTTAGTGCGTATGATCCATAAAAGGTCTTATGTTTCTTAAATATGTTTTAATATATATATTTCATTACTTAAACAGACGTTAAAACTATAACAATAAAAAAAAGTGTTATAGTCAAAGCTAGGTTTGGTCTCTGTCAATTTTAAGCTCGATTTTGTTTTTATTTTTCACTTAGCACTTAGTTGGTAACATCATTTCTGAGTTTGGGTTTTATTCTTAGAATCATCACTAGAAGGACAACGTATGTGAATGTGCGTGTCAGTGGGTGTGGGTGTGAGAAGTGCAGCTGTGTGCGGAGAGGTGTGGTTTTACTAGCACATGCCCTCCAACATGTCCAATATCCAACAACACAACATGGTCTCCTTTTATCCTTAAAAAGCCCATAAAAAGGATGGAATATCTATAGGAAGAAAGATTAGATTGTTGGTAATCGAATTGGGATTGGGATTCCTGACAATTACTTCTCTAATCATCACAGTATCAATGATTCGGCCGTACGAATAATCATTGATAGAAGATTAAGTTTCACCGATTAAACGTTCATCATTCTTCTAAAAAAAAAAGAATATAATTTTTTTTTTCTTCCATCTAAGCAAAATGGAGACATTGTTAAATACAAACTTGTAATTTCCAAAGAACAACACGATAACATTTTCAAAATAAAAACAACAAAGAGGAATAGTACATGTTTCGGAGTCATGCAAACTCCATCGTCAGCCTGAAAATTTTTACAACAGAATCAACTTTATATATACTCTCTGATTACAAAGATTGCAAGACTCCGAAACATGTACCATTCCTTAAAAGGCTATGTTTTCTTTGTTTTTATTTTACAAACCTGTAACATTAAATACCTTGCCATCTAGGGGCCAGAGGGGGCCCGTGCCCCCGGTCGCACTTGAAGGGGGAGCAAAATGGAAAAAAAGAGAAAGAGAATGGGAGAAAAAGAAGAGAAACCATGCCCATTATGGGTTATTGCACCCTGAATCCAAGTGAAGAGAATAAGAAAATAGTTGGTTTTAACGGTTTTTTAATGTGCGAATCTTCTAAAGCTCGGTCGAGTTGCTCCCTCGCCTATTTTTCTAAGCATATTATAATCTTACGCCTCCAGTACAGGACATTGTCCATAAAAAGGTGTTTTTCAAGGTTCAAAATTCGGGGGGAAATCGAAACTTTCGTTGCATTGCTCCCTAGCATGCAAATCGTCATTATATCCTTCAACTTTACTGCCCAATACACTTTAAAGTGCATGGGATAGCATTTTCAAACTTCGAAAGAAATTAAAATTTTCGATTGCCATGTCAAAGTCCTCGAATGCATGTATATCTCTCTATTTAGGGTTGTAGGTAATCGCTATATATAGAAGAAGTGAATCATGTGAATATCAAAGTGTTTTTCAATGTTCAAAATTTGAAAGAAACTTTTCCGCCCGGTTGCTTTCTGGCTTTGTTCCCTCCTTATTTTTCCTAGGGGTAAAATGAATACGAATTGGCATTTTTGAAGTTGGTGAAAATGAAAAAAAAAAAAATTAAGGCTCGATCACTTCGCTCCCTCGTTTCTACAGTTATTTATCAGTCTGTGGCTACCTATCCCGGTTAAGTGCACCAAACATTTAAGCGCATCAAATCTTAAAAGTAATGCCATAATTTCTTTCATAAAAGACAAGAATTAATTTGATTTGTATTTTTGAGCAGATAGGTTTTTGGGCGCAGTTTTATTGTATAATACCTTGATAGGCCACTGCCTGCCATCAGTTTAGACCTGTATAAAGAGTCGAAGTGTATTTTTAGTATCAGAACGATGGTGTCGAGTTGTTTCAATAATATATGGAACGCGCATGTGCAGGATGAGCATTCACACGAGTGTTACACGTTAAGTGTGATATCAAAGATTGATAGCTGAAATCTCATCACTTTGGACTTCATACCTGTCTGACTTATCAGCATTGACAGGTCCATGTCTCCACGTCAGAAATATCATGTATAGGTGGTAGATATACCACGGGCCTTAACCTATCTATGAGTGCGTTTATGCTTACTTTGCGAAGGCAGAATGAGCGTTTTGAAACGCTCATCTAAAACGCAATTTCACGGGGTACTGGTTATGCTTCTTTTCTCCAGGCGAATTCGGACTCTGCAGCTGGATTCACAAACCTGCACTTGCGCATGCTACGTTGACCCCGGGAGGGCAGGTCAAGTTGGGGCACGCGCTTTTTCGAAAGTTTTGAGTTACTGTATGTATTGCTTGCCCTGTTCTTCTAGCAAAACCTGCAACGACTAGCTGGTCCGCCAACTTGCAGTAGATTGGTTTATTTCTTAACAATCCATTAATGTTGCATTTCAGGCTCTAACCATGCAAGGAGAAGGGCTCGTAGTTTGTCTTCACTATAATTTGAGCCCTTGACACTAATAATTACAGACTCCAACTCAAAAATATAATTTTAAAAGAAGTATTAAGTAAACGGGTAGGTTCGGATGCCGACTGCTTATGCAGGTATATGCATTGAGAGAAAGAAAAAAAGCATTGCGCAAGCGGCGAGCGTGATTTTCACGTGAACCGGAAACACGTTTATATGACGTCATTATAAACGCGATTACAAATAATTATGCCTTTATGCTCTTCCAAAAACCTTCTCTTTGGAGAAACACCAATTCAAAACGCACCTTTTTGTGAGTTTTAGCTAGGCGTTTTGAATCGGCGATTATACGAAAATGACTTAGGACGCAACCTTGTTTTGAACTAAACGCGTCTCAAAACGCTTATTCTGGCCTGAAAAATGTGAGCATAAACGCACTCTAAAGTAACTGACAGAGGAGGACGAGACAGTTAAGATATTATCTCGATGATAGTTGAAGTAAGATTCTCTAAATTAAAACATACTTCTTCGAAATGAAACAATATTTCAAGTTTATTCAGACTCTTGACATTTTAAGTTGCGAACAATTTTATGATATTTTTCAATAAATAATGTTTAATGTTCATAGTGAAATCTTTAAAACGAAATGTTTTAATGAAAGTACTCTTTCTTTTAATTCTTGCTCTTGTAATAATATTCTTACTAACATGTCGTCATAAAAAAGGCTTTATAATCTTTGCTAAAATAACCTTTGATTAAAGTACATAAAAGCTTGAAAGCGTTTTATGTTTACATAAGTTCTCACCCAGAGCACAATATTTAAAACAGCGTAAAACTGAACACCAATGAGATGTCAGTCTTTGCATGCGTCGTTTTATTTCTGTGTGAGGTAGTAATATTAGTCTTGGTTTCCAAGGGGAAAAACATTAAAGGCATTGATTAACTTTGCCCAGGATTGAAAAAAAAAAAATCACTGTTCCAGCTAATGCTGTAATCATAATTGCAAACCTTTAGGTCAGACAGGAATGGCCTGAGTTTTATAAGCTGATCGGTCGTTTATATATCAAGATATTTACGATTGAACATTGATGTCGGGATAGAGTACCACCGAACCCTAAAGAACTCTTACGGTTGGCATACCTCGCTCTATCACAGAATACCGTACGGGCTGGAAACCCGCTCTGAAATCGCCAAGCGCTGGTGCTTGGTTTTTGTGACTGCAGCGCAGCGAAGAAGCCGAGCGACTTGCGCTAACGATTGATCGCGATTTTCTCTTTTTTAGGATAGTAAACGGGTTCCATTTTCTCTCATACTTTCACATATCCTTAATTATATATGTAGTTAGAGGAATGCACACAATTCACTGGCATTTGAGCTGATTTTATAATTTTTCACAAAGTTAATCAATCACTTTAAAGTCACTATATAACTTACAGGAAGTTAACACTGATAGGGACGTCATATATACTTAATTATTTCGGATGAGGGGAATAGAAAGCTATGATGAGAGGCAAAATTAATATTAGGGGCTATAAAACATAGAGGGTGGAATGGAGTATACAGAAAAGGGAGTATACATAAAGGCAATTTGAGATTTATGGAGAAAAATAGACGGAGAGAAGAAGAAGAGAGAGAGAGAAGAAGAAGAAGAAGAAGAAGAAGAAGAAGAAGAAGAAGAAGAAGAAGAAGAAGAAGAAGAAGAATAGAAAGAGATCTAGACTGTGGGCATTGTGTGTAGCTGTTTATGTGTATTTGTGTGTGATAGAGAAAGAGAGAGAGAGAGAGAGTAGTAGTAGTAGGAATTGGGTAAATTTCCTAGTCAGACATTCAGATTAGAACACATGTCATCAGACTTTGGATAAAAAGCATTATATTAGCGTTAAGAGTGGACAGTCTTTAAAGTGTGTATATAGTGTGATGATGAGAGGAATGTTTCGGAGAAGAGAGTGGGGAGGGGGTGGCTGCTACGTTCTATTAAGCAACAGGTGCAATAGACAGTGCCTTAGCACTATCAAAGATATATGTTCCCTTGTGAGAAATAAGTGGGTGTGATTCCCAGACAGTCAATATTGACAGGGAGCAGATATCTGCCGCTTCATGTAGTTGCACATTGATTTTTTTTTTATTGTTCACTATCAGATTTTCCCCCAAAAGAGACGACCTAATACACCAATATCAACTAGCTCGTGTCACACAACGTGGTGTTTCACGAAGATCAATTAGGATACATAATTTAATTACGCAATTTCGTAATTACATATTTGGAATTTGGAATCCTAACATCTGGAGCATTGCATGTTTAAGTTAGGTTAAATTCGATGAATAGGTAGCAAAAGAGTATTCATTACAACCAATGAGAAAAATATAGAGACTACAATAATTGTCTTGAAATTGTATTTGACGTGCATGTTCATTTCAATTTCGTTCATGATACAAATAATTAATGTATAATTGAATATTAGACTATGGAGACCCTTCTCGTCCTCTGGATCATGGAGTATTGATGTGGTCTAAATGTGCTTTGCCTTTGCGTCTTCACTGACGAAACTGCATAATTATGTGAGCTGAAAGAATTTCTTCGCAGACAGTCAATTACATCATTAGATTAATACATGTCAATTTTTCGTTTTCTTGTTTACCCTTTCAGGACAGGGATTATTAAAGGGATAAATAGATCACATTCTGTTCTTCAAATTGGCAACAATAATATTTTTTATTTCAGTGCTACATGGTACTAATAAGGTGTAATGTCTTTGAAAACAATATACATGGATAGAAATTTGTTGAATAGTTGAAAGAAATTGCCAATTTTGATGAAAAACAATGATTTTAAACCTCTCAATGTGTTGCCAATTTAAGGATCTCAAAGCTTATTCTTGTTTTTAAAATTCCTGGCATCAAATGCAATATGGTCATGCAATAAAAATGGACATAGTGTGTGCAGAAAATTTTGCTCTTTCTACTCATGCATCTGGTATATTTTTTAGAGCTCTGGATCAAAAGTTATTGAGCCAAACCACAAAATGTGGTCAATTGTCTTGAAAGGGTTAAAGCTTGATGGGAAGAAACCGCCCTCATGTGTCTGGGAGCATACTCATAGGCGCTTTATGGATGATGGAATTGTTCAAGCATGTCTCTCCCTCTTCCACTTCTTCCAATACTGGGTCTGCCTTTGAGCAGTTTCAAATCTACGGGGGACAGGGGGCATGTGTCCCCCTATCGTATAAAAGAATTGAAGGGAAAAAATAAGGGGGAGAGAGGTAGAAAGGGTGAAATGAAATGAAGGACCCTTCCTCTACCCCCCTCTCCGATAACCTTGTCAATTTGCATTTGATAAACTTGGTAAGATTGGTGCCCCCACCCCCTCCAAAAGAAAAATGACCCTCACTGTCCAGACCGTTTGGTATAGTTATTATTCATATGACTTTCAATTAAAATGTCGAGGGTACAGATCATTGCCCTATCATTATGTCCTTAGACAATGCAATTTATTTTCAGCTCTCGCTCTCTCTCTCTCTCTCTCTCTCTCTCTCTCTCTCTCTCTCTCACTTTCAAGCGGTCGTAAAAGGACCGGGCAAGATTTGTTTACTGAAATACATTGTACATTTCAAGAGCATTTCGGAAGCGCATATCCTTGGCGACATGCGTTATATAAAAATGGACCTTAATCACCATTCTTATGAAACATCATTTAAGGTTTGAAATAGAAGTAGATTGCTTCTTTTCTGTTCATGAGCTGATGTGTCTTATCCAGATTATGATAGTTAATCAGGGATGAATCATTTCTCACTGAGGATTACAGCATATTGCCTTTATCATAGTTACTATTATTAACACACCTGGCAATGGGCCAAATATAATCAACGTGCTTACAGTGCTGCATATTAATTATATTGAAAAGATCAATGTGATGATTTATGGTGCAAAAAAAAGTATTAAGTTATGTGAAGGAAGTGAGCCACTAGTTGGCTCTGTGTTTGTATAAATTATAGATGCTGCTCTTGGTTATAACGACAGTTATCCTTTTCAGCCAAATACCAATTTTAGACATGGCCACAGACGTGATAAATATTCATAAGAATACAATTTTACAGAATTTGGTTTTCAGTTAACTCACTAAAGAATTCAATTCCATAGAATCTCCGTTTTAACTCTGCCTGAAGAAACAATTTTATTTCTTGTAAATATATGTTATTACAGACGCTGCAAACGAAATGCACAGCATGTGAAACGTGCTTCGAAAAGGTGATTTTGTCCACAAAAACGAAGTTAACACCTCGCTAGTGCTTCTATATTTCGATGAACATTTGCGGTTAGGCTTTACATTGAAAATTGAGCCCCTCCTCCAGATTCTCAAACTGTACATTGTTTATGCATGATGTCATTAAATCTCACGCATTAAGATACCCGTAAGCAATAACATAATAATGGAATCATTTTAATCCTAACGAATGGTTTCAATAAAAAAAAAAGGACGTTACTCCACTGGTGGAAAAGGAAAGGTTCCTTCACCTGTCTATCAGTCATTCGTTAACGTGTTACATCCCACATGAATGAATACATCACTTCCCCATGGACGCATATAGTTTAGATCGTTCAACCTGAATGTTTCATTCCTTGTGAACGAAATGTGATTAACCGAAGGTATCAAATCAACCAAAATGTAATCCTGAATGTGCCCATAATTCCTTTATCAATTTGCCATGGGGTTTTTGTGATACAACGTCTTGGTATCAATTTTGCAAGATTTGCAAAATGCCTCAAATCATCTGTATAAGAGATTCATTTATCAAAAATATCTCTGTTTTTATGGAAAAACTATGTAAATGAAATCCCCTTCACAATCAAACTACTAGTTCATAATTAAAGTGAAAATGAATGTATATACTTTACAAAAAGTGACTTGTTGGACTCGGTGTTACAAAAACTGAAATTTCTGAACTGTACCTATACTATTCATATCGAAGTTGAAGTTTATACATTGGAAGGCATAAAGTGCACATTTTTCTTTGAATATTTTGTTGACTTTAAAGGGTATCTCACATGGTACGATAAGCTTAGTTACGACAGGACAAATCATTCATGTTATAATTATTACTGGGTTTCCTACCATCTCGAAAAAAAGAGAAATCTCAACTTCAGGTCGCCTTGCTGAATTTCTCGACTATTTCTCAAGGGTTTTCGTTAGTTTTGCTCCCGATTATAGAAGTGAGTGAATAGAAAACCGTTTTTCAGTGTACAAAATTCGAGCTTCTCTACTGCTCAGCTGTGGTGGTCAATTGCAAAATTTCCTGCGTAAAATGTACAAGAAATTGCTTTTTTAGGGTTAAAAATTGATAAATTTGCCGCTCGGTCGCTTGCTCGGTCGCTTGCTCCCTCGCTTGTAAAATAAAGTAGATAAGTTTGGGCACTCGGGGGGGGGGGGGCGTAAATTCATTGTTTGCCCCGGGTGCCATAATCCCTAGATACGCCACTGGTACTATACATTCTCAAAATTGTTAATCTAATTTTCAAACCTTATTTGTAAATACAATGATCAGGGGCTACTTTTTTGACTAATTTTGTCTCGCTTCATTTCAGAATGATGGAAAAAGTAATTTTTATATATATCTATTTCAATCCCTTTAGAAATGTAGTAATCCCAATATGAAATTCAGTCTGAAAAATAATAACTACTAATCACATTTTCTGAAAATGGAGACGCAAAATGACACTCGAAACTGTTGTTCGTTTCCTGACGCGATAGCGATCGCGTTGCACATTGTTTTTCTAACTTGTCCGGTCTTGCAAAGTCCACAAAGCTCACGAAATCAATGACCCTTTGATTTAAAAAATGGACACAATTCGGAAAGTTTCTGAGAAGTTTGAGAAGGGAAAAAAAGAAAACATGGTTATCGAATTTTTAGACGATGATTTAAACAATTAATCTTAGACAACCAAACTGAAAATGTAATGATTTCATATATTTATATTTCTTTATTTAGTTCCAAATAATCATGCATTAATACATGAATGAGAGTAACAAACAGAGAACTAGATCACTTTAATGTGTACCTAACTATAGCTGGTCCTTTACTCTACACATACAATATTCTACCTTTTTCACTTACATGTCAAAAAAATTCAGAGTTTCAGAGAAAGTAGGATCAGTTTTAAAATATGACAGACATAAAGTATTTCATTTATCTCACAAAAATACGAATTCTGCGAACAGTCATGCAACAAGTTTGACGTAATGTTTCATCATGCGTCCGTTTCACAAATCCATAAAAAATCGAAGACTGGCAGATGTAAAAGACGATGTTTTAACTCTAAACTCATGAGTCATGAAATTTTAGATTCTATCTGCATTTTGATAGATCTATTCACAATCTAATTACAGGAGAAGACTTTAGAAATGTAACTCGATAATACTAAAACTACCTCAAAAAATGCCTTAGTAGAGCACACCCAGTTACAGACGGTCAGTCGTTGGTGTATAACAGATAGTTATATGAAAGAGGTGGGCAGACGGTTTTATTTTGATAAATTGATCATTCGCAGGAAAAATAAAGTCGATGACCGAATAGTCACCGGCAAACATCAAAAAATCTGATAAGAAAACGAACTTTCACTTCAATTAAAAAAAGTATATAATCACCCATCTCATTGGACGTTAAGATATAAAAGAGGCTTTCCAGGAAATTACAAATGAATTAAAACTATTCAAACATTATCATCTCGAGTGATAATAAATGTAACGGAGAGATGGATTGCCTTATTTAACCCCATCAAGTATAAATCACAGAGAAACAAAACGATCTGGATATAAATTATGAGTATAACTGGGTGCATAATGTACTCCGCATATACATACACATCTCTCCAAAGTTTGGTTTGAGTGTGATATTAAAATTATATGTCTGTACCACGCGACTCTGTTCTGATCGAACTACAGAGAGTGAGAAAAAAGAGGGATTTAAGATCGAGGTATTTAGAAAGTTTACCAATTCCTACAAGCTGGAAAGATTTCTTTCTTGGAGATGTGTTGGGAAAAGTAAAGCTAATGGGAAAGGCGTTAAATCTATTCCACGTATCCCAGAACCCATTAAGAGAGATGGAAATACATCGGCCATCTTTCCGATTTATCATTGTGTCATTTGAAGCTGTAAATCCCCTTAGGTATTAAGAAACATCCTTCATTCTCTTTACTATATTCTGACAACCATTTCCTATTTTTCATTCAAGCAGGTAAGAATGTGTCTTAACTTAGCTGATTCAGTTAAGTTTAATTCGATGATGAAATGTTTTGTTTTCTAATTCAAAAAAAAAAAAGCAATGAAATGTATGAGTAACATATACTTCTAAGCCTGATCGGATTTATTCCAAATGTTGGTTTTCTGCTCAAGTCATTATAAAGATTCTTATGGACTTTTGAACACGTTACTGAAATTCAAAACAGTATTTTCTGAATCGTACATTCTTGCTTTAAAGGCTGGTCACATTTTGTCCGATAACTCTAACGATAACGAGATTTTCATTAAAGGTACACTCTATAGCCGGTCGTGTGTTTGACCTATCAAATGATGTAAGGAAATCGGATTTTTTTTTTTCTTCAAAGTATGTGTGAAATTCATAACAATATAACACGCTCACAAATACTTTCCAAAGAATAACCTAAGGCATTTCATCACCTTTTGTAATGTGTGAACATTACCATGACATATCACATAATCGAACATGATTTCCATATGGGCCATACAGTGGGTACTGGAATTGTCCTTAGGTTGTTTTCTTGGAAGTCACTGCAATCGTGTTGTATATGAATAATCATGTTTCTTAACAGTAAACAAACAGATCCAGCTGACATTCTCACGTTTACTTTAGGGAACCGAGAGATGAAAATACAAAAAATGTCGATTTTTTTTTTCATGAAGCATTTATTTCATAGTCCAATTTGCCAAATTTCATTTGCTTATTTTTATGATACAACCTTATTATTGATTAATAACTTTATAAATACTCATTTTGCTTTGGTTATTTTACGGTTTTAGAGTCCAGCAATTTGTCTAAAAATTGCAACCGACTAAGAGCTTCGAAAAATATTTCCAGCTTGGAATGCTTGCGAGAGTAACAGGCAATTTCACAATGACTTTGCTGTACCTTTGGATGGTATGGATGAGTGTTATATTCCCCTGAATTGTACAAACCATCGTAGGGTCAAACGGTACACGTGCAATCATACCCCCCCCCCCCAAAAAAAAAAAAAAAAAAAAAAAAAAAAGATAAGACAATTCATTGCAAATTAAAAGTTCAACTATCGAATGAATGCCAGTAGCGGATTTAAGTGTTAGCGTATTTACCATTTCCACTTGCAGAACGAAATTCTTCAAAATTTTCTAACATACGATTTTCATGCAGACATTAGCTGCATAAAATAAGATTTGTTAAGGTTAAATGAACTATTCATAGATTGTACAAATTTTCCTACATTTGTTAAGGTTAAATGGACTACTTATAGACTGTACAAATTTTGCTACATTTTGAATTGCCCACTGGAATCGGTGGAGATGAAGACAGAGGAGGGTGTATGATAAAATATATCAAGAAGCGTTCTCGAAAAGGAGCGTAAAAGAAGAAGCGCAGAAGTGACATGAAAGCCTGGGCGGTGAATCGACGGGGCAATGTGGTCTTAGTTCGAATTACGCTCGTTTTAAAATAGAAGGGTCCGATGTTAAATACCGGCTAGTTCATCTAATACTCGAGTAAACAGAACGGCCCATCACGCTTAATTTAAAATTTTGTGACGTGACAGGAATAAAGTTCTTAAAAGGAAAGCTCTGACGTAGATGGTGGTGTTCTCTTCTTCAGAGGGCATAACCGAGTATAAACCCACCCCCCCCCCTCCCCCACCTTTGCACCTACCCTCCTCTAGAAAGTAAAATTACTTCATCCACATTTATAGTGGACAGTGTTAAAACCACACATAAAACAAAATAAATGCATAATTTTTATGAAGAAATGAAAATTTTCATTGCCAAATAAATGGGTTAAATTTACACAAAGTCATGCGTCACCAGTCAGAGGTGTTGAGTGAGCTCAGCCATTGAGGGGGCACTTGTGATATGAGGGGACCATCATTTTTACAAGGTGAATGAAATGAGAGAAAAACAAGGGATGAGGGTGTGGAAATCGTGCTATTGTCTTTCTTTACGTTGCCCCCCCCCCCCCTGTCCATCTATTTCTCCCTCTTTCTTTTTTCTTTTTTTCTTTTTTCGTCATTCGATGGGGGGGGGGGGGGCATGGCCCATTGTGAGATTTAAAGGATGAGCGGTATCTTCTGGCAACTGGTCAATCATCATGCTCATAGTCAAATTGTAAGGAGTTTATGGAGGTCTCTTAGTTAGGGGTCAGGGTCCTAGTTCGAACCCCTATCTGCGACATTCATATTCTTTTTCAAAATATTACAGACGAAAATATTGGGGATTATGAGGGTTGTCAAATTACCCTTGTCCTGCAGCTTTTGAAGGTGTTGGGACCTATCTTATAAATTCCAACACAGACTGAAATTTTAGTTCATTAATTCGCTATTTTCAAAGTTGAAAAATGTACATTGTCTTTGACTTTCAAATATAAATAACCATGAAATTTATGCAAAGAAAGATGCTACAAAATGATTGAAAGTATACCACAAAACATTAATAGAGAAAAAGAAGTTTGGTAATATCCCTAAAAAGTTGTACGAAGATTGCAAAGGCATGTTTTATGCGTTGACCAAATCATAGTTCCAGCAGTGTTCAAACACACCATATGGGATCCTACGTGCTTTGAGAAGTTGAGTATATGTGGGTGTCTCCAGAGGATTTTTTCAAGATTGCCCCCGAAATCATTAAACAACTCGATCCTAATCGCGAGAAAAAAATCCGAACCATTTTATCGACATTTATATCTTGTACCGTCCAGCTTCCGTTCTTCTTCACCTCTGAGCTCAAGAAAATGAGAGAAACATGGCGTATCTATCTCCTGCTTTCCACCTGTAACAGCATCAATTACTACACCGGCATCCTTAAAGGCTCTATCACACATTTGCAATCCATGAAAGGGGCTATGAACCAACATGAGTCTAAAATTTGTGCAGAAATAACGTTGTAACGGCAAACCAGAAGTGAAATATTTCTTACAAAAATGAGATTTGAAGAGAATTATAAAATTCTTTTGTCTGGCTTCAATGAAATAGAAGATGCAGAGCATGTAATGATCTATATGCGGATGATTCACATCGAGGCGTGTGCGGTACGAATATTATCAACTGTTATGCGTAATTATGCCCTCCATGCAAGCGGCGCGAATATTATCCAGTGTTATGCGTAATTATGCCCTCCATGCAAGCGAGATAATCTATACACATGATCCTCGTACAATCGCTGGGTTTTTAGCATTCTTCTGAATGGCTCGGAAGATTTGATTCCTTTTACAAATACCTTTTAAGGGCTTTTGATCCTAAAATTTCGCATATCACATCAAAATGATCTCTGAAAATTCCCCAAAAGTTTGCTGAAACCACTATCAAGAACTTAACATCAGGATTTAGGATTATTTCTCTCTTTTTTTTTTTTTCTTAACGCCATAGAGAAAATTCATAAGAAATATATCTTCCTTGCTTTGCACCTTGTTATTGCCCTGGAAAATGAAGGAACCTTGCCAGTAAAATCGAATAAATGTGTTTATGAGAGAGTAAAATTACAGCTATTACCAGGGCCAGAGGACAAGCTTTCTACCTTTTCTCTCCTCTATTAGATAGCATTTGATCAGGGGTGTGGGTGTCTCAATCGATCATAAATGGATCTTATTCATTGAATTGACTGTGAGCAAAATGGGGCGAGAGCAAATGACATTCATGAAAAGGCCTCAATAACAAACTGTCCCAGGTTAAACTCTTATTTCATTTGCAGTGTTTGATGTTTCACTAGGTCTTCGGAAAGTAATTCTCTCATTTACATCTGGGTTAAGGACCCCCAGTGTTGATTTGGTAGAAATATTTTTTTCTTGGTATTTTTCTCCAACTTTCTCCTACCACGCTGCTCGTTCTACCTTCGAAGTGTAATGTCTGGGGGTAGACGGGTGTAGAAATGAAATAAATGACCTCCTAATTCAAAGGTCAAAATAATAAGTTCACATTTAAGCTGAGAGAAGAGGCATGGGTTTTTTTTTTTTTTTATATCATCCCTTAGCATCTCAAAAGCTGGCTAACAAGGACCTCTAGTTAGGTTATTAGTTTGTTGTATTTCTTAACACAGGTTATATGAGACGAAGGTGAAGATGGAAGGGGGGGTGCATATTACAACCTTACATGATACCTATTTAGATCTCGCATTGAAGGGATCATTATACCCTATGATATACGTGTAATCTGAGGAAGATGTGGACATGTTGGGACGATATCTTTGGGGAAAAAAGTGTGATTCTGATCCCAACTTTGCATTTATTCCTTTTTTTTTCTGTACCATACACCTGGCATCTCCCATTCTTTCCTCCCTCCTTACCTCTCTCTCTCTCTCTCTGTGGCTCTATTTCTCTATCAAATCCTTTTTCCCTTCTTCTCTCTCTGACTTTCGCTCACTCTGCTTGTCTCCAACACTCACATAATCTGCTTATGCTCTCTTTCTTACTTTCTTTATCTCTCTTCCCACCCGTCGTCTCTTTATCTACCTTTCTCACTAACTTCCCTGCTCTAAAATGAACACAATTCACTATTTTGACCAACAACTGCAATAACTCACTAAAGGGTTTCAACACAGAATAACTTTTACCTTAACAAGTTTTTGTCGACTTTTAAAGTTTATTTATCTCCTTTGCTTTTGGTTTTGGGGGGTAAATCGAAGTATTCCAATCCCTAACGGCGGAAACTCAGTGGCTTCTAACCACTCGAATTTTTAATCATTTCTCGAGAATTCTTGGTGGAACTTTTATTTAATTACAGTCTCTGACCGATATAATGAGTTATGATGCTGCAGAAAATAATGTTTGTGTTTTTTTAACAATTAATATTCTCAACCACACAGTTAATATCTTAATATCTTTTACTTATAAATTACTTTTTTTTCTCAGTGGCTTCTAACCACTCGAATTTTTAATCATTTCTCGAGAATTCCTGGTGAAACTTTTATTTAATTACAGTCATTGACCGATATAATGAGTTATGATGCTGCAGAAAATAATGTTTTTAAGACTTAAAAATATAAATCTTCATTCTCTAAAACCATGAAAGAATACTTCCTGTTGTGCTATCAAACACATATTTATAAAATTTAAAAGAAATTGTCATTTTGCGGTTTTGATATTAATGAACTGCAAACGACAAAGTAAAGTCAGTATATCAGATTCAAGATACACATGTACTTTGGTGAAGTCGTTAATGTGTGGTGGAGTTACTCTTAGGATTGTTTTGTTAATGCCTCACGTACTTACCCTTTTACAATTTGTTCATGATGTGCATTTGAATGGGTTTTCTGTTCTTGTAGTTTCATTGAGGTAATGCAAATACCAGGTTGCGTTACAAACGACTGTCGTGAGTCTAATTAGCCTTTACTGTTAAAACTAGAAGTTTGGGCAAATCATATGTTGAGGACATTAACCTTTAATAAGATGACCAAGAAAGCCGTCACGTGTAACATTCTTCAGCACTCACTGGTTGCTCTGCTTCTTGGTGTAACACACTTCGAAGAAAATTGAAATGCTCCGGGATATTTTGCTCCAGATGCGGTGCGTTCACATACATACAGATATTCGGAGACAATCTGAGACTGATGAGAGACGGAGCGACAGATGAAGAGACAGACAGGCATTCAAACAGAATGATTGGGATGAGAACAGAGATACAGAAAGAAAGAGACAGAGACAGACAGAGGCAGAGAGAGTGAGTAACACATAGAAAGATATAGAGAGAGACAGACACACACAGAGACGCACAGACACACACGCACATGCTCACCCACACACTTTTTTCCCCATATTTTTTGTTAGAGATTTCATTCATGAATCAATATAAACACACCCACACACACCCGCACACACACACACCCACACACACACGCACACACACACGCACATATATCCACACAAACAGAGAAATATAGAGAGAGACAGACACACACAGAGACGCACAGACACACACGCACATGCTCACCCACACACTTTTTCCCCCATATTTTTTGTTAGAGATTTCATTCATGAATCAATATAAACACACCCACACACACACACCCGCACACACACGCACACCCTCACACACACACACACGCCCACACACACACGCACATATATCCACACAAACAGACTGAGAGAGAGTGAGCCGAGAGAAAGCATAGTGTAAAAATCCAGTTGAAATGGGGATGAACCTTCCACTCAGGTTTCAGATTCAGTTATTTTCATATTTCACATTTAACATTATTTTCGCGAAAGAAAATGGTTCAAACAAATATGATTTCTATTGTGAGACTAGAACAGAAGATAAACATCTCATATTTATTGCGTGCAGTATGAATTTAAAAGAATGAGCTAAAAGAAGAGTGAAATATGGAGGAGCCCTATGTAAAAGCTACGCTTGTAAGTTATAGGTTACAAGGTTAATGAAGTATGTATAGTCTTTCAAAATAGTTGGAACTAGCAATGCATGATTACAGCAAATTTCGTATGGATACAATTAATGTAAATAGCAGTAATAAAATTCACATTCGAAGAAGTGGCATTGGATAATAATAATGATAATAATAATAATAATAATAATAGTGGGTTCTTGTATAGCGCACATGTCTGTCAAACTTGACACTCCTGGCGCTCCACAATTATTACCCTGGCTTTAGCATGACTTCACTTACGGCGCTCTAGCATTTCAAAGAGTTAATTCCTGCCAGGTATCCATTCACCTCACCTGGGTCGAGTGTGGCAAATGTAGATTAATGTCTTGCCAAAAGACACTAGTGTTGGGCCAGGGATTCGAACCCCGTACCTTGTGGTTCACAGTCCGGGGACTTATCCACTACTTTCATTACTACAATAATAAGACAATTCACATTATTTGAATAAACTGGTATCACACCATGGCAATCTCTGATGCATATGGAAGTGTTGACTTAATTGACATGATTTAGGAATTTTCTTTAAAATGTCTGATGTATAAAAGATGTTAAACATTACAGCAGCAATGTAGCCAGGGCAGTAACTCTAAATTTTGTACAAGTTACATTGGTCTTCTTACTATCTTGCATGCAATCGATGAGAAAAGAGGTGTATTTTAGCATCTTCTTATCACTTTACACCTTGGTGCATATATCCTGAATAAACATATTTTTTAGGGGAAAGTTAACATCATTGGTGAACAGATTTCACTAAAGAAAAAAAAGAGTAGTTGAAGTTACATTGATCACCATCATTTTTATGAGATGTCTACAGGGGCGAACCCAGGTTTATCAAAAAGGAGGCCAACATTTTGCAAAAAGAAAACTGAAAACAGGACATTGAAAATTCAATTTTTCAGTGTTTTGTAACGTAGTTTTTGTGCAATTTCTCCCCTCCCCCCCCCCCCTTTCTCTCTCTCTCTCTCTCTCTCTCTCTCTCTCTTTCTCTCTTTTGTCCCCCCCCCCTCTCTCTCTCTCAAATAGTTTGAAGCGTTCCATACATTGATCCACGTGTACTAGTGTGATTTCTGAATATGATGAGTGAAACTTTTTCAAACAAAACAATTTGTTTCAAAGGCGCTTCAAATCTCTTTACCAAACCATTGATTGAAGTAACGAAATTTTATATAAATTTCTGCTTAGGTTTTTTAGCATCCAGGGACATACTTTCAAATCTATGACTCAAATTTGCAGAACAGGGAATCTACCTTGATCATATGGCCTTGCGACTAATCATCCGGCCCTAAAACCAAAATACTGGGGGAAACCCCTGAAATCTCCCAATTCAACCAGTCTGGAATCATTGACAATCTTCAAGTCTTTTTTTTTTTCTTGTCTCCTTAATCAATACTGAATTATCTATATATTTATACCATCAGCTAATGAGGAGAGCATCACACAGGAACCTGTTTTCTTTTGGTGATCGGCAGGAATAAACTTTTTTTATCTTTTGTTACTCAACTTCGCTTTCCTGTATTCTTTGTTGATGTTATAATCCTCTGTTTTCCTGGAAATGAAATGAAATAAAATGAATAAAATATAATAAATCGGAGGGTAGCACTGTTGTTTGCATGAAAATTAGGTAAATTTTAGTCATTCCAAATATTAACCAAAAATGTGTTTAAGTGTTTGAAACATTCACAAATATTTTACATAATCCTTGAAAATATTTTACATAATCATGAAATTTGAGGATATCCTTAAGGCATCAACATTAATAGTCTTCTATCTATAATTCACCTATACCAAGACTAAGAGCAGCTCGTTTTGTCTCTATTTTGACATATTATTTAAAACACAATTGCCACTTTACACAAACATGACAAAGAGTTTATTAGGAATGATATCGAAAATGATATAAAGCACAATTGAGCATTTGTGTTCTACTTCCTCTCTTATGCCGCGATATTATCATTGATTACATGAGATCTACAATGTGAGGCTTATGGTCGTAGTAATTGATCCAGGTCTGATGAATCTCCATGGTAACGATTTTCTGCAGGGCAGAATTAAAGTACGATTGTTTTCTTTCATGATGTACATGATAATATGAATCATTCATCTTTTATCACATGACCTTTGCTAAAAAAAAAGAAAAGTTGTTTCCAAAACTAATGAAGGAGGAAATACGAAAATGTGATCGAAATGTACTGTGCAATCGACAGTTTTATTCATGAACAAATTCAATTTACAAATGTCCAGTTTTCTGTGAAATTATCTTGTTCATATTCATAGTTTCTTAAATTTCATTCTTGTAGAAGAGAGGTTGAACTCGTAAAGTTGGTCAATCGCTTACGTACACCACCAAAGACTTGATTGATAATCACTTTTTAATGGAGCAAAAGGGGTACTTTTGAAAACAATTTTATGTATTTGGGACGTCGGTAAACCATAAGAAAGTTTAGAAGATATGCCTACTTCTCGTTTTCTTAACGCTGTTTCAGATTGCAGATGCGATTATGTATCTGGACTAAAGAACAGTCCAGCACTATAGGTGGAATGGAAAAGGGGGTCGCTTATTCTTTTTATCAGCCGGACAAATCTGCTTTCTTTATGAGTTGGTCATAGAAGGAAGATCAATTAAGTTAAAGTGAAGGTTGAGTTAAAATCTCTCATGTTTAATTTTTGTCCGTTTGGGGGAAAAGCGTATAAGAAATGTCCTCTGAAAAGGACTGCTCTTCAAATGCCCTAATATTTGAAATTTGAATAGAAATAATTAAACATTTTAGACCACACTTTCATGCTACATGTGAGTAGTCCCATATACCCATTTCTCTGTGCAGTGCATGTAATTTTTCAGCAAGTTTTAGTCAATATCTTATCATTTTGATAACTCCGGAGCCTTACAACACACACAAATTCTTGTGTAATAGTCAAACTTTCCCCATTGCTTCCAGAGGTTTGTTGGTTGTTGTTGTTTTTTTCTTAAACTGTAATGACATGAGCAGTACTCAACCTTATCTTTAAATATATCGGGAGATGTGTTAGGTTCAGGCAAGGGGAGATTGAAGTAATGTTTGCTTGAAGACATCCATTAAAAGTGGAGAGAGGTAAAGGAATGCCAGAGATGACAATAACAAAGATCTCAGATGGAAGCAGGTTAAAGGGCAGGAACGGAATTGGGATATCAAAAATGTATGATAATAAAATGGAAGACACGGGAAAATTCATTTTCATTCATCTAAAACAATGGAAAAACCAAACTTTAAAGAAAGAGTTTAGGCAAAATAATTGAATAATCTTTCAGTTTTGTGCATCTTCAATGTTTCTGGAAAAATAAGTAGGCCATTTTATCCGGGGATTTTTATCATTCCCGTTGCTTTTATGCCCATTCTTTGACATCAGGGGAGAGCTGTACATCGATAACCTTTGAAAATATTCGGCTCTTGTTCAATTTCGTGATAAAATCTTGATGTTTCTTCACGTAGGTTTTGAAAACGAATGCTATCGTCAAGATACGATTAACATCTTTTTTGTTGACAGTCTTAAATGTTTTAAGAAGCCTTTTTCGCTATCAAACGAGGTTGATTTTCTTCAAATATATATATATATATATATATATATATATATATAGCCATCATCTCCTCTTACCCGAAATGCACACACATGGATCAAACATTTCCGGAAAAAAAACGAAACGAGAGAAAAAAACTTCAGGCACTCGTGGCACTGGGCGAAAACACTTTAGCAATCACAAGTTTCGCTTAATGCAAGTGCGTCACTTAATGCATCAATGGCGAGAGGATATGATTGCTTGTTTTGAACTAGTTCTTAGACAATTTAATGGAGAGCTATCCAGCTGGGGAGTGCATGACATTCAGGTGTGAAAATCATTTAGGTATTATGCAACAAGATAAATTTTATGACCACGCTTTCCCGTCAAACGTTCTCATTCTCTCCTCGAATTTCCATAAAATGTTGCAGTGTTTTGCTGGTTGGCTCATACTCTGTTTTCACTTTCCTTTACTGATATTTTATCTTTTAGTCGAAATTTATTAGAAAATAGAAGGAAAAAAGTAATACTTGATATCGACGATGATAACGAAAATACCCCTTGCGTAGGCCGGTGGCACAGCTACTGGGAGCAGGTGTCTATCCCCCATAGAATAGTGGGGGTAAAAGAGGGGGAGAACGAAAAGAAGGGGTGGCAGTATGAAAAGAAATTGATCACAACCCCTCCCACACACACCATCCCTTCATTTAAGAGTTTTGTTCTCTCTGATTTCATCAATTACTGTATAAGAAAGGAGCCCCCCCCCCCCCGATAGTGGTGCCCCCTTAATGACTAGTCCCATATATGACCAGTGCACGAGCACAGGCGAATGTATGTCAAACTAACACGATATCTTGGTAAACAAGCACAGCATTTGGTTAATTGACGAAATACTGTAAGATGTTTCTCCAAGAACCTTTTCGAACTGATAGTCTAGTGTATCGTTTGTTCATGTACATGAAGGCTTGACTAAAATTATACGTGTCTTTTCATTTCTTCAGTAATTGAATAAGAACGTATGAAGTTAACATCTGCGTGAGAAAATATCAAATTGCCTTTGCCAATTGCTCGCAATAATTGCTCGATCAGCCTGAATGACAAGAATTTTACATTTAAACTCGAACATGACTAAGGAAAAAAGATGTTGGATTGACTATTTCAAACACGAGATGTGCTAGACCTACAAGAAAAGTCTCAAACTTTTCACTAATTATTCCCATAATCTTCGCTCATTGTCAAAAATTAGCTTCGCGGTATCATTCTTTCATAACTATTACGAAGGCTGTGAGATGCTAGATCATCACATAATTATTCATAAATATTGCAGTATTGGATTGTAGTGAGAAGAAAACTATTCACCATCCTCTTACCCTTCCTCATGTTTGTTCTCATAATTTTCTTTTTTCTCCTCCTTCTGCTCTTCTCTTCATGAACTGTTCACCTACATCATGTATTGATTTTTAAGGGGTTAATATTACATTACATTGATTAATATCAACACTTTGAATACTTCTTTAACATTTTGTTTGGGTTAGTAACAGCACTGATACCTGCAAAGGATACCGTGATACCCGGTAGCACGCATAAAATGTCAGACCACTCTACATTATATCTCGTATTCTTCAAAAGGCTGGTTGACCTATATGCAAAGGTATCCTGAAAGGGGTGCCATCCAGAGGCTCGTGAGTGGTTCTTTAATCCATCCCAAATGTTGCGAAAAGCCTGAGAGCACGTATATAGAACACTATGTCACTATGATCTAGCACTTGGAGCAAGGGTATGATTGCAAATAGCTTTTCCGGAGATCAACCAATGTTACAAAGGTTTCAGAGTTTGCTTCTGGATATCTTTCTATACGTCACAACCAGTCACCTTGAATGACCACAATGCATCATTGTATCTAGGTCACCTCGAAATACTTCCGGTGGTAGAAGTTGCGAGACAAAAAGAGACTATACTCGAAAATCTTCCACTGCCCAAAGGTGGATCCAGGACCAGAACAAGACGCTGTGTAACCACCACCTTAAAAAAAAAACCTCTTTATATTTAAAAAAATAGATTGGGATTCCCCCCCCCCCTTTCCGCTGCTTATGATCATAATTATGTTGCGTGAAACTTTTCATAATGTTTTTCCTTTCATCAATTTGATTTAGATTTAAAATAGATTTATAAATGACATATTCACATTTATACCATAATATTATAGCAAGAATGTCGAAATGAAAGGGCAGCACCCTTAACTACAGCTCCCATGCCCAGTTATAGGAAGACTTTCCAGTAGGAAGTGGTTAACCTGGAGGTTTGGAAACTCTTGGGATAAAGAATGAAGTACAATCTTGGAATATTATGACATCTAGAAACATTCAAATATATTATTGTATATTTTTTCCACAAAGATTAACCTTTTAGAAGAAGGTATTTTACGCGTCACTGGATATTCAAATTAAATTTCTTTCCTTCCATTGCTTTGTTGACATTTAACATTTTGTTCACACAGTACAATATAATACAAAGTAACATTTTCATAATTAAATAACTTTAAATACAAGAAAGAAGGCGCGAATCCCAGAAAGCTTACGCTTGTAACGGGTACGCCTGAGAACACAAGTACAATATAAATAGAAGAAAAGAAGAGAGAGACAGGCAAAGAAAGGAAAAGAAAGGATAGGGAACTAGGGGGAAGAGGAAGGAAGGGAACTGCAACACATAAGCAACTGATGGAGTCGTATAGCACGCATGTATAACAGTACAATGGCAAGATATAAGTGAAAATTACAATACGCAAATATTTACAGGTATTCTTACAGAATGATACTGGAAATAGGTTCAGATGTAATTTTACCTTTATCCTGTCCTTTTCCGAAAAAAAAAACTCTTTTCAATGCCAGTAGGTTGACATCAACAAAATAGTTAATGTATTATAAATCTTGACTGAATAAGATTTAAATGTTTGATGATGTTAGACAATCCACTTTGCTAAAATGTTCAACATTTCATCCAAAGAACTTATACATGAAAAGCTGTGGGGCTTAACATTTTCAAAGCAACTACCGGAACATACAATCAATCTTTATCATCACAGTCATTGAAAAAGATTACCATTGACAACGTAATTGAACATTACCAACTGAATTTCCTGAGGTAGCGTTCCAAGCGATGGGACATTATATTTTGGTGATTGCAATTTTCATGGTATCAGTAAAGGAGATTGATTATTTGACTTCCAATCTCTAATCCGAACTCAAGTTTTAATCAATTTTCCATTCAACAAACCTCAAGCAGACAACCGTGTATAATGAAGTCCTTCACATCTCATTAGATATCGTTGAATTAGTTTCCACATGATTATTGTGAGATCATTGACTGTAAGTCCGTCAACAAAACCAAACAAAGGTTCATATGATATGCCTTTTAAGAGAAAAGGTGGGTAGGATCTTGTTCTTTCCATTAAATGATGATCAAAAATTAGAACAGAACCCCCAATGTGTTTACATTGTTAACATAAAATAAGAGCATCAGTGCAAGAAAAAAGCTAAATCTTCACTTTCAAAGAGCACATATATTATTTTTCCTAAAATCTGATGCAGCATTCAAATTCAAACCTTCATTAGGAAAAGATAAACCTTGATAAGTCACGCATGGTGTGAAACCAATGTAAGCTTTCTAGCGCAGTATTCCAACTTTTGTTCGTAATATGCTACCAACAGCGTTTCATTATAACACTTCGATACACCTGTCCTTCCCGTTAGGAATTCCTCATCGAATTATTGATAATCTTTTAATCAAGGGCATTTTAAGGCTGTCTGTACACATGTCGAGTCAACACTACCCTCACTTCATCATATCCATTTCTTTCATTCGTTCCTTCCCGCCATCATTGATCCTAATGAACTTTCACAAAGCCACTACCCACTCTCATGTCGTCTGTTGGTCACCGCTTGGAGGCAAAAACCATTCTAGACGTCCAATATAGCACCCCTTCGTGCCTGACGTGGTGGTATAAGGAAATGCAAATTGATGAGATGAAGGGGTTTGTGTGAAATGAAGGGGTGAAAAGCTTTAGGTTAACCAGGGAGGTGGGTAAACGAAGGAAACTTTTGATTGAAGGTGCCATCCTGTCTTGTGAATGGACAGAATTGACATTGGTGTACGAGGAGGTGAGGCTGGGGGCTACAACCCCCCCCCCCGGAGGATTCTGATATTGCCGATATGAGGGCAACCACAGTACCTCATATTCAGGCAGCGAGGTGCATATTTGGGTAGTGATGAGCCCGAATATGTAATTTTTGTCATTTTCACTATAAAAAATGTCAAAAGTTGTTTCGCTTCGCTCGCTCCCAAAAAAAGTAAAGAACGGGAAAGTTGATATTCGGGAAAAAGGTGTCAGCCCCCCCCCCCCCCTCCCCAAAATGTGCCCGTAAGCCTATGGACAGAAAGTTGTCCTAGCACTTGTATAATCTCAACACAAATCATTTCGTATTCATGACAAAGTCTGATATCTAAAACTGCATGAAAATCGTTTAGAACTTTACTAATTCTACTCATTATGTTATCATTGTTTTGCCAAAGAGGGGTAACCTACATTTCCATGTTCTCACTCTTTTCTTCAAGATACATACCTTAAGAGTAAAAAGTAATGTTCTAATTGGCTTTAAAAAAAAAATTATTATCCCTAATAAGAACTGGTAAAATATCATTTCCTTCAGTAAAGTCTTCAATCTACAACTATTTTATTGCTTCTTCTTCTTCTTCTTCTTCTTCTTCTTCTTCTTCTTCTTCTTCTTCTTCTTCTTCTTCTTCTTCTTCTTCTTCTTCTTCTTCTTCTTCTTCTTCTTCTTCTTCTTCTTCTTCTTCTTCTTCTTCTTCTTCTTCTTCTTCTTCTTCTTCTTCTTCTTCTTCTTCTTCTTCTTCTTCTTCTTCTTCTTCTTCTTCGTTTCCTTCTTTTTCTTAGTATAAATAATTTTAGGTACATATTTCATCTGAAAAATATACTCCCTAAAAGCCAAAGTGTTGAATCAACATTATCAACCTGTTCAAAGGGCTTAGGAGTGAGATCTCCAATCCCAGCAAGCAGCTGTCTCAGTTAAACCGCTGGATCACTCGCCATCAAGGTTGCTTATAGCTGTTGATTGAACACTTTGGCCCGAATTCACAAAGGAGGTTTAAACCATGGGTAAGGTTTAAACCTCCGTAAGCGTACTAAAATAAGCGCACATTGCCCATATGCGCGCTCAAAGAAAATATATGATTGGGTCGGATTCCGTGCGCACGTACGCTTAAAAAACCCAGGGGCCCGAATTCACAAAGGAGGTTTAGTTTAAACCATGGTTTAAACCCCCTCCTGGGTTTTTTCAGCGTACGTGCGCACGGAATCCGATCCAATCATGTATTTTCTTTGAGCGCGCGCATGGGCAATGTGCGCTTATTTACGCTTATTTTAGTACGCTTACGGAGGTTTAAACCTACCTAGTACCTTACCCATGGTTTAAACCTCCTTTGTGAATTCGGGCCAGGAGGTTTAGTTTAAACCATGGTTTAAACTAAAACTCCTTTGTGAATTCGGGCCTTTAGCTTGAAGAGTTTAGTGGTGCCAATTCAAAGAGGAAATACTGATTTGTAGAAAATCATTTCTCCTAATTGATAACGACACAATTCACATTACAGTGACCAGGCATAGATATTCAGTAAACATCAAGCAGTGGATGACACTTCATATTAGCTAATCTTCAGGCGAGTGTATGGAATGTTTAAATCCCGTGGCAGCTTGTTCCTAAAGGATACGGTTGTCATCATTCCAGGAACTGAATTATAAAAACAATTGTGTTAATCTATTCAAGTAAGGGCGGGAGTTTCCCTTTCTTCTTTCTTTCTCTCTTTCGATCTCCTTCACAGTATAATCACGTTCTGCGCAATGGCTTAGGGGATAACTAAATTTCAGTTTCCATGGTTTTGTTGCCGGATGCACTAATCCTCAGACGGATGTATCCAAAGCTGGTGGCATGATGCTCCTACTCAGATATTTCAATCAACTTCACACACTGGCGTAGCCACGGGGGTATGGGACACGTGCCTCCCCCGTATCACAGAGAGAGAGAGAGAAAGAGAGAAAGAGGGTTGGAGAATATGGCAAAGAAGAATGCACAACGCCCTCCCTATACCCTCCCCTTACTCAATCCCTTGTCATCTTGCATTTTATGCACCGATCGAGGCTGTCACCACAGTGAAGCCAGCGTGCCCCTTCATTGGCTGCCACGATACGCCACTGTCTGCGCATATCAACTTTTTCAACCTTGAAATTGGGGGGGGGGGGGGGGGGGGGGTAGAGAGGGTGATCTATTGAAATTACCTCGAAAAGATGAATCCTTTTGAATTTCGGTGGTTTCCCTTTCTTCATTACATATCTTATCATGTGTCGCTTTGAGATCGATGAAGCCTGCATAGACAGGTAATTCCTGTTTTCTTGATGCAATCAATCATTCATACCCCCTGTACATCCACTATCTTTAAACCCCTCAAGCTGCTGCTCTAATGGCACCCCCTCCCCTTTATCTAAGTACATCTTTGTGCAATGGAATCTACCCCGGCCAGGAGATGTAATCGGGGTTTTAGTTTGATCGATTGTTTGTCTTGGCCTTTCGTGTTCTTAAGGGTAAGGTAGTATCAAGAGAGAGTACGCACAGACAATATAGGAGTCAAACAATTAACTAGAACAGGAAATGTTTCAAAATCGATAGGAAAAAACCACCACACTAGGGATTTTTCGGGGCGCCATGGAATGGGAATCATGTTAAATACCTTAAAGATATGAAAACACTTCACGTATCTTCACTTGACTCTGGCTTTTGAAGTATGTTACGGTGTGTTTGAGTATACATATACAACACACAACGCACAAAATTGATTTGTGAAAATGATCCAGTTGATATCCCCCTATCTACTTTTCTACAAAATTCATGTACGAATACGACTGGTTACACATATACCTTATTCCCTAATTCGTCCCTCAAACGTGAATGAAACATGTCCTAAAATGCAACCCTAATCCCTGTGAAGACCTGTTCAAAAGCAAATACATATAATATATATTAAATTTATATAAAGGATATGGCTGGACCTAGCTTCGATGGCAACGATGAAAGACAAAGCACGTGCAAGTTTATGTAGTTATTTCATAATTATACGTCATATCAATGTATTTTGGTTTTAAGAGTGAATATCAGTGTGATATGATTATCCAGTTATCATTATGCAATCTGTTAATTCTTCATCTGGACGATTAAACGACGTCCGCCGCTGAAGAATCGAACCAGGTCAATGACGAGTCACTTCTTTCCACTCTTGTAAGTAACACACCTGTGGTCATTCAACCCGCAAACACATTCCTTCTAAATGCAAATAGGAATTAGTCTCGCTCTTCTAAGGAAATACGTATCCTAGATTATGTCAAGCTATTTAGATTTATCACTATTCTTCTTCTCCCCCCCCCCCCCCTCCCACCTCGTATTCTGCAGCTTTGCCTTCAGAAATCATTCATGACGTAAGCAACCACATTAATATTGTTCATTATCACTCAAATTTGTCATGATTAGAAACCATTATGTCAGAATATTAGATCCCATGCTTATGAAAGAGATTTTTTATTGAGCTCTTCTTGCAATAGCTATTATGCATCCCCCCCCCTCTCTCTCTCTCTCTCTCTCTCTCTCTCTCTATCTATCTATCTTTCTCCTAGGCCGAAAAAAAATCTCTAACGTATCCTTCACAATTATTTGGGAGCAGTGTCAGTAACAAAGCACTTTCAGACCCCGGAGGAAAAAAAATGAAAAGAGACATTTTTTATTTCAGTACACGACAATATTCTCAAAGGATCTGAATCCGCATATGGTCGAAAATCACGTTCAGTTAATGCCTCTCGAAAGTATTTTGCTTCCCCCGTTTTCACCGACAGAACAAATATAAATTGGACCTGTCTGTCCGATAAAGCTGCCGAAATAGTAGTCAAATTTGCACGATAAGATGGTTCTCCTATTATGACCATGCTTGGGAGGTAATTTCACACTACTCTTATGAAGAATGGTCATAATGACTCGCTATCGCACGCTCTCATCTTTTTGCACTTTCAATGCCCTAGTAATTACATCGCCAAAACGACTTCAAATCGACCACCCTCCACTGAAAACGAAATAAAGTTATTATTTGCTCCAGTTTTATTAATGAATATTTTGATTATCTGTGGACTGTAATACTATAGAAATCTAACGATTTTCCTAGAGGAAACTATTCCTAGGCTCTAGAGTCAATGTGTGAGAGAGATATGGCGCAAACTTCCCTTAGAATAAAATTCTTGTATAAATTTCCTCTACAAATAAAGCGTCCAAGTTGAGGAAGCATTCAATCAATTATCGGAATGTGATTCCTAGAGGGCGGTATTACCATATTTTTTCCAGATAATCTCTTGAAAGAAAAATGTTTGCTCTGAAATGTAGTCAGAAAGCCGATCTTTACCTGTTTACCATGTGATGGGAGATGGAAGTGAAAATGTGATTTGTGTTGCTTTAGAAGAACATTCGTTGGCCGCTTTCCAAGTAGGATTTTTTTTTTTTTTTTTTAATATGAAATACACGTAGAAGAATCCCCTTAGCAATTGATTTTGTCAGCCGATAAATCAAAGAAGGCATCGGTAAAGGGCAGTCATTGAAGATTTTCAATCAGCACTATGACTGAATGGATAATGCCTAGCAACAGGATCGCATCAGGGGGTAGTCACTACACCCCTTACAGATTACTGGATGGAATGAATGCATCCTTCACGCTGACAGGTTCAATTGTAGGGTGATCAAACTTTCACTTATTTGTGAGTGTGGTTCTAAACATTATAAACTTTGTGGTAGAATTCACGGTAAAGATGCTATATATTGACTTGATCGTGAAAATAAATGGGATTGGGATTGTATAAATATAAATGTTAAAGTATAAGATCATTTCTAACAATTTAAAGAAATATTATTTATGTTTATTGAGAAAAAAAAGTGCTCATTTTCGAAGAATTGACTTATTTATCAATATGAATACCCCTCCCCGAAAGAAATAAATTTGTTGATTAATTAATTAAATTTTTAAAAAATGAATAAATGAATAAGTACTATCATTGTTGTTCTGCATATAACATCGTCACATTTTAGCTAATCGTCAACTTTCATTTGAAAATTGAATATTATCTCCAACAAGCAGTCCAACTACTGTTACTTCACTGTACAGAATTCATCTTCAACGGTTCCCGTATTATTGATTTGGGTTAGCTGAGCAGTAACTCAATACGCTGTGCATTCTGTGATGTTGATCAAGTTGTCAGATCCGTGCTTGTTTATTTGTTCTGTGTATGTTACCGTTGTGCTTATGTTTACTCCAAATGTCACAATAATCATATCAAGTATCAGAGTAATAAAGACAAGATCAGCTTTCATATGACACGGACTACTGCAGTATTTTTCATAATTATCCTTGATCCGATGAATATGACAAACATGGGTTTAGTTACATGTATCATGTTATATATCTAACAAGAGAGGGCGAGCTAGAGGAATAAGAATAAGAATAAGAAATAAGAAATAATGAACCAATAATATCAGGGACATGAGTAAGAAAGTATAATGTTTTAACAGCATTGTTGGAGGGTTCACATGATTTCATTTCATTTCATTTTTTTTTTCTTCAGTTCTGAATATTAAAAAGCGTAGCGACGGATCCAGGGTGCACAGAGGGCATGTGCCTACCAGCAAACACCGTAAATGACACAAGCTTTGTGGAATCTTAAATACAGGACGAAAGAAAAGCTACAGCGATAGAGTAGAATGATTATCATTCTTGACAGACATAAGATTTATACAAGAACGCACTAATACCATTATTGATATCAATGATAAAAATAATCATTATATAAAGGAGTAGATAGTGGGAATATAAAACAGACCCAGAATTACGATATTAAATACAGATTTTTTTTTCTTGGCAACGCGTTTGTTCAATAGCAACTGTTAGGGTTTTTAAAATATATTTACGGAGCTTTGTCACATTCCATTTCAGACGAAAAATTTATTATCAACTATGTATAAAAATGCCGCGATATGTGTACATAAAACACGATAATATACAATATTAACAGATATTATGATATCAAAATTTTAATCATTCACACATTCATTTTTTCCTATTCTAAAGCCCGGCCCGTCATTTCGATCGATTGCCACAGTACCTGTGCTAATCGGGCCCGCAGTAGTAGTAGTAGTAGTAGTATTTATTTTCCGTTCTGTTAAAAAATACAAACATGTACAATATAAGTATTTACATTTGAATGAAATGGCTGGATAACCCATATTCAGCTGTGCCAGGCACGGCACTACTGATCTTCCATGGGGTCCAGAAAGCATAGAGATAAATTAATTGTATAAATATCAGACATAACATATAATCAATAATTCAAAGAATATACGAAGATACAACACAAAATTACGGATGATTCTTCGACAAAATCACGCAAAATGGTAGTTATACATAAGAACTACGAACACCCTCCACGTGAAGGCAATTAACCCAAACGCCGGTTACTGAAAGCATTGTCTACACTCTTCATTTTGCAGTCAATTTTTATACTATATCACTCTCTCATGACATTCAAAAGACTGTACCACCATGACCAGTACTGATGGGTCGGTTCTAACTTCAGCAAATGACGTCTAGTGTGAACCGGGCTTTATTATCACGGCACATCTTTAACCCTTTCAGGACAGGAATTATTTAAGGGCTAAATTGATCACATTTTGTTCTTCAAATTGGCAACAATAATATTTTTCTTTTAGTGCTACAAGATTGTAATAAGTGGTAATGTCTTTGAAAACAATATACATGGTTAAAAGAATTGTCGAAAAGTTGGAAAAGTTGCCAATTTTGATAAAAAACCATGATTTTGAACCTCTCAATGTGTTGCCAATTTAAGGATTTTAAAGCTTATTCTCCTTTTTAAAATTCCTGGGATCAATTGCAGTATGGTCATTTAACGAAAATGGACATAGTGTGTGCAGAAATATTTGCTCTTTCTACTCATGTATCTGGTATATTTTTTAGAGCTCTGAATCAAAAGTTATTGAGCCAAACCACAAAATGTGGTCAATTGTCTTGAAAGGGTTAACTGGGCTACTCCCACCCCCTGCAAAAAGGAAAGGAGCTGGCTACGCCATGTGGTGATGAAATTAAAACCCAAATAGAAATAGATGTAAATGACCATGACATTAGTCGAGTTGTGGATAATATTCGACTGATCCCCAGCGATTGATGACGTAGATTAATACAACGACGTGTAGTGAACTCAATGAATTTTATGACCTTTCATTCTCATCAAGAGAGGCGTATCAGCTTAAAATCAAATGACATCGGTGATGGTCATTAAGTTTAATGATTTAAAATAGAATGTAAAGAGAGACGCTTATCTATTGAGTAAGTGCGTGAACTTTCAAAGACTGGCATGCGAGGAAGGTGGTGAACTCTTCTGCTTGTTGCACATAAGACATCATTTCGAAAGCAATTATGGCATGCGTCAGTTATTCAGCGCATATTTACGTAGGACTGACGCACTCTTGCGTCAATGAATGTGCTTTGTATGCAATGGGCATAATGCCTGTTGCACGCCAACCATAATTTCGGTTACGTTATTACCTACGCTGGTTTTTTCATTTCATTTCATTTCATTTATCTATTTCAAAACGGTAAGACCTATGCAGAATAAGCTGGTTCCGATGGACCACTGCATAAAAATTGCAAACTTAAAAAAATGAAAAATTACATTAAGATACTGAAAAGAATAATGTCAACAACAAAAAAAATCTCAGAATAAATAGAAAATGAGGGAAAACACTATGCAGTCATAATATATTTTAATAATGATAAGGAAAAAATAACGGATTAGAAGGAAAACTCTAACATTGAGTACTGAGACTATTCAAGAAATAATATGACTTAATATAATACGGCCTTGCCGAAAAAACATTATTCACAACAACCAGAAAAAGCTAAAGGCAACATGAAATCAACATGGAATATAATAAATGAAATTATTGGGGCAAAAAAGCAATCACTTATACACCCCAAAACTTATTAATAATGGCCATGAAATCTCGGACCCTACAAAAGCGGCAAATTTATTTAATTCATACTTTATCAACATTGGTCCAAACTTATCTTCCAAAATTGATAGCAACAACACTCAATTTAAGCGATTTCTCTCTAATTCCTTTGGAAACATCATTTTTCTCAAACCAACTGATACTACTGAAATCATTCGTATAGTCTAATAATTAAAGTCTAGTAACTCATCTGGTTATGACGAAATTAGTACGAATCTTCTGAAGAAAATCATTGACAAGTAGTCCTCTCGCATATATTTTCAATCTTTCTAGAGCCTCTGGAATTTGTCCAGATTCGCTCAAAATTGCAAAGGTTATCCCTATTTTTAAAAAGGATGACTCTATCTTACTTAACAATTACCGTCCAATATCAGTATTACCAAGCATTTCAATTTTTTTTAGAAAGATTGATATACAATCGACTAAATGAATTTCTAACTAAACACAACCTTCTAAATCCTAACCAGTATGGCTTTAGAAAAACCACTCCACCGATTTTACCCAAGCCCAGTTATATAATAAAACTAGAGGGGCCGTCAAAGGCGGCAGACCCACGCCTTGGCGGTGCTACAGAGTAGTTGCAATACTATACTATGGGGTCAAAACTGAAATCTACAATGGGTGATTTCACGCTCGGTGTTGGTGTTTGTGGTTAGTGTTTATTTTGCCGCGAAATCATGATCTAACACCGACTATGAAATGAGAAAAAAATCAGTCGGTGTTAGGTGTTGACCTCTGATTTTCTGACGTAGTTCCGGTTGCCGGTGTTTAATTTTTGTCAGATGTTGTCTGCTGAACCGAGCTCGGCAGCCGGTGTTTAATTTCATGTACAAAATTCCGTTCACTAACACTATACCCTAGGGATTAAGAAACTTTCATTTCACGTTCGGTGTTGCTACTTGTATGCTAGATACGGGAAATTTGGGGGATTAGCCGTGAGAAATAAAGTCAGTAGGCATCATTCGAAGTGTAATTTTACAGGTGATGAGGTAGTATGTTCATATAGGTCTGAAATTAAATCTAGGCCAACATTTAGTCCAACGTTCGATCTAGAGCACAC
Organism: Heliocidaris tuberculata; assembly: GCA_025618425.1. Taxonomy (NCBI): domain Eukaryota; kingdom Metazoa; phylum Echinodermata; class Echinoidea; order Camarodonta; family Echinometridae; genus Heliocidaris; species Heliocidaris tuberculata. The sequence continues at coordinate 7,884,824 of CM046846.1, forward strand.
GGAAAGGAACTAGATCTACCTTTGCTTTTTAAAGGGGCGGAATGAGTGAATAAAAAATCCTACCTAGTTTTTTTTCCAGATAGATTTGATAAATATGATGTTCGATATTCCGTAGTAAAAGACCCAGAGAATCCACATTATTAACTAGGATGAGTTCTAAATCAACAATCACAATACAAAAGTAATGAAACTTCACGGCTAATCTGAGCCGATGCCCGAAATTTGGCCGTTTGCCATGTACGCGCTGGGCCGTCCGATCCGGCGTCTAGCTGCATTAGCTACCGCAGCATTTTCTGCTGCAAGTGAGAAACTCGAGAGAAATTAAATCTAAACTTACTGTTTCCATCAGTACTATCCATTTCTGTGAAGTTTCTTACCGGTCTCTTTCCAGAGAGATTTGATAAATATGATGTTCGATATTCCGTAGTAAAAGACCCAGAGAATCCACATTATTAACTAGGATGAGTTCTAAATCAACAATCACAATGCAAAAGTAATGAAACTTCACGGCTAATCTGAGACGATGCCTGAAATTTGGCCGTTAGCCATGTACGCGCTGGGCCGTCCGATCCGGCGTCTAGCTGCATTTTGGTTACCGCAGCATTTTCTGCTGCAAGTGAGAAACTCGAGAGAAATTAAATCTAAACTTACTGTTCCTATCAATACTATCCATTTCTGTGAAGTTTCTTACCGGTCTCTAGATCAAATAAGGATTGCTTTTAGAATCACCGGACTACTCGGGCAATTTTACGATATTCTAGACTAATAAATCAGTAGTTAAAAACATTTTTTTCTTCTTCGTTGAGAATGGTGCTGACGCCATTACCAGTGTTAAGCTATCGATGCGCTTTGTTGGGATATCGGTATCGGCTCCTTAAATCTGATACGTGCGAAACGGTGATCTTTACATATACTATACTATAGAATCAAAACTAGAAAGTCTCACAGAATTTGCAGGGATCAACCAATCATCACCAAAATTTAATCGATTCTTTCCTGTCACTATCCAAACAATCCCTGAAAATTTGGTGCAAATACGTTCACCCGTTCTCTAGTTATCTTGTACACAAACAAACAAACAAACAAACAAACAAACAAACATACAAACATACGGAACCCTTTACATAACCCTGCCGATTTCATTGGCGTGGGTAATTAATAATACTTTGAATAAAAATGAACATATCATTGGTGTATTTATGGACCTGAGTAAGGCCTTTGATACTTTAGATCATAGGATTTTAATTCATGAATTACAATATTATGGTATCAGAGGAGCTACGCTCTCATGGTTTCAGAATTGATTATCTAATAGACAACAGTAAGTACCGTAGTATACAACTCAAAATCCTCACACTATAAAAAAAAATGATAACATTCGGCGTACCCCAAGGATCTATCCTTGGCCCACTTCTATTTCTCATATACATCAATGATATCTCATATTCCTCCACTACTCTAACACACATGCTATCTGCCGATGACACTACTCTTTCTTGTTCTCATACTGAACTTGACTCATCAGTAAATAAAATTTACAATGCCTTCCAAAAGGTTTTATTTTGATTTTTAAAACCAATAAATTATCCTTAAACAGAAAAAAAAAATCATACATTTTCATAAAACACATGCACATGACGAAAACCTAAATTGTAAACAACACATAAAGAATATCAACACCACCATCTCACGAGCTGTCGGCATTCTATTCAACCTTAAATATATTCTACCAAATATACTCTTTATGCTTTATAATGCAGTAATTCTCCCCACATATCGTATTACAAACATGATTTGAGAAATTTCTGCAAAATACAAGATTGATTCAATACTTTTACTGCAGAAGAAAGCACTACGTATCTGCACGGGCTCACACTTCTGTATAGAGTAAAGTACGACCCGTTATTCCATAAACTCAAGACCCGTAAAGTCTCTGACATAAATACACTCCAAGTAGCCTTACTTATGTTTAAAGTATTTATACATTGATTTCTGTCCCCACTTAGTGATACGTTTATGCTTAACAGAAGTATTCATTCATACCCAACTCGTAACGCTAATAATTACCACTGAAATAATCCTAAAACTTTGTTAGCACACAAATCTATCAGACATACCGGTCCATATGGAATTTTCTACCAGATGCAGTCAAGTCACACACTAAATACTATTCTTTCAAGGCAGCAGCATGAAACAGTATGATGGGCGTAAATTTCACACTACATCTACTTCTCTCCTCTCTCTCCCTCTTTCTTTCTTCATCCTCCCCCTTATCTTTCTCTCTTTCTTAGCACTACCTACACTTTCCACTTTCACTTCTTCCTTCTGCCTGATTTTTCTCTTATATCTCTTCTACACAGTTTACCTTTCAACTTTCCATCCTCTATTTATTTTTTATTCTTCAAACATCTCACGTCACCCCGATCCTTTAATGACGTCTATTACTTTGAATACAACGAAAACAATTTTTTTAAATATCCCCCTTTTTTTGTTTTTCTTTTGTGTTTGTGTGTGTGTAAATAGTATTACCTATCTTTTGTAAAGGATTGTCACGCCATCAAGCTCTGCTTATGTGACAATCCTTCTTTATGATTCATTTACGTTAACTATACAATGTAATTACTTTACCTGATAATGTATTAATATTTTGTTCGTTTGTGTTGTAAACAGTTTGTAAAATATGTTTGAAGAAAAAAAAAAGATCATAAAGAGAAATTAAAAAATTAAAATAAAAAGAAATCCATAGTAAACATAACTTCTTGTTTATTATATTGTCATTGTGTAACTACTTTGGTCGTTTCTTGTTTGAAATGAGCTTTCATCGTGGCATAATGACACATCATTCCAGCAAACATTATAGTATTGCTCTATATGTAATGTTCTCTGGTGAAAGCTGCTTCCTCATATTAGAAGATGAATTACAACCCCGGTCCTAGGATTCTGATAACGATAATTGTAACTAAACCTCTGATTGGAGGAAGGTCTTATTGATTTTTTTTTTAATGGAAGCTCTCTTTTCAAACACGATGATGATTTTTTTTCAGAGGTTTGAAATTGATTTCAAACATTTCACATCAAAGTCACGTTTACTAAGAAACAAACCAATTAATATGGTCTACCTTTAATTGCAGATATCACTATAGAGCCAGTATGGGGCAATGGTGTGATGGTTGACCTGTCTTACTAGAAGGGTGAATGGGAATGGATGGGAGGAGTGTGAAAAGAGAGTTGTATCATCTTCTTTTTAACTTACCTTCCCCTTTCTCCCTCTCCCTCCCTCTCTCTCTCTCTCTTTCTTCTATTTCATTCGATTTACATGATGAGGAGGCAACCCCCCCCCCCCATGCCTATCCCCGTAGCTAAGCCATTTGCTACAGTTTTCATGCCGTGCCTTGAATGCCAATGCATAACTATTAGAGATCTCGTGCGTCATCCATAGCATTAATAAAGAACAAATTCTACGTTTTGGTAAATATCCTGTACTTAAAAGCCATTAGCAATATCAGTTCTTCTATCTTATTTTTTTATTTTTTGGTTAATACTATCAAAGTTTTTTTCTACTTAAGTTAGGTAACTTAATCCAGGATGGGCGGGTATAAGGCTTGCATACTGTTCATATATTTTTTTTAATGAAGCAGGTCAACTTAAAAGTATAACAGGGTGGAGAACATCTTATAATGCAATATAATTGTATAAGATGTGTGATTAAAGAGTTAATTTATAGAGATATACTTCTCAGGTTTTTACCGCGTAAACAGTGTCGAAAGACCTCCAAATCTAATTTAAATTCATTGTGTAGCAGCACCGGGGCTGTTCTGGAGCTGCTATGCAGAAGCACCGCTAGAGCTGGTTTGGGGTATGGAGTATAGAACCCCTTCCCCCCCCCCCCCCCCCCCCCCCCCACCTCCACCACCACCAACAACAACATCAACTGCACCTTTCTTCTTCTTTATTTTTTCCTTCAAAATTTAGAGCCATGTTTTTAAATCGAAAAAATCTTCTTTGACTAACATGAAAATCTAGGGGGATTTTTGACTTCCCTGTTGGTATATTTTCGATAATCTTTGTCGGCAATTTGGTCCAGGCACCCCATAATCAAAAGGCTAGCTTCGGCTTCATTATGAACTTGACAACAAATTATGTTTACTGGAATACTGTTTGTTTGTTGGTTGGTTGGTTTGTTCATTGGAGTTCTTTTTGGATTTGCATGGCTAAAGTGTAACTACAATTTACAATGTTTCAGAGTAACAGTGAGCACTGTCTAGCTGATATATCACAAGTCATAAGGCCCTTATCACGATCAATGTCATGAATATGCATGACATATACCGGATCAAAATATCGGAATATTATACTGCACGATACATTATTGAGCAACCTTCTGTCCGTGGCTGTGTAAGATCATACTATTTGTTATTAACGTCTGACCCATAGATATCGGCCTAGCATTACAGAATTTCTCTGGACATAACAGGTGTTTCCGTATTGGCTAGTATCCCCAACTTTTATTATTTTGTTACATTCCTCTCGTCTCCATTTAATCTTGCAGGGTTTTTTCGATTGAAATCAGTCGATAAAGCAGGACGATCAACAAGATGGAAAGCAAACGCGTGATAAAGCCATGAGACGTTTAAACTTTAAACTACTGGCGTACTGGTGTGGGGGGGGGGGGGCTGCAAGTTCCACGCCAAAAAAAAGTGGGGGAAGGGGGAGGGAAAAAAAAGAGGAAAAATTTGAAATTACCTACCGGATATAGGTCTAGATTTGTGATAAAATTACATTTTCATTAAAAAAAGTCCTCCTTTTTTTTTTTGCTCGCTCGCTTCACTCGCTTGCAAGTATTCAGAAATTAAGCCGCGTATTCCTATGCTCAGCCCCCTCAATTTTTTTTGCTCATAACGCCACTGCTTTAAACTATTCATCATCGAAACGTTCAAAATTATGCCAGCTTCATGTACTGTCTTATGTTGCCAAGGTATGCATTCAAGAGGCACAATATTAGACTGAAATACACAAAGTTATATATATATTTCCCTTAAGATGAAATATGTAGATTTATAGGTGAATTTTGGCAAATTTTTGCTTTCTGTAAAACGAACGTAGAAACAGATTGTACATTGTTCATGGTTGTAGCCGTGGTTACTAGTTTGCCTAGATCTTTTCTAAATGATTTTTTTTTTCGACGATTCAGAATTCATTTAACAGTTAACATCACTTAAAACTGCCAAAAATTGGCAAATCGTACAGTTTTAAGTGATAGAAATACCCTTTGGTCTATAATAAAATGGGTTTAAACTCCGTGTGATAACACCATCAGTGTGCCTTATTTCTTCTTATTATTATAATATAGGCGTTTTTAGCTGACATAAAATTTGTTTGCTCTCTGTAATTATACTGTATGCATCTTACCATTAATATGTTAGCTGTCATCCTTGCACCGAGGGACAAAAAAGAAGAAGATATTGTCAGATTATCGATATGATTTATCCATTACTTCTTCCGAGTTTGATAATCTCCCTCCGGGAAGGAAGGAACAATGCTTAATGGACGTACGGATTGTAAAGAAGACGTCATTTGGATTATATTTATTTATATCACCCTAGCTGACATTTGCTGTCCCAGAAATAAGAAATCCAACATTTTCAATATCCCTATTTTTGCTTGTTATGAATGGCTTGGTATACATTTTGCCAATAGGACTTCTCCTTCTGTTGCTTTTGGCTGATCTCATAGAGTGTTTTCCACTTCTCTGTCGAATCTATTGAACTACTGTGAAATCTTAAACTTTCCCATCATTATCCCTGATAGTTCACAAAAGTGATATATTTTATACTATTAATCTGAACCATGATTGTTAAAGATAATTATTTCAAAGCTGGAGATATAATTCTACAACTTGGAAAGGTTTTTTGTTGTCGTTGTTGTTGTTTGTTTGTTTGTATGTGGGTTTTTTTTAGGCTCGTACTAGGATGATTCTCATGATGAAAGTAAGGTACAGAATATTATCTCATTACCTCTATTTTTGCAATTATAGAATAATTCGGTATTGATTAATATCTGAACCCTCAATTATTGCACAAATTAAGTTGAGAAATAAAGTTTAAAGATAATATCTGCTATTCACTTAGGTCATCACCAGGAAAAGATAATATTAGGCCTATCTCAGTTTTTTACTACGAATCTTGATTTGATTGCTATCCTATTTGGAAATGCTTTGTGTCGAGGAACTTTCCTTTCTGTGAGGGTTAAATACAGTTTATTCTGCCCCCTCATCATTCAGATGTCGGCAAATAGATGACATTACCTTAAGCACTGGATGATGTTCCTTATCCCCCCCCCCCCCCCAATACACACACGAGACACACACGCGCGCAAACACCCACACACACGCATACGCAACCTCTCCTAACATGCTTCCTCTCTTGCTCTCTCTCTCTCTCTCTCTTTATCTCTCTTCTCTCTCTCTCTCTCTCTCTCTCTCTCTCTCTCTCTCTTATCTTTCCTATTCACTCTTTTTATTGTGAATTCCCTGCTTTGTTCTTCCGACAAGAACTTTGGACCATCTGGTCCATCTGTCCGTTCCCGAATTAAGAGATATTAAAGCAATAAGTGAAATGGTTATTTGATGTGCAGATGCTGATGATGGATAGATGAATATTATTGACAACCATCTTGAAAAGTATCCTAAAATATTTAATGGTAAACAAAAGATGGGAATATCGAAGCTGTTTAGAGAGAAAAAGGAGGAACGGTATATCACAAGGGCTAGTGTGACCAAGTTTATTGAATAGGTTCAAAATGAGATCATTCGGGGGGTCATGTTTTCTTAGAGATGAAACAATACTGCTCACTCCTTTGTTGAAATTTGAATGTTTTCCCACAGAGCAAAAGGTGAGAAATCAGTAGGTAAATTATAAATGTAAATCATTCAGTAATCTCACATTTCGGTCAAGTAGGAAATCAGAAATTGCATAGACTGTCCTTATGGTCCCATCACTATGAATGTAATCAGTCATCCGGTTATCAATTCGATTCGTTTCCACTATCAAATTTCCAAATAAACATTTGAAGGAAAGTGGAATTAATATGCAAATACCACTGAAATGGGCGATCTGCAATACTTCTAGTATATTCATGATTGACCATTCATCTTTGATCTCTTGATGTTGTTATGGAAATGAACAGTAACAAATAAATAAAATAGGAAGAATGGAGATCAGTCAGACCTACCGTTTTTTCTGCACTTTGGACTGTTTGGACATTTACTCCCATGACAGGCATCCCTTGGATAGTTTTTACCATAGGATAATTACATTCTAGATCAAAAGCTACAGTCCTCATAGGCCTAGAGAGTACTTTTGGGGGATTTGGTTGTGTAGAGTCCTAGGGGGTACTTTTCCGGGTCATTAGTCCTGGAGATGGTATATAGGCTTGTTAAAGTTAATTTTGATTTGCCTCTTACAATTCAGGTAATTAACGTTATTGTATTGAGTAAGCAAAGTTCTTCACTTCCTTTTTGAAGTTTGAAGTTCATTTATTTCCATATACATCATCATAAATTTACAATCTTTCACAGTATGGTCACATAAAATCATACATAGAAAAAAGGGGTCGTCGTAAGCAAAGCTTGAGTTGACGTCCTAATCATAAATAAACTAATCATACAATGAACATACATATGCAAACAATGCATAGTGGAAAGCAGATGGCCAAAGGAAAAAAATACAAAGGAAAGAGAGAGAGAGAGAGAGAGAGAGAGAGGTAGGGGTGGAAGAGAGAGTTGCATTCAGATAGTATCAGATGAAACGAATAATATTTTATACTGCTAGAAAGGGTGTTAACCACCCCCACTAGCAATATGTGAGAGAAGATAATTTTTCAAGCGTTTCTTTAAAATAAACTTCGTTGGACTTGAACGTATATCAATGGGTAATGAATTCCAAATATCGGGTCCAGTGTGCCTTATAGATCTATGAGCAAGGGCTGTTTTAGGATTATTCAAATGAACATTAGTGGAAGTTCGAGTAGGGTATTTATGTATAGATGAGTTTAATTGAAACATGTTATTAAAGGTCACTGGAAGTTCTGAAGAGTGGAATCTATGCATGAATATGGCAATTTGGTACGAGTGCAATTCAAAAATCGGAAGCGTATGCAATCTATGGAAAAGAGGTTCTGTATTTGCCAAGTATGCTGCATTTGTACATAGACGAACTGCTTTCTTTTGAAGTAGTAAAATATGATTAATTTTAGATTTTTGGGTGGCCCAGATAAGATTACAATAAGAAATATATGGCAAGATTATAGCGTTATACACAGTAAACAATGTTTTTAGGGAAACATATGGTTTTAATCTATACAAAATTCCAATTCCACGTGATGCAGAAGTAACTACATTATCAATATGCGCGTTAAAATTCAAACACTGATCGATCGTAATACCCAGAAACTTTGTACTTTCCTTCTTTTCTATTGTCATTCCATCAATGACTATGTGAAAATGTAAATTATTCATCGTTGTACTGCAGCTTCTAAAATGAATGAAATTGGTTTTACTCAGATTTAATGATAGTTTGTTACATCTAAACCAAGTGGATATTTTTGGCAATTCGGTATTCATGGTTTCATTGAGGATATCAGGATTTGGATGAGAAAGAAATACATTTGTATCATCTGCAAACAGAACAAACTTTAGCACAGAGGAGGCATTACAAATATCATTTATATATATCAAAAACAAAAGGGGGCCTAGAATGCTTCCTTGAGGGACTCCACATTGTATAGGTAATATGTCAGAATTTATATTTTGAAAGTTAGTAAATTGTTGTCGATTAGATAAATAACTTTCAAACCAGTTAAGAGCAATTCCTCTTATGCCATAATTTTTTAGTTTACCTAAAAGAATTTTATGATCAAGGGTATCAAAGGCCTTACTAAGGTCCATAAATACTCCAAGAACATGGTCCTTATTTGACAAAGAGGTTACAATATTATCACATAATTCAATAAGGGCCATGTCCGTGGAGTGATTTTTGCGGAAACCGTATTGAGATGAGGTAAGTATATTATTAAAGGTTAGGTATTTATACAGCCTGTTATATACAATGCGTTCTAGGATTTTAGATATACTTGAAAGTAAAGAAATTGGTCGATAGTTGTTTAATAATGATGCATCATCTTTTTTGTATATTGGGATAACCTTTGCAAGTTTCATATTACAAGGAAAAATTCCTGTTGATAAAGATAGGTTGAAGATATGAGTCAAAGGAATAGTAATATTGCCTATAATTTGTTTCAACAAATTATTACTAATTTCATCATGCCCCTCTGCTTTACTTGTTTTTAAGGAACGAGTTATTTCTAGTATTTCAATAAAATTTGTAGGGCTAAGAAAAATGGAGGTTTCGTGAGGTTGTGGAAGAAATTTTAAATTTTCACAGAGGTATAGCAATAAATGACTCTGCTTTTAGACTGAGGAATATTTAGGCCGACTGTGAATGATATCTGTCCCTTAATGGGATCTTGGAGAGGGGAATCAATCGTTCAGGTGTAAGCCTATAAACTAAAGTGATGCCTTCATTGTACACGGATTGACCGACGCCGACCTCTAGCAAAGACCGCATTTGTGAGGGTAAAATATGCAAAGTCCGTGTGTGTTGTGTGTGTGTTTGTGTGCTAACACTTTTCGATTCACAGTAGATCACAAAAACTGACCTCAGTATTTACGTTTTAATTCCTAGTGGTACGATTAGCCTTAATGGATAATATTTTCGGGTGTCAATCGAACATCACACAGATTGGTTCGTGGGGCGAGTTATTCGAAAGCAAAGATCGTTTTACAGTGAATTATTCATGAATTCAAATTTTCGTGATTCCTTGTTTATCTATTTCTCAAGATACCACACCTTGTGGGGTAGGATGATTCATCTCTTTACTATCGTCGGGATATTTTGTGAAGCAATTTATGTCATCACTTGTTATTTGTCAAAAGCATTTTTTTTTCCTTTTGAGGGGGGAGGGGCACCCAGGAGTGGACTCCCCAAGGATATCAGCCAGGCCTTTACCGTTGACACTTCTGTCGATGATCTCAAGACTAGATTAGCTGAACAAACTATTTACTTATTTATTTATGTTATTCAGTTTGTCTGCAGCTGATTACGTAGATATATGCTTTAAATAATTTTCAAAGAATATATAAGACGTAACCCTACACTGGGTCAAGTGTTTGACTCAACTAATTATATTGTGGTTCAAAAGTGATCCAGGGTGTATTTATTTATTTATTTTGTTTAAACACTGGGGCCTACCTCAGCCCGAAAAGTGTTCTTCAGTAGGTCCGTCCATACATAAAAACATCCAACGCTATAATTATACACAAAATACAACATATATATATATATATATATATATATATATATATATACAATGATAATGAATAGATTGTTTAGAAGAGAAGAGAGAATGAAAACAATACTTATATATACAAGTTTAAACAGAAACAAAAGCAAAAAAATACATTATGTATACATAGTTTATGGTTCATGGCCCCGTTGCATAAAACTTACCATTAACGGTAACTTTGCCATCAATCATGTCAATGGCAACTCCCATGGAAACCTTGATTTTGATTGACTGTTGAGTGATATTACCATGGTAGTTACAATTGATAGCAGAGTTACCATTAATGGTAAGTTTTATGCAACGGGGCCCAGATCACTATATATCATTTCATAATAAATAAGTTTTGGGATTTATATCATTATTGATTTTTTCTAAATCAAATTCGATGTATATGACATCACTTCAATCATAGTTGTTACCGTAGTTAAAACATTTGATTTGATAATCGTTTAACTTTAATTTCCATTGATATCGACACACGTCTGTCGAACGTGACCGTAATTATTTGCCCATACTGTCCTTTTTTTTTTTTTTTTTTTTTTATTTATTTGAAAAATATTTCACCCGATATTTGCTTTTCTTTGTGATTTGCTGTTTACAACACTTTAATCGATTTTGAGCAATAGCCCATACAAAAACTCTTTAAAAGAATCTTGTAAAAAAGACTGGGAATTGTATTGCGAACATGATGAATGTTGTTGAGTCAAAAGTTTCAACTCGATTTAGATTCGAATTTAATATCGCGTACTTCAAATTGATGAAACGCCCACGGATATTGTTTCCCACTATCCAGACATAATAGGAATGTCACATAACGCTTGAAATAAATTAATTTAACTTTTTTGTCTGTTAGTGGCCCCAGTCTAAAATCAATTTATATGTGCTCGTCCTGTACCGGAATAGTGATTTTCAAATGCATGTTTTCAATCATGTTATTTTGTCATGTGTGGGTGCTTGCGAATAACGCGTGGGTGCTTTTGAACTCTCTGACAAATAAGATTTAATTCGAGCCCCTATTTTGTCTCTCTATGTTCTTCAATGGAATTCTCTACATGTATTTTATAACTAGGGTGTAATCATTCTCGGGGTTACTTTAGATGGGAAGGATTTTTTACGGGGGTATTAATTTTGTCTGGGTAGTATTATGTTTTGGGCTAGATGTCCCGATACGTAAAGGTAGATATAATAATAATAATAATAATCAAACATTTTTATATAGCGCATTACACATAAGCAAAATTGCATGTCTCTATGCACTTTAGGAGAGGAAAGAAAGGAAAGATGCACTGGGTTCATGATTCCGATTAACTATAAAGTGGTGAAAAGGTATGTCTTTAGAGAATTAATGAAGTTTTCATAGGAATTTATACTTTTCAGATATTCAGGCAACTTGTTCCACAAAAGAGCGGCAGAATGTGTAAAAGACCTTTCCCCGTATGATTTTGTCATTATTTGTGGAACGCAGAGCAGGGACTTGAAACTGGAACGTAACATTCTATCGGGTTTATATGGAGTAAGTACTTCAGAGAGATAAGTAGGAGCCAGCTGATGTAAACATTGGTAGGTTAACATAAGTATTTTAAATTGGATACGGGACTTGATGGGCAACCAGTGTAGATCTCTTAAGACTGGAGTTATTGATTCATGTTTCTTCGTGCGTGTAACAAGTCGGGCTGCAGAATTTTGAAGGAGTTGTAGTCTTTGAATTTGAGAAGAAGGTATAGGTATAGATATGCATTCATGACAGGGATTTATAGAAAAAATACAAAGTAGGTGGATATAGATTTAAAGATGATTAAAATATCGATGTATAGACAAGACATCTCGACATAAGGAAAATGGAATGGCAAAACTGGAAAAGTGAAATTTAATACTTGATCTGAGAGTAGAGGGAATTTATATCATTATTCCATGACCTCATATCACCTGCCAAAGGTCTCTGAAGGTCTCTCGGGACCCCAGACCATCAAGTTTCAAACAAAGGCCGGCCTTGGATAAAGTTTCTCGGTCAACTGCATCTTGGATTCAGGAAAGGGGATGGGATGGTCCCTTCTGAATGTTAATAGGAAAGTAGGAAGCTGATGGTCTTCGATTTCAGTGTTAGCACAAGTGACATGCAGCAAAGCATTGTCAACACCGATAAAAAGCTATGTGTAAATACCGTGAATGTTTGGTAATGCTCTCCGCGGGAAATTATAACTGGGTTGAATGGGAATGATGGTTAGTCTGAACAAGTGTGCTAGAAAGCTTTACTGACGGGTCGCACTAGCAATCCTCTTTCCATTTTCAGCATCATAATCTGTCATTGAGCTGAAAGAAAGTTTACGAGGGACGCACTTTACTCGAATGACTGAACTAATTACGTTTGCAGAGTGCCAATTACACCATGCATTTTGCACTTCGCCATTGACCTTAATTTCATAATTACCACCACTGAATTCTGTTTAGAGATTCGCGACAGTCTTTTGTCCGCTTAATGCACGAATTCTAATTGTCAGACTTACCTTCAAATAGATAAGCTGTATCCTTACTGTAATCCATTTGCTATTATTAGTCCATTGTTATCAATGGCATTCGGGAAGATTAATAAAGCAAGGCGAGCTGTCTAATCAATCGGATAATAACTGTAATAAGTTTATCTAACCTAATTGATGGTGATCAAATAATTTCCTTAACAGCATGCATAATTCATACTTGTAAGAAGAAACATGCTGAAAGAAAAACCTGTTCATAAGTAATTACCTGAAAGAGCTTGTCATTGCACTAAACTCATTTTCTCCTTCTTTCATACCTTATTTCTTTACTCTATTATGATGTCCTTTCTTTATGTATTTGTTGTTTTAAAGAGAGAGAGAGAGACAAAAAAAAAACCTTCGTTATTGCCTTAACTCAAATGATAATTCCCGTTATACCACTAAATCGGCAAAGAATCACTATAATACCATAACATCCACCACCAAACCATAACCATCGCTGAAAATAATATATTTCTACAAGATCTCTGCATGGAGGTCACGTCCACGAATCCTGTCCATCAAGCGGATATTAAAGGAAAACCCTTGAGGTATTTCACGGTGTCCCTAGTCGTCAACACACCCTACAGGAACACTGATTTCCATTTATATTATCGAGTCTCTCATTGAAATTAATGACTTTGATCCCTCAAAGGGGACTCTTTGCATACACACATTTACCCTTCCAGCAATCACCCTTTTATTGTGAATCTTTAACTTTATCCTATTAATTTGTCTTCCAGTTTCAGTTTGTGGGTACTTTTCTCAACCTCACGCTCTGTTTTTATTATTTGTCTTTATTTCTGATTTCACATAAATGTGTATGTGTATTCTGTGTGTGCACGTGCGTTGCGGGTGATCTTGCGTGTTCGTGTTTGTGTGCGTGTGCGAGGGAGTGTACGTAAGTATGTAGATATGAAATGGAGGAGAGAACATTTGGGTGGCTTTGAATTTAATGATCATCCTTCATTCCTTGCTGCCTTCCTTTTTTGGAAATAACTTTAAAAGCTGCTAAAACTGCCTTTTCCGGAATCGAACCCGTGTCTTTGACTGTGTACCCCAGATGCCATAACCACTAGGCCTATATTACCCTCTACCACCTGGTCTTTCTCGTTTATCTCTTTTTCTTTTCTTACAATTTTTTTTATCCTCTCTCATTTCTTACGCTTCTCCTTTCTTCAACAGGCTAAATGTTAATGTATTACGATAATCACATCTGTACATGATTTTGTCTCTGGGTCTCTATTAAAGGGAAATCCAAACTTAATAGCAAGTTGCTTTGAAAGAAAGAGGAAAAATCAGAGAAGCAGATTGGTGAAAGTTTGAACGAAATCGGACAAGCAATAAGAAAGTTATGAATTTTTGAAAGTTGTAATCACTATGCATATGGGAATTTCAAATTGGCCGAATAGGTAATGTCACTGTGATGTAGCTGTGGACAACTCCCCCATTCGCTCTAACACACAAAATGACTAAAATGTCACTTTTTTCAAAATGCATTACTCAGTAGGATCTTTTCGCTCATGAGGACCTATAACAATATGCTATCTCCAATATATTTTGAGTACTGCCCCGAGGGTAAAAGCGCCTCGAAGAAAACCGCAAATTAATGATATTTTTGTGTACGACAAATGGGAGAGTTGTCCACAAAAATGTCACAATTGACTCACCAAATTGCCAATTGAGATTCGCATAGATGTAGTGATCTCATTTTTCAAACATCCATAACTTTCTTAATCCTTGTCCGATTTCTTTCAAACTTTCACCATCTTGTTTTTCTTATTTTTCTGCTTTCACACAAATCATCTTATTACCAAGGTTAGATTGCCCTTTAATGTTTCTGCTTTTCTCTCTCTCTCTCTCTCTCTCTCTCTCTCTTTCTCTCCCTCTCTTCAATCCTAATCTCTTTCTAATCCCTACGGGAATGTCAAGTCCTCCGAGACTGGACACGATCTCTCGACCGAAATGTATCGATCTTTTATAAGTAGAAGTTATCCCAGCTTTACTCTACGGACGTCATCACAAATGGATATGGATTAGATTCAAAGACAGGAGTAAAGGAGAAGATGGGACACCCTGGTTCTTTGTCAGGATCAATAATCACGCCCCTATTCCCATCAAATATCTATTTTTATCATTCTTTTATACTGTCCCCTTCCCTCGCACCCCCCCCCCTCTCTCTCTCTCTCTCTCTCTCTCTCTCTCTATCTCCATCTGCCGGTCCCCTTGGTCAGCTCTCTGATCTTTTCTTTCTAGTTTTCTCATTCCTCCCTCACTAAAATTTTCACACATCTTTGATAGTTGAAATTCACTTAACGTGAATTCGTTACTACCATACGGGTTTCTTTCTCATTAACATTGTCACTATATTACAAATTTCCTGAAAATACTTTAATCCCTAAGAAAAAGTTATACTAGTAGTTTCATAACAGTTAAGGGCTATGATGACTGTCAATTTGTGCGCAAATTTCCAGTCTCAATAAGCATGATAAGCATTCACAACGGACATGAAGAATGTTTGTATGGCGGTTGGTTGAAAATAAATATGTTTTCATGGTGTCCATAAAGATATCGATGACTGGGGCCAATTTCACATGTGAAAGACAGTTATTCCTAAGTGAAGAACATTTGATCTAAACCGGGATGGCAACACGTCAGCGATACAGACTGGAAACTTCTAATATTTTGAATAAGTAGAACGCACATCTTCTCAATAGCTGAGCAATCCATTTTATTCCTCTATAGGGCACGTGACCAAAAAGCTGCATCCTGTATAGGGTGATTATGATAGGAAGGATTTCAATCTTTCATCATTTCATCTGTTTACATCTCAATATTTCCAATACTCTTTCTCTTTCTCTCTCTCTCTCTCTCTCTTCCTCTCTTGGTGTAAATATATATAACATCTGATTATTTTTTTTTTAAATCATGTTAAAACATTTCTATTTAATTCTTAAAATTCTACATGTGCCTTGAGCACGCCACAGAGTGGATTTGGTGCTATATAAGTTACATTTATTTTTATCATTATTATTATTATTATTATTTATATATATATATATGTAGTAAACAGTGTATGTATAATACGCACTGTGATTGGTTAGATTCTCATCACGTGACGTGCAAAAATTCTGTTATAGTGCACAATCGTGCACTATAGCTTTGATTTTTGCACGGGGAATCCCGTGTTAAATGAATAGGGGATGAGTCAATTGTTTACGATTGCTATCATTCAATTTCTAGTTTTTGGAGTTCAGAGTGTTACACATCATTGGAGAGCCAACATTTGGAGTTCATTTTGTGTGGTTAGCAACTTTTGTAGAGTTAGGAAATCAGCAGTAGATTTAGACTATGAATTTATAGACCTAGGGCCCGGGCCTAATACACGATAACAGTTATAGATCTAGCGGTCTATTTCCCGGGTATATTTACTATAACAATTAGTGCATGTTCTATTTATGCACCATTACTGGACTGTATGAACTCCAAATACTAAATTATCCCTCGTGCAGGTCTATTTCACCTCGGCCTTCGGCCTTGGTGAAACAAAACTGCACTCTGGATAATATGGTATTTGTCGTGCACATAATCCAGTATAGTGCATGATAGACCATGCACTATTTATATATAATATATATATATATATATATATATATATATATATATATATATATATATACACACACACACACGCACCCACACACGCACACGCATATATGTATATATATATATATATATATACACACACACACACACACACTCACCCATATATGTATATATATATATATATACACACACACACACACACACACTCTCTCACACACATATATATATATATATATATATATATATATATATATATATATATATATGTATATATATATATATATATGTATATATATATTTTTTTATATATATATGTGTGTGTATATACATAATATTATATAATATATGTATATAATGTCTGTACCGGGGTTTCTTCATATTTTTTAGTCTGCCCCTCTCTCTCCCCTCCTATTTTTTAATTCTTGTTTTATCCAATTTTATTATCCTTTTCTCTTTCTTAAATTTTCAAAGATATGCAAAAGTTTGTATTTCTTATTTATGAAATAGGGTTAATTGATATTCTCGTCATCCCTAATGTCACTTAGCGAAATTATTTTCACGTACCATCATCCTAATAGCGTCCATCGCGTTGTCAAGCCTTGAATTTATGCGCCGTCGCGTTCGCCGTCTCGCGGCTAAGAAACTGCATCACCGTGAAATTTAATGTATCTTGTACGTGATAAATTGAAAGGATTTTGCGAGACATGAATAAGTAATTCTGAAATTTGTGAATGTAAGGGATTTAGAAAAGCGATAGGAGGAGACGCCTGGGAGCAGTATAAGAATCCATATTGGGAGGAAAGGGTATATGTTTCATTTGATATTGTGCATTTTCTTCACGTCTTGAAATAAATGAGTATATCATTCAGCCTATAAAAGGGCAGATAAAATATAAAAAAATATGAAGACTCGGTATTAAAGAGGAATAAGGGAAGTCTGACAAAAACTTCAAAATTTATATGAACATAAGTAGAGACAAAATAGAGTATAATTTCTACATTATCTACAAATTCATACGTCATTGATGTTCGTTTATTTTGTGTCGACTCAGATTAGTCAGGGAAATAAAAAGCTAATTTCCCCGAATTAGTTCAGGTTTAGTGGGAGTGTACTTTCTCTTCGGAGCTTTTTCGTTTCAAAACTTTACAACGCGTTGTTAAGCTATAAGTTTTGTATTAAAAGAAAATTTGCGATTTTTCTTACTGTCTTAATTTTGTCTCTATTCACGTTTGATTCGTATGATTTGTGTGCGTGTGTTTGTTTTGTTTTTATTTTATTTTTTTTTTTTTTTTGTTTTTGTATTTTTTTTTTTGTTTTTTTTTTACATTGGAGCCCTCCCTTCCTCTTATTTTTACTATTACATTTCCCAGGGCAGTTAAACTGCACCAGAGTAAAATACCAGGGTTTAGACTTATCCTTGTTCGACTTTCTGTTCAACTTTGGTCATTATTGGGATTCCAAGTTTGAGATCGCCATGTTTGCAGTTCTGAAAAGTGCAAGGTCACTGTCGAGAGATTATTCGTGAGCTTGTTTCAAAATATTCTTCAAATCATCCTTCTTGGCCTTCGAGAAGTAGACTCTTGAAGAATTTGGTCACGCCTGGAAGTATGGTAGAAATTGTAAAGTGCGATGGAAACAGAGATTGGAAATTAAGCGAATATAGCAGGAAGGTCGCTAGAATTGAAACTTTCTCACCCTTCATAGATGAAGTGAAAGTCCAGATTCTGAACTTTCTTTGTGCAAATACGAACTGTGGAAAGTGCAAGTAAAGTTTGACAAAGAAAGAGAGTAATAATTTCAGGTTTTGACAGTTTAACTTCTCAAATTCAGTGGATATCAACCCAACTGCTTTATTTTAAGGGTTGGAGGTGTTACATTAGATGTCTGGTATGTCCATGCAGTAACACATTAGCTCAATAATTATTCCAATTACGGTCAACATCGACGCGAATGATATATACTGGGTTACCATTATAAGAGCGGGTCAGCTGAAATAGATTCAAGAAAAAGGGGTAAACGAGAAAGGGGGGTTTAAGAGAGACAGACAAACAGGTAGAGGAGAGAGACAGGGGGAGAGGGGGAGGGGGTAAGAAGGGGAGGGGGTGAGAAGAAAGAGGGGAAAGGAAGAGAGGGAGAGTATGAGAGAGAGAGAGATAGACAGAGACAGAGACAGAGAGAACGCGCGGCGTTGGCAAAAACAGAGAGAGAGAAAGGGAGGAGGGGGTGGGGTTCTGGAAAAAAAAAGACTTTTGTAATCAAATCTTAAT
The DNA here is from genome assembly GCA_025618425.1 of Heliocidaris tuberculata. Taxonomy (NCBI): domain Eukaryota; kingdom Metazoa; phylum Echinodermata; class Echinoidea; order Camarodonta; family Echinometridae; genus Heliocidaris; species Heliocidaris tuberculata. Next base: position 7,903,611 of record CM046846.1, read on the forward strand.
TCGTAATTTGAAGAGGTTAATGAATTTAACAGAGTTTCAATGGATATAACGTATGGAAACAAACTTTATTTTCTTGTGTATGCAGATTGCATTTATCTCCCTCCTCTTAACCGAATTTACAAATTCGACCCAGGACCTAACAAGCCTAAATCTAAACCTTACATAAAACCCAATCGTAAGCCTAACTCTAACCATATCTCTTTGACGAAATAAAGCCCACAAAAAATGCAGCTGGAGAAAATGTCGAATCACCGAGAATAATAATACTGTCATCGAAATAAAGGGGTATAAAGGGGACTAAAAAGGGAGTTGACCCAATTGTGAAAAAGCACAGGTTCTTTGAAGCAGGAAAATTTATTCTACACATGTTACGATCGTTGAGTGTTTTCACGGATAACAGGTAATATAATAGTGCTCGCTCAGTCCACCGATCTACCGACTCGAGACCTTTTTCCCGGTCAATAGACCTTAAGCTTTTCCCTGGTTAACCCTTTCAGGACAGGAATTATTGAAGGGCTAAATTGATCACATTTTGTTCTTCAAATTGGCAATAATTATATTTTTCTTTTAGTGCTACATGGTTCTAATAAGGTATGATGTTTTTAAAAACAATATTCATGGTTAAAAATTTTGTTGCAAAGTTGAAAAATTGCCAATTTTGATGAAAAACAATGATTTTAAACCTCTCAATGTGTTGCCAATATAAGGATTTTAAAGCCTATTCTTGTTTTAAAAATTCCTGGCATCAAACGCAATATGGTCATGAAACAAAAATACATTAGTGTGTGCAGAAATTTTTGCTCTTTCTACTCATGCATCTGGTATATTTTTTAGAGCTCTGAATCAAAAGTTATTGAGCCAAACCACAAAATGTGGTCAATTGTCTTGAAAGGGTTAATAAATTTCTGTATGTATGTTTGTTCCTTCCAAGAGTCCTTGATGAAGAGTTGTTCAATTCACCCAATATGTGTAATAGCATAGGTATGGATTGAATCCATTTTGTATAACATGTATAATGTATTAGCTGCTGCTATGTCAGGTAAGCCTCTGACAGGATTTCAGGTCGTCAAGGGCAGCCTTTGTTTAAGAAGTATGCTTAAAATCTATTTGTATGTCTAATGCTATATTTGTATTTTCCCCTAATATTGAAAGTTATATGAAATATGAAATTGGCAATATAACACTGATATTACATGGATGAGAGATCGCCGGTGAAGCATTTTGACAAATATGAATAAAATTTGATATAGATGGTCTGATCAAATGTGAAAATACAAACTAAATTTCAAGATTTCAACAAAAAAATTTTATCAATGCATACTTCCACGCAGTTTATATACTCCGCAAATAAGTTGAAAATTACGAATTTTCGCCCTTAGGGCTTTATCAAGTAAATTCGTAATTTTCATTGATAAAACCCTAAGGGCAAAAATTCGTAATTTTTGATTGTTTGCGGAGTTTCTTCAGTTTTTGTTTGCAATTTACATTTCATCTCCGAGCAGAACTTCTATTTTATATATATATGTATATATAAAATGAACATAAAGTCCTTTCATGCTTTAATCCAACGTTTATTTTTTCCTGTCACGCACGAATTTTCGACACTTCCCAGTGTCTTTATCAGGTATCAGGCACTAGGAAGTGTCGAAAATTCGTGACAGGAACAAACAAACGTTGGATTAAAACATAAGACAACTTTTGTTCATTTTCTGTGTCGTTATATGCCAACACGAAAATTGTTATATCACATATATATATATATATATATATATATTCTTTTTTCTTTCTTATACTGGCGCCATGTGAAGTGCAGAGGTGTCATCGCCAGGGCCGCATATCTGTCCAACGGCCGATTCATGCATGATGCAGTAACCATAGGTAAACAGTCCCAGGGCTAGGCTTCCCATGGATTGGGCTGTCAATTTCCGTTGTACATCTCAAAACGAATCATTCTTTCTCTATTATCTCTGCCAAGATGATGATACTTTTGGAACGGCTTTACGCTCATCCCAAGGCTATTATCCAAACGCGATATGACTGGAAGTCAAAATAAGGGTATAAATCCAAAAAGTAGATGAAAACGCTGATATAGCAATTAAATTTAGACATATAGTTGTCATCTTGTAGTTACATTTTCTTTCTATACTGACGAAGAGTTCTTATTAGAAAAGATGGAGAAATAGAGTCGAACGGTTCGGCCTTTTAAATTTCTATCATAAAGGGCATAGAACAGATCAACTTCTCATACATTATATACCTCATATTTTGTTTAGATGTATTCTTACAATTTGAAAGTGAAAATGACTCTTTTTTATACAAAAGCCAGCAATTCCTGTCAACCGAACGTCCGAAGCTTGATAAAACATTGTTTATTTTGGATGATACCAGCCCCTGACGCGCAAATTAAGCAAAATAAATATGCGTATTTTTTGTTTTTCCTTGTCAGAACTTTTTGAGACATGTGCCTCTCCGGCCAAAGGTACTAATCCCACTAATCGAACGATTAAAACCTCTGTAGGCCTATTTCAATTAGTGATTTTAATACAAAATATTCTTATCATTTTCTAAAATCAGGAATAGAATCCTTAATTTCAAGGAAAATGTCAATTATTTGAGATTCATATTCTTATTTACTTTTCAGTAACTAAGAGCCCAGCTCTCTACCTATAACTGTCCAAATGTAATTCTAGTTGACCACATGACACCCCTATACATCACCCCACCTCTCCTTTTGTTTAGTTACCATGGTGACTGTCTCTTTTCAGTCTTCGTGGAAACGGCGGAAACCAACATGATATAGGTCAACTCCTCGTGAAATTAATTTCAACAAGTCTCAAACTCACCTAAAATGCCCGCCTCATCAGATAAGAAACGTAATACTACCGCAGCCCCCTGTGAGATCGACTACATAATCGAAGCTGACATACGTGTACTGGGTCACAGCAAATCAACTTTCTTCATTTTCTTCGCATATTCATACATCCATACTCGCCTTCTTAATATTGTCATCCTCAGTAAAGCGTCAGAGTGCTAAGAGATTTAGAAAGAGGAGTAGAAAGAAATCTTCATTGTCGATCAAGTGATGAATTGAAAAACAAACAGTCTTACAGATCAAAATGAATATAAATTAATTTTGTATAAAGATTCCAACAGTATACCCATTTCATTACAATAATTTGCCAGACAGTAAAGTAGACTTTAATTCAGCCGGTAGATGTTAAAATTCTATTACTCCTAGATTTATCTTCTTTTATTCAACTTACAACTTGTTATAGGAAGCTTCTTGGGAGAGATTTCCAAAGAAATATTTTTTTCCAGTATTGAGATCGGCTGCACGATCTGCATCGAGACATCGAGTAGACCGACTGCCCAAGAGACCGACAGCCCATGACCGACGGTCTAGTAGATGGCCCACGAGAAGAACAACTCACAGTATGGACATGTCGGTCTCGTAGGCTGTAGCCGATCTGCATATGAACTTGATTTCAACTCGCCAGTTAAACGCCTTAAGGCCACCGCACACCATACGATCGGTCTGCGATCCGAGTTGTGAAATAAATCGCTATGGCATTAAATATTGGCATTTTAACAAATGAAATTTACCCTATTCAGGTTCTGAAAAGTAATATGAATAATAAACACAGGGTTTTGGTGAGCTGTAAGCTTTCTACAGGGAATACGGGCAAACTTGGTTTCAAATCGTAGGCAGTCGTACGATTTTTGTGACGTAACTACGACTCGGAGCCGATTTGGCCATTCAACGGACTAGAAAACTCGGCAAAAGCCGTATTATCGAGATTAATATCTGTATGACTATTCAGACCCTCAGTCAAAAATATTTTTCGTTTTTAAATGATTTGTCAAATTATATTACATTTTCTTCTGAAATCGGATCGCAGACCGATCGTAAGGTGTGCGGTGGCCTTTATACATTTTTCAAATACAATTTCAGGTTCATAATTATAACAATGTAAAAGAAACACATCTCCTTATCCACCCCTTGATAATGATTTCGAAATCTGGCACCCTCGTGTTGAAAAGAATTTTACATGTAAATTGTAATCATTTGATGAAGAGTGATCCCTCTGACTGAAACAGAAGTATTTGGTGAACGTATGAAGCATAAAACCAAATACCAGTGATGTATACATGAATGATTTGGGTCACAGTTTCCAAGGCCACCATTCGGGGTTTCTGATGGAAAGATGAACTTGGAGCTTCGTCCCTTGATGTGAAGTGATGATTTCCCGGTGAAAAGAAAACACGGCAAAAAATATTTGTCAAAGCCCGAAGTGAAAGAATTTCAGTCTTTATTCTTGGCTGCTGAGAATGATTCGCATCGCGTGACAGTGTTGTTCAAGCTTTTTGGCAAAGGAAAACTTGTCTACATTAGCAATGCACAAGAAGATAAAGTAGGTTATGCACCTGTATTTCTTCAGTGATTAAAAAAATACAATTTTCAAACATTTCAAATTGCTTCTGTCTAAAAATGTTTTAAATACCTTTTTAATGAAAAATTACATTACGTAATGTGTTTCCTGTTTTCATCTTCCCCCGCGAGATTTGGAAAATGCACCTCAACAAAGGGCAAAAATGGCCATAGCTGTTTTAAAAAGTTAACTTGGTAGAAGGAAACTTCTACAACTCATTTCGACTATCCGTTGTAGCCAGTGGCGTATCTAGGGATTATGGCGCCAAGGACAAACAATGAAGTTCCACCCACCAGCGAGGGAGGAAAGCGACCAAGCTGTAGATTCTTTTGCATTTTTAACCCTCCTCCCCCCCCCAAAAAAAAAAGGGGGGAGGCAACATGTTATGCATTTTACCCAGAACATTTTCAAATTGAGCTCTGCATTCGAATTTTGAACGTTGGTAAGCGGTTTTCTATTCACTTTCTTCTCAAATGGGGCTCAAAATTAACAAAAACACTTGATAAATAGTCGAGGAATTTAACAAGGCAACCGAAAATGGAGTTTTTTTAATGGTCGCCTGCAAATGCTATTTCATACACTTTATCCTATACTGGGGGAGCAATATTTAACAGAGGCTGATGAAACTTAGGTGATAGCTATCAAAGCAAATAGAATTGTATTTTCTTTTTCAAATTTTGAACCCTTTAAAAAAGCTATTTATAAATCATATGTTATACTTGGGCGAGAAATTACGAGATCTTGGAGCAAATTATGCGAGGAATTTAGCAAAGCGACTGATCCTTACGAAATGTTCGCTTTTTAAAGCTTTAAACAACTGTATTTCTAACGCACTTTCCTTGCGGAACGGGGATGCATAATCATTTATGATCATGACTTTTCTTCATTTTCTCCTCTTTTTCTTTCTCTCTTTTGCGTTTTTTGCCCCCCTTCAAGTTCTGTCCGAGTCACTTACCCCCCCCCCCCCCCCCCCGGTAGATACGCCTGGTTGCAGCAAAGTTGTGATTAAGGTATCATGTAGAAGCCAAGTTACTATTTACCATGAAGTATAATTTTCAAGGTCACAGTAGATGTAAATATTTTATACAAAGCTACCAGGGTCGGGTGCACCCTTTAAAAAAAAAATACGCACTATGTAATGCTTCCGCAAGGAACTTCATTTGCTTCTTTGTCATCATGGCGTTCTGTACATTATCTAGGTTAGATGTTGAATTATTGGTTTTGCTATCCCCTGTCGGACGTCATACCTGTACATTATTAACAAGGATACACCGGCTTATCACATCGGATATGTTTGATTGTCTTGTAAAGTTTCTTGCTAAAGGGGATACTACCAAAGGCTTTTGGGGGTCTCACTGAGGGAATGTTCTTTCCTGTTGTATTATCTGTCTACAATAGACACGGGAAGTTCTTGCAGGTTTGTTAAATATTGACCTATTTCTATAACGAGGCTCTGATTTTTTTTCAAGAATACTTTTGTTGACACTGATGCATATATATTGGTTTTGTCCTGTAGTGTCGTTATTTCTCTCTTTCAGACGGAAGTATCTGATTAGTCTTTCCTGTCCGTAGAGAGTTAAATTCATATAACATTCATGAATAATTCTAGAGTGTGACCGCAGAATCGGTCGATAAAACATCTCGAGTGTTTCCTCCCTCCAGGCAGTTGGGTTTCCTCAGTCTGAGATTAAAGAATCTTCTTTAAAAGAGGGAAGACTTCCTATTGTCATGACTGTGTAACTTCAGATCACACGATGTCATTCCGGAGATGCGTCAAAGGAAGAGTCGTCTGTTTCGTACTGTCATGGTTGCCAACAATTTAAATGATTTTCAAGAAATACAATAAATGCATTTCTAACTGTTTTCCACTCTGTTGTTACAAGTGGTAAACAATACGTCACATCGTGAAAGAAAATACATCTCAAGTGTTTTGCTATTTTGATCGTTCATTTAAAAAAAGAAAGTAGTTCCCACTTCCGATGATCCAATCCATCAACCATGATGTACTTGATACTGCTTTTTATTTGATTTAACCGTACTCTCTTAACCAAGCATACTGTATGTACTATTGTTATGTCTTTTTGATAATAATTGTTTTATTGTTTTTGTCATAAGCAACAACAACAACAGAATATTTGCTATTTAATTACTCAAGCTACACATCTAATTTTACACCCTGATGCCGTCAGATATTGGGAATTTATCTGATTTAAACATGATACATCTCTGCACATTCCCAAAGCGATGCTCCCAAGACAAAAATTTATAATTCCTCCGAGTTATTATGTCTAACTTAATCTAGTATCTTTGAGCATCTGTTCAGTTCTAAAATTAGCAGACGGCTTTCCCGTGTATTTTGAAACAAAGTAAATAATAACTAAGAGATGATAGTTAAAATATGTCGTTAAGTGATTTTTGATATGAAGAAGAATTAAAATAAAAACTTAATAGACAGAGGAGTATCATTAGAAATACACTACTAATACACTACACTAATACACTACTGGGTGATATCCAAAGTTTGAAAATAAATTTGGAAAAGCTGTGCTACCATCATTATAATTGCAAATTATAAAACATAACATCTTCCAATAATCATGATAATCTTTGTCTCTATGGCGACATATTTTCATTCAGCATCGAACTGATGGTTTTTTATCCACGATAAAGTCACAGAGACTAATGTACTGACTACAAAGTGCAAGTCGTCCTTGTTACTTTTTGAGTAGATCTCCTAAAACTACACAGACCATTTTAGTCACAATATTTAATTCAATCTTTCTGCTGTCGTGGCAGTTCAAGATCCGACTTCTCCAGACAAACATTTTAATTAGGACGCCCCCATGGCCATGTTTACTCTTTGCTTCTGCAACAGAGATCATGTCTAGAGTCTGGTTCTCGTTGGCAAAGATTTAAACAAATGCCGCCTTCCTGAAATATTTTGCCCCCTTTTCCTCCATTTTTAATTGGGAAAATGGGAAGATGTTTACATCTCTTGCATATTTATACAGACGTGAAATCTGTCAGTCAAGTTATTGTTTTTGATGAGCAACATTCCTTTTCTCTCGTCGGTGATGTCTCAACCATGGCTCCTGGTTACATCCTCACTGGCGTAGCTACAGAGGGGCAGAGGGGGCCCATCACCCCCCCCCCCCCCCCATCGAATGGCAAAAATGGAGAGATAGAGGGAGAAAAAAGAGAAAGAATGAAAGGGAGAAGGGTAGGAACAATGAACAGGAAGATAATATGCCCCTCACACATCTTCCCAATAATCGAAGAATTGTTAATTCGTACATCACTCAATGCCAGTCTCCCCCACAGTGGTTGCACACACGGTACGCCATACTGTGCATCCCTGCCAAATACTGGAAAACATATGGGAAAACGTACTTTCTACATTATGTCGTATTGACGTAAAGAACTGGTTAAGTTTAATGGCCACCGGGCTTTATCATCGATTGGGTCTGTCTGCCAAGAATTTTAATTTTGAAAGTTTGGACTTTACCAACGCCATTCTTCTGAGTGGCCCCCTGCTACCTTACCAAAATGCTCTCTCTCTCTCTCTCTCTCTCTCTCTCTCTCTCTCTCCCCCCCCCCCCCCCCCCTCTCTCTCTCTCTCTCTCTCTCTCTCCTCCCCCCCCCCTCTCTCTCTCTCTCTCTGCCCCTTTCTCTCTCTCTCTCTCTCTCTGCCCCTTTCTCTCTCTCTCTCTCTCTTTCTCTCTCTATCCCTCTCGCTCTGTTTCTCTCTCTCACTTTGTCTATCTCGCTCTTTCTTTCACTCTCCTCTATCTCCCATCCTCTCTTTCACCCCACTTTCTCTCTTACCCTCTTTCTCCTATCCATTTCCCCCTCTCTCTTTCTTTTTTATCTCTCTTTCTCTTCCCTTTATGCCTGTCTTTCTCCTCTTCTCTCAGGTCTCCAGCTAGCCATGACTGTTAATCGAAAAGCTTTCCTTCAAAAACCCAGTTTTCGACAGATTTTGGGCGACAATTAGGTCAAGATGATTATGTCGATCGCGTGTGACCGTCCTGTCAATAATCTCATCCGTCCCGTTCTCTTTACACCCTATGTCCTGTGATTACTCCTATATCGACAGAACCTTTGCATATTTCTTAACACCAACTAATTATTAGCTTCAAATGTGTTTTCTATCCTCAGTAAATGACTGGACGGTCTTAAAGGTAGTGAACTGCTTTCTTACCAATTTTGTCAGGTAAAGATAAGTATTATTTTCATCTAAGTAAACCATATGTCTTTCCAATAAAACGATTTCGTAAGCTTATATTCTAACGATAAAGAAGAGCAAAATTGTTTTTAAATCGAGATAATGACACTGAAGACGCGTCGTGTGCCATTATAACTTGGATGATCCAGCCACCCCCCCCCCCCTCCCCCACCCCCGTGTGGGGCTTTAGAAAATAACCAAGCATGTAATCTATGATTTTTATGCAACGTATTTGGCTGCTGAAAGAGTTGGTCACAATCGGTCATCCACCTCCGTGCGTATTTTGCAGAAAATCTTTGCGTCCCATGCACGGGTCTGCACGTTTTCTTTCCAAGCACGGAGGAGCACGCATGACCAGGCCCCTAAAGCTCCGCCATTTTGTCAGAGACATTTGAACACGATTTGAACGCGCCCGAAGCCCCCATTAACATACTATGAATTATTCATTTCTTAAGATGCTCCCAACATCCGTACATGCTCTTCATGCAACAGAAACAAAAACGCGGGTCAGCGCCGAGCATGCGCATTGAGAGAGGTCAAGTACACTTAATTTATTCATGTATGTTAATGTATTCATGAATGGATTTTGACGACTTACCAGTATTGGCCAATCAGTGCCTTCCGTTTTTGATTAATTATAATAATCAACAATACAATTGAAATGATAAACAGTGAGAAGCTACGTGCCGTACTTAATTCACTGTTGAAATAATATGAAATCAAACTTGGTTAAGCTGTGTCACAAGAAACGAATCCATATGTGGGAACTTCTGACAGTAATTTAAAAAAAAAAAATGTAATTGTTTTTCTTTTTTGTTGTTGATTTTTTTTTTCTTTAGCAAACTTGGAATTGAACTCCCGGCCCCACCCCTAGGGCCAGACTTACCAGCTCTCTCTCTCTCTCTCTACCCCCCCCCCCCCCCTCTTAAAAAGAATCACTAACTCATGCGGCAAGGGGGGGGGGCAGAAATATTGGAAACTTTCTTTTCCATTTTTTCTTCCCATCTCTCTCTCACTATCTCACATCGTTGCCTTTCTCATTATCATATCATCTCACAAGTTATCTCTCTCATTATCTCTATAACTCTCTCTCTCTCTCTCTCTCTCTTTCTCTCTCACACTCTATTTCTCCCTCACGTCCTGTTTCATCATTCTTTCTGCAGTTAGATTTGATTCATTGAAAAAAAAGAAAAAGAAAAGAAATACATGTACTATTGGATTACTGCTAGTTGAATGTTCATAAAACCAATTTTAATTGCATAGCTTTTCACAATAATGTAATTTACCATGTTTACAGTTTATGTGATGAAATCTGCAATTATGATGTCCAGTCGATCTAAAACAGATTTGCTCACCTTCTGCTTGATTATTTCTCTACATGTTATCTTCGATCACAAACCGATTGTTTTACCTTATGTTTTTTGCATCTTTTTCTTGCATCTATGTCACTTTTTCAATTGTGTATTCCATCATCCACTATTTTTAACACAACGTATATTTATAATGTATTTGTTCTACTAATATGAAAGGGCCCTATAAGTATTATTCTAAACTTTTATAGAAATAAATCATATAATGCCCTACACGAAAACTTCAAACATATACTTTATATTACTAACAAAAAGTACATTTTCATCATAAATGAATTATTAAAATCAAATGACCTCACCTGCTACATGGAAGTATTACATCTTTAAATCTTATTGCATTTGTTGATTTATTTGGAATTTTTGAACACATTATAGGTTCCTGTTATACTACGGGGAGTTTATAAAATGATGACTTATGCAACATAGAATACTTGAAAATCCTGATGAAATCATCAGGATTTTTCATAACAAATTTACCCTAACTCAGTGCAGTATGCAGGATTTTCTAAGGGGGGGGGGGCACACAAATGCAGGTCTGTCAACTTTAGGAAACTGCTTGAAGGGAGATACGTATTTTTTTCTTGTTGCAAGCCCTCCAAAAGTCGCTCAGTGGGGGGGGGGTTGATTTCATGATTTCATGGGGTCCAGTTTTCCTCCATAATTCTCTGACAAACAAACAAAAGAAGTTCTAAAAGGGGGCACAATAAAAAAAATTTTTTTTTTAAAGGAGGGGGCACAATGTATACTGTTCTTTCAAAAAGGGGGGGGGCACGGGCTGGGATTGCCTCCCTCCCTAAATCCACAACAGAGAAATTTTTATGAACCCGATAACCTTTTTTTTTTTGTCAAGAGTTGTCAGGTGGCAGTCTGCCCCTCTGCCCCCCCCCCCCCCTAGCTACACTAGTGCCCTAACTCCAAAACCACAAAGTCTGCATTGAAATGATGACCAACTAATGTACATTTCAGAGTCCTAAAGAGTGTTGGTTGAAATTTGATCCACACATACCAAGGGCATAATTATTTTACTTGAAAATGAAAGATGGTTATGTTAATTTTCTCTACATACATGTAAGGCTCTAGAGCTAGATGAACTAACCTGTTTTTTTCAATTTCTCAATACTGATTGTTTTTGACATTTAGTTTTATATCATATAAACAGTATTACAGACTTTCCCAAAATGATAATTTCAATCAGCAGATATAAGATCAGTTCATGGGATTAATTTTTTTTTTTTTTTACATTTGTTGAGATGCACAATGGATCAAAGCATTACCTCATTGGGCCTGGCAATCACTTCAGTAATGTAAGACAAGCTAATACAGTATGGCAATTCAAATCTGCACTAAAAACATATTCATTCAATTGATTAATAAAATTATAACATTTCCGGCAGGTTTCCTACTTGTTTCTCTTTCTCACCCTTTCCTCAGTGCATTGAGACCTTTTTCAAAGGTATTATACGCAATATAAGAACTGTTCTATTATTGTTATCATTATTATTATCATTATTATCATAATTCATAAACATTAATGATTAGGGGCCAGGCAATGTCCCTAGGCCATCTCGAAAAGGAAACCCTCAACTCAATAGGCCTAATGAGCTAAATACATCTACATGAAAGAATTGGCTGTATTAGAATTTATAAAGTGACATGTGGAGGGGCGGGTGAAGGTGCCACATGTGAAAAGCTTTAGATGCAGTATCCTTTTCCCTTAAATGAGCTTGTTACACTTCAGACTCTCCGGAATACGAAGGATTTGATCTGTTGTAGCAGCCATCAAAGATGAAGAGGTCAAGTTGAACTCCATGCATGTCTGTTGAATGAAATGAGAAAAGAATGGAATTAATCACGTTGAAATCACAGGATATGCAAATCAATGAACACAGTGGCAGTTTTTTTTTTTTTTTTTTTTTTTTGGGGGGGGGGGGGTAACTTCCGGCCTCCTCCCTTTTCAAAGAGTAGTGTACATTGTGGCCTCTCTTTTTAGAATTGTGCCCCCCCCCCCCCGAAATAATAAGCTTCTTTCTTTTTTTTTTTTTTTTTTTGCTTGTCAGAGAATTTTGAAGGAAAACTGGACCCAACAAATCTGACAACCCCCCCTTTTTTTTCTTATTCTTCTGAGATTTGTGCCCCCCCCCCCCTTTACAAAATCTATCTTTGTGAATGAATCAAGGACATCCTTTAGTACCTCAGTTGTGGGAGTGTATACAAAGAAACTTATTCATACAGCTGAGCCTACCTCTCTTAACTTCAGCAAGTCGGTAGTTCTTTCTTCCTCTCTGAATTGCCTTTACTCAAAGTGGGATATATGCCTTCAGCATCTATTGTTACTGAAGAAGAGAAGCATCATCCTGGAAAAATAAAATTGTTCATACATCACATAATAAGTATTTATACTCCATTCATGCTGGTCTCATTGATTCTGAAAGAGAATAAAAGTAAGACATAGATTCCTTTCACAGATTCTATCTGAAATTGTAATGTCTTTCTTCAGAAATATTTCAAAATAAATTTAAGTACATAATTTTTTTTCATTTGATATTCTACTTGCTATTGTTTGTGTACATGTATTATCAAAAAGGGTTGAAGAACACTCTCAAAGGAAATAATGTATTTACTTGTCAACACATTTTAGATCCCATAAAACCCTCTTATATTTATTATATACTTCGGATAACATACATCTATCCTTGATACTATAAGTATTAGCTCAATCTATCATTCCATCTTTAAAATCTGTAACTCCTCAACTGGATCTTAACATTCCCATTGAAATAACCATGGAGCTGCCACTTTAATTGATTTCCAAGATTAGAGCTCTAGATCTAGAACTACCATACCTGTCATGCAATCAGGGAAATGAAAATAAAGTGGCATCTTAGCAGATTTACATTGCATTTCATCCGTCATCTCCAATAGTTAGTGGTAGTAGTACGTTCAGCCATGCGTTGATGGGTAGATACATGTAGAACAAAACACTTGGTAGGTCTGCATATTCTTCATTTCATGTCCATCTGAAAAAGAAAAAAAAATTGAAATGATAATTGATGGTGATTCTCTTTATTACCTTTCAACAATTTTTTTGGCCCTGCCTAAAAATGAAAATGACTAGCCCATTTGATTTTGATTTCATTCCCTGCTACACTACACTAAGTAAAAAAACAAAACAAAAACAAACAAAACAAAACCAACAAAAAAAAACAAAAAAACCCCAAAACCAAAACATACATGTCCCGACTTCTCTTAAAGTTCGTTTTCAAATTCAATCAAACTTTAACTTTTAGTTTAATTGGCTAAAAGCTAACAACACTATAGAGGTTTATTCATTTTAGCATTACAATGAGTTTAATGGGCAGAACTAGAATAAAGACTAACTAGACCAGGACCCCCCCCCCCCTAATTCATAATTCAATCACTGACCAGGCTTTCTTCCATTAGGCTAGTAATGTGCTTTACCCTAGACTCTAGTGTCTAGGACTATGTCTAACTGTTACGATTAAATCTACATGTACGTTATAGACTAGATCTAGATCTAGAAAAGATCTAGACTTAGACCACCGAGTAGGAGTCTAGATCAGATCTAATCTATGTAGATTCTAGGACTTGCCAAGACAAGACCTAGGCCTACGTCAATGACTGGCTAGGCCTCGCATGCCCGCCCCCCCCCCCCCCAATATATATAAATAAATAACCAATAATATATAGGCCCTACAAAAAAATAACCCCCCCAAAATCCTCAGTAGATCTAACATAACAGTTAGACCTTTGTGTAAGTTAGATAACAGAGGTCTAGGCCTACATCTATTCCAGACTAACTTGTTAGGTCTAACTGTCAGATCTGTAGCTTAACTAGATCTAGACTCTATGTCTACATCTAACTTAGATAACCGATTTGTCAAAGAATTTTGGCCCAATCAACTAAATTGAAATGCAGATCTACGATAGGTCTAAGTTACATTCTACTCTAACTCAGACATAAAATCAAAATCATGGAACTTGTGAACTGCTGAAATCTTCACACCAGAGCTTGACCTTGAATTTTTGAAAAAGTAAATTAATCTCGACAAGCCACCTGGTCCTAGTTAATATGTTAATGTCACATTAGAGTCATATTAGATATTTTTCCGACTAAGTTTTGAAATTATGTGTTCTAACAGTTAGTTTGGATCACTGTCATTGACATTGATGGGGATGAAATTGTCTGGTAATGTATTTGATTTTATGACACGGTCCTGCCCGAAACTCCCGGTAAGCTGTCAAGAGTGGCAGGGGTGGTAATGGCAATCGAGCTGAAACATAAGCTCATAACGATAGAAAATGTAATGAAAGTTTGACAACAGATTACCCATATTTTTATAGCATACAGTACTTTCAAATACTTTCAAAATGTACAGAAATTCCAGGAGATCCCTCACTTTGGTAGTAATTCATATGACTGTTATTCTATTTATGAAATTTAAGCGTAATTATAGTTGTACTCACCGGTAAACTTTTCACAAGAAATTCACACTTCCTGCGGGTGACGTCATTACATTGACTTTACACACAGCGGAAGTGACGAAAAAGGTCATATTTGTTGTCGATTAATTCTTTTGGATAATTGTAATATTCATGAGGTAAGGTCCAATCAGAGCTGAATATTGTCGGGATACGCAAAGCAAAAATAAATAATGCATGAAGTGAAATCGGATTTTTATGCTAATGGGGGCTTCGGGAGATATGAAATGTCTCTCGGGGGGCGGAGCCTAAATACGCTTAAATACGCTTAGATTAAATGGTGACGCTGTAGCTTATATGCAAATGAGGCAAATCCGCGCGTGCTACCTTTTCGTCTATACTATTTAATATGTCTATGGTTGGACGTACATGTTCATAGACAAATTAAATAGTATAGACGAAAAGGTAGCACGCGCGGATTTGCCTCATTTGCATATAAGCTACAGCGTCACCATTCAATCTAAGCGTATTTAAGCGTATTTAGGCTCCGCCCCCCGAGAGACATTTCATATCTCCCGAAGCCCCCATTAGCATAAAAATCCGATTTCACTTCATGCATTATTTATTTTTGCTTTGCGTATCCCGACAATATTCAGCTCTGATTGGACCTTACCTCATGAATATTACAATTATCCAAAAGAATTAATCGACAACAAATATGACCTTTTTCGTCACTTCCGCTGTGTGTAAAGTCAATGTAATGACGTCACCCGCAGGAAGTGTGAATTTCTTGTGAAAAGTTTACCGGTGAGTACAACTATAATTACGCTTAAATTTCATAAATAGAATAACAATCATATGAGTTACTACCAAAGTGAGGGATCTCCTGGAATTTCTGTACATTTTGAAAGTACTTGAAAGTACTGTATGCTATAAAAATATGGGCAATCTGTTGTCAAACTTTCATTACATTTTCTATCGTTCTGAGCTTATGTTTCAGCTCGATTGCCATTACCACCCCTGCCACTCTTGACAGCTTACCGGGTGTTTCGGGCGGGACCGTGTCATAAAATCAAATACATTACCAGACAATTTCATCCCCATCAATGTCAATGACAGTGATCCAAACTAACTGTTGGAACACATAATTTCAAAACTTTGTCGGAAAAATATCTAATATGACTCTAATGTGACATTAACATATTAACTAGGACCAGGTGGCTTGTCGAGATTAATTTAGTTTTTCAAGCTGTGGTGTGAAGATTTCAGCAGTTCACAAGTTCCATGATTTTGATTTTATGTCTAAATTAGAGTAGAATGTAACTTAGACCTATCGTAGATCTGCATTTCAAATTTAGTTGATTAGGCCAAAATTCTTTGACAAATCGGTTATCTAAGTTAGATGTAGACATAGAGTCTAGATCTAGTTAAGCTATAGATCTGACAGACCTAACAAGTTAGTCTGGAATAGATGTAGGCCTAGCCCTAGACCTCTGTTAAAGGTCTGTTAGATCTACTGAGGATTTGGGGGGGGGGGGGTTATTTTTTTGTAGGGCCTATATATTATTGGTTATTTATATATTTATATATATTGGGGGGGGGGGCATGCGAGGTCTAGCCAGTCATTGACGTAGGCCTAGGTCTTGTCTTGGCAAGTCCTAGAATCTACATAGATCTAGACTAGATCTGATCTAGACTCCTACTCGGTGGTCTAACTCTAAGTCTAGATCTTTTCTAGATCTAGATCTAGATCTAGTCTAACGTACATGTAGATCTAATCGTAACAGTTAGACATAGTCCTAGACACTAGAGTCTAGGGCAAAGCACATTACTAGCCTAATGGAAGAAAGCCTGGTCAGTGATTGAATTATGAATGGGGGGGGGTCCTGGTCTAGTTAGTCTTTACTCTAGTTCTGCCCGATTCAACTCATTGTAATGTTAAAATGAATAAACCTCTATAGTGTTGTCAGCTTTTAGCCAATTAAACTAAAAGTTAAAGTTTGATTGAATTTGAAAACGGACTTTAAGAGAAGTCGGGGCATGCATGTTTTTTGTTTGTTTGTTTTTGTTTTTGTTTTTTTTTTTGTTTTGTTTTTTTTTGCTGTTTTTTTTACTTAGTGTAGCAGGGAAGGAAATCAAAATCAAATGGGCTAGTCATTTTCATTTTTAGGCAGGACCAAAAAAATTGTTGAAAGGTAATAAAGAGAATCACCATCAATTATCATTTTCATTTTTTTTTCTTTTTCAGATGGACATGAAATGAAGAATATGCAGACCTACCAAGTGTTTTGTTCTACATGTATCTACCCATCAACGCATGGCTGAACGTACTACTAGTACTACCACTAATTATTGGAGATGACGGATGAAATGCAATGTAAATCTGCTAAGATGCCACTTTATTTTCATTTCCCTGATTGCATGACAGGTATGGTAGTTTTAGATCTAGAGCTCTATTCTTGGAAATCAATTAAAGTGGCAGCTCCATGGTTATTTCAATGGGAATGTTAAGATCCAGTTGAGGAGTTACAGATTTTAAAGATGGAATGATAGATTGAGCTAATACTTATAGTATCAAGGATAGATGTATGTTATCCGAAGTATATAATAAATATAAGAGGGTTTTTAAAAAAAATGTGTGTTTTTTTTAAATGTGTTGACAAGTAAATACATTATGTTATTTCCTTTGAGAGTGTTCTTCAACCCTTTTCAATAATGCATGTACACAAACAATAGCAAGTAGAATATCAAATGAAAAAAAAATTATGTACTTAAATTTATTTTGAAATATTTCTGAAGAAAGACATTACAATTTCAGATAGAATCTGTGAAAGGAATCTATTTCTTACTTGTATTCTCTTTGAGAATCAATGAGGCCAGCATGAATGGAGTATAAATACTTATTATGTGATGTATGAACTATTTCATTTTTCCAGGATGATGCTTCTCTTCTTCAGTAACAATAGATGCTGAAGGCATATATCCCACTTTGAGTAAAGACAATTCAGAGAGGAAGAAAGAACTACCGACTTGCTGAAGTTAAGAGAGGTAGGCTCAGCTGTATGAATAAGTTTCTTTGTGCACACTCCCACAACTGAGGTACTAAAGGATGTCCTTGGTTCATTCACAAAGATAGATTTTGTAAAGGGGGGAGGGCACAAATCTCATCAGAAGAAGAAAAAAAGGGGGGTTGTCAGATTTGTTGGGTCCAGTTTTCCTTCAAAATTCTCTGACAAGCAAAAAAAAAAAAGAAAAAAAAAAAAAGAAGCTTATTATTTCAAGGGGGGGGGGCACAATTTTAAAAAGAGAGGCCACAATGTACACTGCTCTTTGAAAAGGGAGGAGGCCGGAAGTGCCCCCCCCCCCCCAAACTGCCACTGTGTTCATTGATTTGCATGTCATGTGATTTCAACGTGATTAATTCCATTCTTTTCTCATTTCATTCAACAGACATGCATGGAGTTCAACTTGATCTCTTCATCTTTGATGGCTGCTACAACAGATCAAATCCTTCGTATTCCGGAGAGTCTGAAGTGTAACAAGCTCATTTAAGGGAAAAGGATACTGCATCTAAAGCTTTTCACATGTGGCACCTTCACCCGCCCCTCCACATGTCACTTTATAAATTCTAATACATCCAATTCTTTCATGTAGATGTATTTAGCTCATTAGGCCTATTGAGTTGAGGGTTTCCTTTTCGAGATGGCCTAGGGACACTGCCTGGCCCCTAATGTTTATGATAATAATGATAATAATAATGATAACAATAATAGAACAGTTCTTATATTTCGTATAATACCTTTGAAAAAGGTCTCAATGCACTGAGGAAAGGGTGAGAAAGAGAAACAAGTAGGAAACCTGCCGGAAATGTTATAATTATATTAATCAATTGAATGAGTATGTTTTTAGTGCAGATTTGAATTGCCCTACTGTATTAGCTTGTCTTACATTACTGAAGTGATTGCCAGGCCCAATGAGGTAATGCTTTGATCCATTGTGCATCTCAACAAATGTAAAAAAAAAAAAAAAAATTAATCCCATGAACTGATCTTATATCTGATGATTGAAATTATCATTTTGGGAAAGTCTGTAATACTGTTTATATGATATAAAACTAAATGTCAAAAACAATCAGTATTGAGAAATTGGAAAAAAAAAAGGGGGGGTTACTTCATCTAGCTCTAGAGCCTTACATGTATGTAGAGAAAATTAACATAACCATCTTTCATTTTCAAGTAAAATAATTATGCCCTCGGTATGTGTGGATCAAATTTTAACCAACAATCTTTAGGACTCTGAAATGTACATTAGTTGGTCATCGTTTCAATGCAGACTTTGTGGTTTTGCAGTTAGGGCACTAATGTAGCTGGGGGGGGGGGGGCAGAGGGGCAGACTGTCACCTGACAACTCTTGACGAAAAAAAAAAAAAAGTTATCGGGTTCATAAAAATTTCTCTGTGGTGGATTTAGGGAGGGAGGCAATCCCAGCCCGTGCCCCCCCCCTTTTTGAAAGAACAGTATATATTGTGCCCCCTCCTTTTTTTTTTTTTTTTTTTTTTTATTGTGCCCCCTTTTAGAACTTCTTTTGTTTGTCAGAGAATTATGGAGAAAAACTGGACCCCATGAAATCATGAAATCACTGAGCGACTTTTGGAGGGCTTGCAACAAGAAAAAAATACGAATCTCCCTTCAAGCAGTTCCCTAAAGTTGACAGACCTGCATTTGTGTCCCCCCCCCCCCCCTCAGAAAATCCTGCATACTGCACTGAGTTAGGGTAAATTTGTTATGAAAAATCCTGATGATTTCATCAGGATTTTCAAGTATTCTATGTTGCATAAGTCAATCATTTCATAAACTCCCCGAAGTATAACAGGAACCTATAATGTGTTCAAAAATTCCAAATAAATCAACAAATGCAATAAGATTTAAAGATGTAATACTTCCATGAAGCAGGTGAGGTCATTTGATTTTAATAATTCATTTGTGATGAAAATGTACTTTTTGTTAGTAATATAAAGTATATGTTTGAAGTTTTCGTGTAGGGCATTATATGATTTATTTCTATAAAAGTTTAGAATAATACTTATAGGGCCCTTTCATATCAGTAGAACAAATACATTATAAATATACGTTGTGTTAAAAATAGTGGATGATGGAATACACAATTGAAAAAATGACAGATGCAAGAAAAAGATGCAAAAAACATAAGGTAAAACAACAATCGGTTTGTGATCGAAGATAACATGTAGAGAAATAATCAAGCAGAAGGTGAGCAAATCTGTTTTAGATCGACTGGGCATCATAATTGCAGATTTCATCACATAAACTGTAAACGTGGTAAATTACATTATTGTGAAAAGCTATGCAATTAAAATTGGTTTTATGAACATTCAACTAGCAGTAATCCAATAGCACATGTATTTCTTTTCTTTTTCTTTTTTTTTTCAATGAATCAAATCTAACTGCAGATAGAGTGATGAAACAGGACGTGAGGGAGAAATAGAGTGTGAGAGAGAAAGAGAGAGAGAGTTAAGAGATAATGAGAGAGATAACTTGTGAGATGATATGATAATGAGAAAGGCAACAATGTGAGATAGTGAGAGAGATGGGAAGAAAAAGGGGAAAAGAAAGTTTCAAATATTTCTGCCCCCCCCCTTGCCGCATGAGTTAGTGATTCTTTTTAAAGGGGGGGGGGGGGGGAGAGAGAGAGAGAGAGAGAGAGCTGGTAAGTATGGCCCTAGGGGTGGGACCGGGAGTTCAATTCCAAGTTTGCTAAAATAAAAAAAAATCAACAACAAAAAAGAAAAATAATTACATTTTTTTTTTTTTTTTAATTACTGTCAGATGTTCCCACATATGGATTCGTTTCTTGTGACACAGCTTATCCAAGTTTCATATTTATTTTTCAACAGTGAATTGAAGTACGGCAGGTAGCTTCTCACTGTTTATCATTTCAATTGTATTGTTGATTATTATAATAAATCAAAAATGGAAGGCACTGATTGGCCAATACTGGTAAGTCGTCAAAATCCATATAATGAATACATTAACATACATGAATAAATTAAGTGTACTTGACCTCTCTCAATGCGCATGCTCGGCGCTGACCCGCGTTTTTGTTTCTGTTGCATGAAGAGCATGTACGGATGTTGGGAGCATCTTAAGAAATGAATAATTCATAGTATGTTAATGGGGGCTTCGGGCGCGTTCAAATCGTGTTCAAATGTCTCTGACAAAATGGCGGAGCTTTAGGGGCCTGTACATGTTCAACAATCTCTGCGTGTGGCTTCGTGTAGCCATCGTACTTCCTGCATGTGCTTCTTGTGTACATCGCACGAGCTCCTTGCGAAGGTCTCACGAAGCCCATGGCTCCATACGGAGCCGTGACCTATATCGCACGTCGGTTGCACGGTACCTGTATGGGGCTGTACGTTCGCCTCAAGAATTCGTGCAGGTAAGAGGGGTATGTTAATGAGGAGGGTGCAAGACGCCCGAGAGGAGATGCAGAGAGGTGCACGACCGGTTGTGACCATGACAAACGAAGGACGTACGAATCGCAGGAGTTGGCCCACAGCCGATCACGTGCGAAAACACGTACGATCAGTTGTGACCATACCATTACCAATAAGAAAGTACTCGCTTTCTTAGAAGTAAGTATCAAACATCTATATATACAATTTTGTGTGGGGTTTTTTACTTGAGTGTCTTTTTAATATCAAACATGACTACCTCTCAATCGTTCTTTCTTTGTCTAATGAACTTATCAAGCTGTCCGAACCGTGGCACTGGTATAATCTCTCTCTCTCTCTCTCTCTCTCTCTCTCTCTCTCTCCAATTTCTTTCTCTGTCTTCACATCCCTTTCCTCTCTTAATTTTCTTTTTTCTTTTTTTTCTTTTTTCTTTTTTTTTTTTTGGTCTTCATCAGTCAATCTCCAAGTACATTGATTAAATATATATGCTTCCAACTATGGTCCATCACTGTCTGCTGTCACACTATCTTTATACTAGTCCACCTCTGTGGAAGCGAGTAAAAATCGATATTCAAGTAAAAAGAAGCTCTGACCATACTGATCGTTCTTCCTCATCGAAAGATATCCGTGATTCAAATTCAAAGCAAGTTTGAAAATAGAGCAGAGGTCATCCTCCACAATGTATTGATAATTTGATACGCTATGTATGGTAAGAGCACCCCCCCCCCCCCCCCCCCCATCTACGCTTGATACGCTATTGATGATGTTACTGTCAGTCACACTCGACTTTTGGGAAAGTAGTTTAATGGCAGTAAACAAATACTACGTGACCCAATCACACTTCATACGTGCAGCATGGACATGATAAAAGGTGAAGAATATTTTTTCCCCAAGGGATGATATACCGGTCATTCAAACTAGTGTTTAAATGTTGTGTTTTTCTACCTCAATGCTTACGAATAAGTACAATATTTGGCCCGGCTCGTGTGCGTCTTTAGCTTTGAAAAGGGGCTGTTGGATCAAATTTTCCCGAGAAGTTAGCCCCCAAAATCACCATTAAGAAAACGACAACAAAATCACTGCCCAATAAAAACCACGTTCATGTCAATGGGAAGTGTTGAAAAGTCCCTTAAATCACTTCAAGTAGTCACGTTTGCTAATGTCTGATTACTAGCTTTTTTGATTGTTTAACCTGATTGTTGGCTACAGCCTCATGGGTACTGACCTTGTACCGTAGAGAAAGCAACTGGTCAATACCAACTAGAATGTATAATTGTTACCTCAGGCATACACACATTGATTTTCAGCAGAACACACGATGGTGAAAGTAATTGTTACCTCAGGAATTTAAATGGATTCTGTTTTTCTGGGTCATTTTCTAGATGATTGTTGCTGAAGCCATAAGTGTTTAAAGCTCATGAACAGTTTTTTGTAAGCCCACAAAATCAATCTGTCAAGAGTCTGTGTTCTTTGGTTTATGAAAAATAAGATATGACAATATTTTTTAAATGGTTGCACAAGTTTTTTTTTACAGCTGAGGACCGTAAAAGCCAAACGAGTTAGTAGAAAAAGTCACATATAGCCTTAATATAAACGAGCCTTTTTTTAATCTCTTTTTAGGGGAAAATTCCTTTCAAATCGCTACAAAAAAAATTTCAGGAAAATTGATTTCATAAGGTTATCAAAAAAAAATTACAGTCCACAACGTTTTTCCTTACTGTGTTAGTTGTCATTACCGCACATATTGACTTTAAATAAAAACAAAATTGAATTATGGCAAAAATAAGCGGACGAAGAAAAAAAAAATTCTGCATCATTTCTTTTAATGTCTGCTTTCCCGTATAACACGAAAGAGATCTTAACCAATGTGATATTCATCAGTATCTCAGATTGCTAATTGTTCGGGTGTACTAATCCAAGGAGTCATATGACCTGGGTGTTAACAGCTTAATTGTGATTCCCCCTCGAGTGTCTAGTTTGAATTTAGAGAAAAGGCCTACGGCTATAATGTATTGCTTTCCTGTGCAGGGAATAGGTTACATGTCGCATTTTATTTATTCATGTGTTACATGAGAAACATGATTTAATTGACTCCCAGTGTTATTTCCTCTACGATTCAAGTGTATAGTACATCGACCACTTGTACTCCTTACCGTCCGCTAGCTTTCTTTCTCTCTTTCCTTTTTTTTTTTGAGGAAAAGAAATGAGGCTGGTAATACAAAGCGTACCTTTAAAAAAGTGTGACTGTGGACATTACTGACATGACTGACTTACTGTACACGAACAAGCTCTCACGAACGGACACGCAGATCTTAACGGACAATATTAAGGACCGACGACCATTCTAGATGGACCCCTACCTTCGCCTTTCTCTCTTTCTCTCTCTCTCTCTCTCTCTCCCCTTCTCTTTGCTCTAGGGGGTCTAAATGGGTTTACTTTGTTTTCTAATTTACCTGTTATCTCTAAACTATTCAAGCCATTTGATTACCCCCAATAAGTTCGCTATGGATTGCTCGCAATATCTTATATAACGTCGTGTTTAAATAG
Source organism: Heliocidaris tuberculata (assembly GCA_025618425.1). Taxonomy (NCBI): domain Eukaryota; kingdom Metazoa; phylum Echinodermata; class Echinoidea; order Camarodonta; family Echinometridae; genus Heliocidaris; species Heliocidaris tuberculata. The sequence continues at coordinate 7,927,092 of CM046846.1, forward strand.
ATTTCACGTGTAACGCAGATTCAGATTTTTTTTAGATTTGGCTTTAGATTTTATTTCACTTCATTTTCATTTTTTCAAAGTATATAACAATAACTATTGTGCAATTAACAACATAAAATATAATCCACAACGAAACTAAGTGCAGAAACATTTTCGATTATTACTAGCAAAATAAATAGCATTAATGTTTGAATTGTAAAGAAAAAAAATAACAACAGTGAAGACTACATTAGAGTAATTACATGAAAATGAGAATGAAAATAGAGACCAACAAAGAAGTAGAACTCAGGGGCGGATCTAGCTTTTTTCCAAGGGGGGGTTTGAGGGGCTGAGCTGGGTATTGCGAGGGAGCGTAGCGACCGAGCCCGAGCGAGGGGGGAGGGTGTGGGAGGGGGGATACCCCCCTCCCACAGTAGGGAGATTTTTCATTTTTAGGGTTGCCAGCTTGCGATTTTAAGCATACTTGCATGCTCTATTTTTTCTCTTTTTTTTTTTCCTATGCACATTAAATGTTTACTTGGCAGCCCAAGGGGGGGGGGTTTAAACCCCCTAAACCCCCCCCCCCCCCTGTAGATCCGCCACTGGAACTTGTAAAATCCCTGGCAAAAGGTACATAGAAAACTAGACTGGGCAATCGTGCATAACATGCCCCAAAAAGGGAAAAGAAAGAATAGTTCAAAAAAGGGGGAAAAGACTAGAGAAGGAGGAAATAAAAGGTGGAGAAAAAAAAAGAAGACAGATACAGAAAGAAGACATATAAATGGCCATGAAAAGCAAACAAATCATAAACAAAACACACTTTCTATCGAAAAGAAAGCATTGAAAGATATTGTAAAACCATAAGGCTGGAAACAGTAAAGATTTAAAGGAGTAAACTTTACTAAAGACGGAAGAAGGAGGACAATGTGACAGGTGGGGATTAGGAAGGGAGGGGATGGGAAAGGGGCGGGATCTGGAAGGTTTTATTTAGTCTATAGATTTTACTACACAATATCATTTTTAAAAAATCATCAGTGAGGGATCAATGTCCGTAAAAAGCAATTATCGAATTTTTGTTTCAATTTACGTTTGAGTGTACTCAAACTTTTACTATCCCGTATGTTTAAAGGGAGGTAATTTGGGAGCAGTAAATGTAAAGGTATTCTCGGTTAATGCGGTACGAGTTCTTGGCAAGTGATACAGATTGATTGGTCTACTGGGATAATGATGGATTTCATTATTTACTGTAAATAATTGAAGACGGTGGGCAATTCACGATTATGATACCGAAACTAAGATTGAGTCGATCAATAAATCATGAATGTTCAGTACATTATTAGAGTAGAGATCATCAGTGTGGTGACGATAATTAACATTACTTATAATTCGCATAGCCTTTTTCTGTAATGAAAAAACGCTGTCTTACAGGCCAATATTCCTTGATTTAGATATGGTAAAACTATTGTGTGGAGTATAGTGATAAAAGAATGTTTGGCGAAAAGACCATTTGAGTTTGTTAATCATTCCAATATTTCTGGATATCAATTTAAATACATTATCAATATGATGCTTCGTTAAAATTATTACTAAATAACGTGTAATTTGTTAGCCTTAATCCATATTGCAATTAAATCAAGTTCAGTATTAATCATATTGGATAAAGTTTCTAGGCTTTTATGCGAAAAAAATAGATTAGTGTCATCTGCATACATAATAAAAGTCAGTATATTTGATGATCTATGAAAGTCATTTATATACAAAATAAAAAGTCAAGAGCCTAAAATAGAACCCTGTGGAACACCACAATAAATATAACTTGATTGCGACATGCAATTTTCAATACAGACATATTGCTGACGTTCGTATAAATAATTTCGAAAACGATCTAAAACAATGCCCTTTATACCATAATGTGAAAGTTTGTTTTAACAGAATTTCATGATCTATATAGTGTCGAATGCCTTAGAGAACTCTAAGAACATTCATAATGTATGGGTACCATTATCAATAGAACTTGTAATCTTATTTATTAGAGGCAGGAGAGGACGTGTTGTTAGGGTGTTTTCTAAATCCGAACTGAGATTCATGTAAAATACCATTATTATTCAAAAAAGCCAATGTACGAGTAAAAACTATTTTTCAAGTATTTTCGAAATATGGTTAACAAAGATTTTGATAGTGAAAGGGGTTACCCTTTTTAAGAATAAGAATTATATCTCAAGGGTGAAATTGTTTCTAAAAGTGAATTCACAGACAAGCTTCTATTCATGTTAATAAGTCTAAAAGTAACGACAAACATTGTATTTATCGAATAAACATATTTTGTCCGGCCGGACAGATAACCCCGACATATTTCCCTCTTTAAAACCTCAGAGCTAATTGAAAATCTGAAGCTTATACCACTTGTAGATGTACCAAGACTAATATACATATTCACCAAATCAATGGTCATGAACAACACTATGCCTTTAAACCATCCTTGTCTTTAGGTTAACTTTACACCTTTTCCGGGACACGTACACCAAAGCTAAAAAGTGCACGTTATTTACTTATGAAACATTCGGACTCGCACGATGAATCTATAGCAAATGTTTGTTTTATTCTGCATTAGTTGCTATCACTGCAAAGAGGCGGGGGTAAGTCATAGATCACTCGGTGGATCACTTTCGCTCTTCAGTTGTCAATCAGGTTCCCCTCAGGAGTAATCATTCAAAATACTAAGCATGGCAACCTTAAACCATCTGACTCCTCTCTGCTACTCTCCGTGTACCAGACGGTCTGATCTCTGTCTTATATTTCATCAAGGGTCGGAGGAAATGGTTCAAATGTCTTCCAATTGTTTTCAGTAGTCCCCTCCCCCTTCCTCTCCCTTATCCATCTTTTTCCAGGAAACTAAAACTTTCGTTTTCCTTTTCTGGCGGTCCTTTCCGCATCACATTCATGATAATTAGGCATCAATTTGCATTAGCAATATTAGCTACCGGTGCTTAGAATGTTTATGAACCCTCACTTTTGTAACCATGGCAATAATCTTGCTCCTCAGTGATCCCTTCCTCATCTTCGGGGGGGGGGGGGGGGGGAGCTGTAGCTCCATAGTATTTGTAAGCAGCACTCTCTCGATGTCTCCGGCGTTCCTAGGCTTCCACTTCAATTGCTTTTTCTTTTTTCATTTTCTCTCTCATCTTCCTGCTCTCGTTCTTTCACACTCACAAACACACACATACCCACACCCACACACACGCAGTCTCTCTCTCTCTCTCTCCCTCTCCCTCTCCCTTTCTATCTTTCTTTCCCCTCTCCCTCTTATCTCTTTCACTGTCCCTCTCTCCCTCTCTTTTCCTCTCTCCCTCTCCCTCCCTCTCCTTCTCTCTCTCCCTCTCTCGCTCTCTCTCTCTCTCTCTCTCTCTCTCTCTCTCTCTCTCTCTTCTCCACACGTAACATTACTACGTCAATCACGCTGCTTTGCAATGACGGGGATAGATGGCAGCACGTATAGAGTGTGACAATCACCCGGGATCGAACAGGATACCACGGCGGAAAGCCCGGGCGCCCCGGGGGGTACGAGTAGAGAGTAAGACCCGGACAGTTGACAACAACGATCAGTTTGCTGCTTCAAAACCCTTCTTCAAAACATTCACGTGTTATCTAAGATCCAAGGTGTCTACAATTTGGTTTACTTCTTTTGGCTTATACGATTAACCCTTTCGAGACAAATGACCACATTTTGTGGTGTGTCTCAATAACTTTTGATTCAGAGCTCTAAAAAATATACCAGATGCATGAGTAGAAAGAGCAAAAATTTCTACACACATTGTTTCCATTTTTGTTGCATGACCATATTGCATTTGATGCCAGGAATTTTAAAAAGGAGAATAAGCTTCAAAATCCTTAAATTGGCAACACATTGAGAGGTTCAAAATCACTGTTTTTTAACAAAATTGGCAATTTTTTCAACTTTCGACTAAGTTTCTAATGATGTATATTGTTTTCAAAGACATTACATTTTGTTAGAACCATGTAGCACTAAAAGAAAAATATCATTGTTGCCAATTTGAAGAACAAAATGTGATCAATTTACCCCTTAAATAATTCCTGTCATGAAAGGGTTAAAACAAAAACAAAAGAATAAAACACACTAGACTTTCACTGAAGAATCGGTCACGTCTTCATTAGATGAGTAAGACCCTCTCTTAACAAACATGAACAAACATGATATATTTTTTTATCTCGAAGGATGTTATTCCTATATCCCTTTGCCAAGCCTAATAACAGTTGGATAAATACTTCTGTATATAGAAGCAATAACCTTTAGAGATTGTACCACATACTCAGTCAACAATTGCTCCGTGCTCATTTTCTGTCACTCGTCGATTTCCTATAACGTCAATTCTGGACCCAACAAAGACTAATCCTAGCATTATACTTAACCCTAAAACCCTGTCGCAACCGTAAGGATAACTCTAAAGCTTTGAATGAAATAAAGCACGGAAAAAATGACAGATCATCCCTTTATAGAGGAATATAGGAACGGGAAAATGATTATTATCAAGTCAATAATGTACGAGCCATCCAATTCATATTCATATGAAAACGAGGTTGAGAAATAAAAGGGCAAAATTTAATTAGTCAGAAATACATTGCACGCTAATCTGCATACATAATCAGAAAATGCTTTACACTATTGGGTGATATCTTTGCTATTACCGTTGTTCTCCTATATACAGACCTATTGATGTAGCCTATTTCAGATGAAAAGTTTGTGTTTTCCTCGTTATGTGTTACTTGGTGTATTATAATGTCAGTTGATTTAACAGTTCCCAGAAATTTCCCCTCGTTATTGATATGCCCATAATGGATACAACTTCTCTTCGAGAAAAGAAGAAATTCAAAGTCTCATTTCGCTTGTCCAGTTTTAGTTTTTGCTTCTTTTTTTCATCAATGCCTTGTGACCACCATGTTGATCAGCAAAGTGAAATAACCACGAATCTATAGTATAATTTTGATATCGCAGTGGTACATGAAAAACACGCAGAAAATAATGGAAATAATAAACAGATGAATATGTAATTTTGACAATAAGGAGCAACCAAAATAAGACAAACAGATTATATTAAACAGAGCAAGTAATGGACATTGTGTTATCTCCCTATAGTTAAATTATGATTCGTTTTTTTTTTTTTAAACGACATCGTTTCTTTCATACTCCCATCATTTCCCATAACTTACACTTTTCTTCAGCAATTGTGGTGTGGAGTAAGGAGTTTTGTTTCCCTTTCTTACAACTCTGCGTGATGCATCCAAACCTTCTTGCTCTACCCAAAGCATATCGGCTTTCAGGCGAGTTAAAAAAATAACGGACGCATGGTGGCGTACTTTTCTGCAATGCCATTGTCACGCAATACTTATTTTGAAATGTAGATAGAAATATGATTATTGTTGTTGATGTTATTTCTGTTTCATGTGTTGAATTTTAACGTGGGTGCCTTTGGTCAAATTTTGTCAGATGTGAAGATGTTATTCAATCCTATCTGGAAAGGCTTTTGGTCTGCAGTTTAAATGAATTTTGTATACAAACAAAGAAGCTTATTTGTACATCATTCATCGTTATTGTGTTACTTGCGGTTTATTCAAATTATTCAAAATTCTTTAAAAAGAATTTTGAGCTTCAACATATTGAGGTTTTCCAAAGGGATCCCCCTGTCTGCACCCGAGGGACATAGGAAACTCGTTTCCGAGAAACCTTCGAACAATTTCGAGCAGGTTTGTCAGGACGGTGCAATATCAGAACTGACTGGATTCGGCAACCTGGTATGATGCCATTTTATCTATATAACAAAATCGTATTAGTGAAAAGAAAATCCAATAAATACCCCTAAAAGAGAGATATCAATAGTATTATTTTTTTTTAATCAAAATCTGTTTGTGAAAAAAAAAAACATAAATAAAAAATTTGTTGGTGATAATAGTCAAAATTGACGGATTGCCATTTAACACAAATCAACAACAACTGTACTTATAGGCGATGATGTATTTTGTATAATGTTAGGCTGTAATCTTTTTTTCTCTCTTTCTTTATCTCTCCCTCCCTACTTCCTTACCCCCCCCCCCTCCTCTCTCTCTCTCTCTCTCTCTCTCTCTCTCTCTCTCTTTCTCTCGCTCTCTATGTCTCTCTGTCTCTCTGTCTCTCTGTCTCTCTCTGTCTCTCTCTCTCTTTCTCTCGCTCTCTCTGTCTCTCTGTCTCTCTTGTCTCTCTCTCTTTCTCTCGCTCTCTCTGTCTCTTTGTCTTTCTCTTCCTCTCTATGCCTTTTTATAGGCCATTCCTCGTTTGTTTGGGGGTTTTTTTTCTCCATTTCTCATTTCTCCCTCTCTGTCTTTTCATTTCCCTCTTTTCTCTATATTTCTCTTATAAAATAATAAACCGTGTTCTGGAATAGGGGGACCTTGTTCCTATTTTGAGAGCCGCTTAGAAGTACTTTCTGCACACTTAACACCAATTCGGTTGTTCCAATGGGAAAACACTTGTCGTGAGAGATAAGTAAACTATCCCGAATACCATCGGAACTGCTTTCATGTCATCTCTCATCTCAACCGCATCTTTTATTCTCTGGATCTTCATCTTCTTCTTATGACGTAAGCAAGCGACGAGTCCTCTCAAAGACACAACTATTTCCCGATTGGTGTGCAAATTCCACCCTTGTAATGTGCGCCATCATCACGCAGATTTTTTTTTTTTTCTGAATCTTATCTTTTTCAGTGGTGTTCTTATGTTCTCATGGGTGCTTAATACAAAATGTAAGCGATGGGATGGGGGAGGGGGATAGGATTGAAGGCGCCATGCGATTGGTTTACTGACGTCATGTGACTGTTTTACCGACGTCATAGAGTGTAGTCCATTAGTTTACTTGCTACGCGTTCCATGATATTCAACACGATTAGGAAAATTGGATATGTTTTTTAATTATTATCAAAATAGAATGCGTAACATGAGTAACAAATAACAGCCGTAATGATTACGAAAATTGAATTAAACATCAAATTAAATCCAATGAAACTGTCGGGTACGTAATAGCTATTATTATTACCATGACGATAAAAGCCATCCCTTAATGACACGTAGCGTTTCATGAAAGTCCAAAATCAAGGCCAATACATGATGGTTAATGAAAGTCTTAAAAGAAATAGACCATGGGAAACTTACTTTTGTTTGAAAGCCATGATAATAATAAACCCCGGGTTCTTTTTTTTTTAAACAAATGTGATTAATGATGAAACGCCATAACTATCACAATGTTTCGTTTGCCCCACTTAGTTTAATCGTGTTGACGTAAAGCTTTGACATTTTTAGCGCTCTTTTGGTATTCTTAGGGTGTTGTTAAAGTTGCTCTATAAAACAAACACAACCTGCTATTTTCAAAATACATTTAACGGCCCAATAACTAAACGTGACATAGCTTTCCTTTCATTCTCCGAAGGATAAAAATACAAACTTTAAAACATTAAAAAATGGAGAACACTATATTAAACACTCCACACTCTTCTTTATCACCTTACACTATTTTTCTTTTAGAAAATACATGAGAGTAATTAACGAGGAACTAATCCAATGATGTTCTAACCCAATAATTCTATCATTTCACGGTTGAAGGTTAAAGAGCATGTATTCATTTCAATCATCGTCAACCGTTTCAAGAATTTCACAGCCTGATAATTTCTAGGGCTGAGCATTGTATCCCCTGAATTATGTCCTTGTAAGAAATAATGTGTATAATTATCCATTCATAAGGTGATCAAACCACCTTCCATATCAATAGTTCATTAATTTGAAGATACTGGGTCAGATGTAATAATGATGATAAGATTTTTTTTTCCTTTCTCAAGGTGATTTTTTTTTTTTTTTTTTTTTTTTTTTTGTCTTTCGATCTAAAATTAAACATAAACCAAAATTATACTAAAGTGCGGTGGGCATCAAGTTAACGGGAAACAAATAAACAAATGCAGAGTGACTTACTTTTCGGAATTGTACTCGGAGGTAATTACGACAATTTTCTTCTGAAAAAGGTACGTCCAACGACTATAATTTCCAAAGCACACTATAAAACAATGGCCACTTGACTCGAAACGTTACGAAATCGTGTTCCAAATATTTGAAATGCATTTATGGAAAGTTATACCATGAAAGGAGAGTTTACAAACTTTGAAATCGTAAATAATGTTCAAAATAAAAGGAAAGTAATACTTTGGTGTACCTTTGCTTGGGCCGCAGGATACAAGTAAATCAAAATAAAGAACCAGGGGGTGTTTCATGAAGCTGTTCGTAAAGTTACGCATGACTTTACGAACGACTTGAATATGAAGTGCCAGGTAGGATGCCCAAAGTTTTTCCAGATGTTTTAACAAAGTGTGACTGTATTTCTAATAACCTCAATTAAATTACGGCAAAAAACATACTTTGCATTAAAAATGTTTGCTGTAATAAGAATGTTAATCTACATCTGCACGGTTCAACCTTAAGTTGATGCAGTTAAATATGATTGAGCATCCCATTTGGCTTGTCATATTCAAGTCATTCGTAAAGTCATGCGTAACTTTACGAACAGCTCTATAAGCGTACAGGCTAAAGTGAATGGGAGATAGAGAACATTAATGACAATAATATGTTTTGTTTACCCAGGGTAGCTTCATCTGTACTAAATACTGTCCTCCGCGAGGGCCCTGCATAGTACCACGGCTTTAGCACTGCAACTGTAGCGCTCTGTGCTTTCAAGGAATAAATCCTACCAGGCTCCCACTTACTACACCTGGGTCGAGAGTGGCAAGTAGTTTAATGTCTTGCCAAAGGACGTTAGTGCCGTTGCAGGGAATCGAACCCCTTACCTTGTGATCTGCAGTCCGTGACTTATCCACTCGACCACAACAACTCTACATTATCAGTGTGCAATGCGCCTACCTTAAAAATACACAAGTTTTGTTTTTCTTCTTCTTCTTCACGAAACTTCTATATAAGGGCAATTCTTTCCATGGACAAGGATAAGCCTGATTTAGATCTGTTTTTATCGGAGGCTGGATTTATAGAATTACACTTTATAGAGCAAACTAGTGAGGGGGTTTACACTCTCCCATTTGGACTTAAAAATCGAACATGTAATTAGGCCCTGGAGTAGCTATTATAAGCAGAGGTCCTGATTACATGACTCTGCATGGTGCGTGGAAGGGGGAGTATTAAACGGGGAAGGGGGAGTAACGGGGAAGGGGGAGTAACGGGGAAGGGAGAGTAACGGGGAAGGGGGAGTAATGGGGAAGGGGGAGTAACGGGGAAGGGGGAGTGATGGGGAAGGGGGAGTAACGGGGAAGGGGGAGTAACGGGGAAGGGGGAGTAACGTGGAAGGGGGAGTAACGGGGAAGGGGGAGTAACGTGGAAGGGGGAGTAACGGGGAAGGGGGAATAACGGGGAAGGGGGAGTAACGTGGAAGGGGGAGTAACGGGGAAGGGGGAGTGATGGGGAAGGGGGAGTGATGGGGAAGGGGGAGTAACGTGGAAGGGGGAGTAACGGGGAAGGGGGAGTAATGGGGAAGGGGGAGTAACGGGGAAGGGGGAGTAACGGGGAAGGGGGAGTAACGGGGAAGGGGGAGTAATGGGGAAGGGGGAGTAACGGGGAAGGGGGAGGGGAGGGAGAGAAAGAGGAAAAGGGGGAAAGGGCTGTAGACTTATTTGAACATTGATTCAGTCATTATTATAAATTAATAATTTAAATAAATAATAATGATCACAGTGAATATAGGGAAATAACTGTGATGTGCGGTATATGCGTATGGTGCATCATTATAATTCTTATCATAATTTTTATCATTGTTATAATCATTATCTATTTTTTTCACAATACATATACATCATTTTATTTATTTATTTATTGTACACTTACTGTATATTGGAAAGTTGGAAAAATTGTCGTTAAATTGATTTGAAAATTAAATTGATTTAATTTTTTCATTTCCTACTTTATATATTTCTTCATCATCACATAATTTCTATATTCTTCTCATGAATTCCCTTGCTTTCGACTGTCTTCGCCTTCTGGTGTTTCATCGTCATCTCTTTAAGATTTGTTGTTTTCTCATACCTCCTTTGCCTTACTACCAACCTGATAAACAACTGAATTACGAACGAATGAAAAAAAAAGAATTTATTATTATAGACTGTATATATTGTATTCCATATTTAATGAGCCATTGCCCCAATTGATGAAATGTTCTCATTATTCTCATTCATGCGAGAAAGCTGATTGACATCAACCTACTTCTTCCAATGAATTATGACCATCTTCTTTTTTCTCTCATCTCCTCCATGTTCTTTATTACCATGGCATAGGTATTATTCCTGTTCGTGTTTGGTCCAATCACTTCTCGCTGTGGAGTAAATAAAACACTATTTCGTGTTTGAACTAGATTACTCAGATTAGCTCATCACTATTTTTCCCTTTCCACACGGCGGGGGCATTGATTTATTACCAGTGTTCAAGGAGGGGGGAAATAAGTACTTTGGATAGGCGTATTCGTGCATATGGTGGGAGGGGTCTTATATACAGCATTGGGGTGGTTGTGAAGTGGGTTGCTTTAAGGGCCAGCGGAAGATCAAGAGGGGTTTAGGAGGACATTTTTAAAGAACGGCTTAAGGCCCATGTATTGTCAACACCCCACTCATTTTGAAGACCCCAATCCTAAAACCATGCCTAAAACCAACGATACGCAGCGCGTGATCTTACGCTTAACATACAACATAACTCGATTTATTCATTTCCAAACGATAAAAACACGGAAAATCATCATGAGGCAATTATAACTTAAATTCATTAAACTGATTGGCCTATAGGATGTAGATATATCAATTCACATGAAAAACAAAGAATTAGTATTTTTAATGCAATAAATAAAATTTCAATAAATCAATGCAAAACCCAACACATAATGTTTATGAGCAATCCGTTGCATCAGTGCATTTCTGATGCGGAATTAAAGACGGGTTAGAATGAGATATACGCACGAAGGATACAACTATAGAAATACAAATATTTATCTCTCCTACACTCATATGAGTATCATTATTATCTTATGATGTTAAATATAATTGTTATTTAGGCGTGGGATACCTTAGCCACCATTCCTCTATACACCATCGGCATTGTTTAAGGGCGACTGTGCCCCTCTCCCGTTCCTCATAGGGAGACGCGACTTATGTTTAGGGAGTAGATTAGCTTTACATCACCATGTTATCCCCCCCCCCCCCCCTCTCTCTCTCTCTCTCTCTCTCTCTCTCTCTCTCTCTCTCTCTCTCTCTTTATCTCTCTCTTTCTCTCTTTCACTCTTTGGACGATGGAAACTGAACTAGGTCATAGTGTATTTATGATGCTCAAAATGCGGTTTCCATTCGCAGCTCAATTACACGAGGCGAACTTTTGTTGACAATTCATGCGAAAATAAATGAGGCGTGTTAATAAAATGATAAATGAAGAGGGAGCATTTTTTGTTTGTTGTCTGTTTGTTGTTGTTTGTTGTTTTTTTCTTTCATTTTACAAGGCGGGGGGTAAAAATAGCATCTATCTCATTTCGAAAATGGGAAAAAACTTCTGAGTGGATTGCATAAAAAGAATGTTTGTCACTTAACTGTTCTGATTACAAATTACTCTCATGCCCTAATCATGCTAATTTTCTTCATCTTATAATTCATGGCAGGTTTGTTTAAAATGTGAGGTTCATTGGGAAAGTTAAAACCTTGTGGCTATCAAAATAATTAAAACGGTTGTTTGTTTTTTTGGGGTTTTTTTTCTCAATACGAAATTACCTTATGGCAATGCACTTTATTGTGAATATATTTTGGGCGCACTTTCGTGAGAAGAATTTGCTACATCTTTTCTCTCTCTCTCTCTCTCTCTCTCTCTCTCTCTCTTTTCTTTTTGTCAAAAGGTGTTCACTACGCTTCAATAAAAAAAAAAGATGAAGTAGTAAAAATCAGGTGCTGCGCAAGCTGATGCACCAGCCGTGTTACATTTAGCACAAAAAGTGCACTTTCTGACAAAGATTTTGTGGTGCACAAGAAATGAGTGCTTAAAACAAGTGCTGATGCCAATGAATCAATGCATCTAATGAATTAGCACATGAAGAGGAACGGCATTTTTATCTGTATTATTTGCATAGGCCTATTACTGGAATCATATACATTTATGAGGTTTTTACCCATTCTTGATTCAATTGAATAAATAATACGATTTTCCTTATTCTCGGTCAATTCCTCCACCTCCTATCTGTCTCCCATCCTTGCACATCCAACTTTGTTTTTATTTCAGTAATCAGCAACAAACATATAATTACATGATAAAACTTAGATTCAAATGCGGCGCATTGCCTATTTCAGCTCTATTGATCATTACACTCTTCTCCTGTATTTCTACTTTCTACTTTCTGCATTTCTCTATCCTATTCTGCGCCTAGAACACTCTACAGAGTGGATTTGGGGCATCATAGAAATTATGAATTATTTACAAAATACTAAGTTTTCTTCCATGGGGTCCTTAATAGATAGCCGCTCTTTCTCTCTCTCTCTCTCAAGCGATCGCAAACATCCTTGCACAATCAAGCGCACACACACACACACGCCCACGCAAATAAAGTAATATACATGGGCCGCGGAACCGGGGGGGCTGGGGGCTGCAGGCCCCCCCCCCCCCCCTACTTTCAAAAACGCTCCGCGGCCCCAGATATACATGTATACCAAGACGTTGTCTGTCCGGACAGGTCATTTTTAAACAGTAAATCGAACAACTTTTCATGCAAATTGTCACAAATCTTTCACAGGATAGGTTGAAAATCATGTTAATTGCAAATATTCACAGATTTTAGTATTACTTGATGCATATTTTTCGTAAAATCTGAAGGCTTAACTTTTGTTAAGTGTCCGGACACACAACCCCTCATCCTACAAATAATTTAAAATAAAAAGAAAAGAAGTTTGATTGGCTGTTCAGAAATGTTCGTGTTAAAAGTTAAATTTGCCTTCACTTCACTCAAACATGCTCTCTAGAAGGGAGAAGGTTAGGGATTTAATATCACGTGGCCAACTTCACCTCATCATTTGGAAATCACAGAAACCACTCAAAACATCCGCTCACTGAGTTATCGCTTTCATGTGAGATATGTAAGTAGTGAGGGCTTATTGCAGCGGTAAACCGCAGCGGTTTTTGTGTAGTAAAGGAATGGCAAGTGGAGATGTATGGAAAGGTCATACGCGTATTCCTTTACCCGTGTGTTATTATGTGAAGCGCATTATGCTTTTAAAAAAGAAAATACGCGCGGTTTTTATGGCAGTTTTCAGAGGCAGATTTGAACGTCTTTGAAATGAGATACGGTATGCATACATGTATTATTGAACTGTGAATTTCGGCAAAAAAATCCACTAACATTTCTTAGAAAAAGGAAGGTAAATTTGATGTATTCAAGAATTAATATTTCATAAAATCAAAAGGAGAGCCACAACCACTCGTGCAATTCAATAGATAATGCTTTAGCATTGCAACAACAACAAAAGGTACAATATACCGTAGTGGTATTTAGGTTTGTTCCATAAAGAAAAGACTTTTCTCTACTAGTATTTCAAAAAGTGTTAATATCTGCCACGAGATGGCGCTGGGCCCTTTGCCTGACCTGGGGCCCGTTGCACAAAACTTGCGTTTGAACGCAACTCAGGAAAATCAAACGCAACTTTATTTTCAGCCAATCAGAAGAGCTCATTTAGGACTTGCGTTTGATTTTTAGGAGTTGCGATTAAACGCAAGTTTTGTGCAACGGGCCCCAGAGCTCTGTGCCTGACGACAAAGTTGATAGTATAGGAAGTCGAAAGAAATTATGACGCTCTTTGATGAACTCTACAGGGTATGGGTCCTAAGAAATTATTATTATTCCTTTTTTCTTTTTTTTTAAATAAGAAAGTGCTTCATTCAGAGGAGAGCGTATGTAATCTTCGTGATGATGTTGTAATACTCATGGAATTTCTGTGTGTAACATATTGCATGGCATCCCTGTCTGGCAATCAGGCTCATCTCTGTCTCTTGATTATCTTTTTTCCATCTCCCCGACTTCACCGGCATCACCACTACTGTCACTACTGTGGAGCTGTTATCATCATCGAATTCAATGTCTATACGATGAACATCATAATCGGGGCTGATATGGGACATTTTGATGGCTGGAAGTTTGACGATCTTTCGCCTCTGTTCGCGCGCAAGACACAATATTATTGCTTTACAAACAGTGTGGCCAGTGAAAAAAATACAATTCTGCTAGCGAGCAGCTAAAATTCTGCTATATAAAAATTTTTACTGCTAAATCAAAATTTTACTCAAAAACTCTCTGACAAGCAAAAAAAAAAAAAAAAAAAAAGGGTTATCAGGATTTTGGGGGAGACTTTTTACTCAAAAATTCTCTGACAAGCAAAAAAAACACACCAGAATTCTGCTAAATTTTGTCAAATTATGCCTAGCATAATGCTAGATGCTAAAGCGGTCAAAATTCTGCCAGAAAGTAGAATTCTGCCAACTCTGGCAACCTTGTTTACAAAACTGATTAACCCCAATGCAATGCCCATAGTACGAAAGTGGTTTCAGCATTGATATGAGTGGAGTTACAAACGGTAGTGGTCATATGTAAACAGAACAAAACACACTTTTGATTTAGAATCGGATCAAGATGGATCAACTTGAAGCAGGGGCGGCGCTACAGGGGGGGCAGAGGGGGCGACCGCCCTCCCCTATGATTTTTCAAGTAGTGAAAAAAGAAAAAAAAAGAAGAAAAAAGAAGAAAAGGAGGAAGAAAAGGGAAGAAAGAAGAAAGAGGAGTATTAAAAAGAGAGGTCTTAAACATATAACTCTATATTACCCCTGTTTTAATGGAGAAAAAAATATGACGTCATCTTTAGGTCGCCTTGCCCCTCCTATCAAAATACCCTGGCGCCGCCCCTGACTTGAAGCATGTATCAAAATGCAAGAGGTACACAATTTGAAATGTAAAAATATACATGAATCTTTACAGGGTAAAACAAGACTCTCCTATCAAATATCACTTCTGTGAGTGCTTGAGTATAGTGACAATACAAAACAAGAATAAAATCCAATTCACTACAAACAGACAAAGTAAAGAATAAAGAGCAATAGAGTCTTGTTTGTAAGCAGAAAACCATGTAGAAAATAGATCGAGACAAAATATCAAAATCCATGAATGAAACTGACTGCTAAAGCTTGACAATTGTCAAACTGATTGTGGCAACAATTATCAATGGCATGATAATATTACTCGTAAAACATAATATGCATGAAATATGTCCTTTTCTGAATAAAGGTAAAGTAGGGTACACCTGGCTCTTCATTGTCAATTAAAGTACAAAGAATAATAGATTGTTTTCAAGGCGACATTGTGAATCGTTTTCTCATATTTCATAAAACAAAATAAACAAGATGTGTATCCAACTACTTGAAAAAATATTAGAATATGGTATTAGGATTGTTCAAATAAAGATGTAAGTATACGATGAAGTGTGTTTTTTATGTACGGACTATAATTTAAAAAAAAAATTGAGAAGAGTTTGATAGCAATAATAGTTTTTTGTTTTGAAATTTTACCGTCTAATGCAAACTTTTGTATTTGAACCTTACACAAGATGGTGTTAAGAATTTTAAAATATAGTGAAGGTAGCAGTTACTTGTGGGAGAAAGAATAACATTAGTAGTAAATACTGCAGTGGTAGAAACAGTAAAGGAAGAAAAGAAGAAGTATGAACTCCATCTTGAAGCAAGCTAGAAGCTTAGAACTCTTGATATTTTAGTTGCAAAAGGGCGAGTGGCATTTTAAGACAAAGAGGATGACGAGAAGCAGCACGTACACGTCGAAGGGCGTAGGCTATTTTTTGAGATTCAGAATTTGGGCGAACCTGAGTGAAAGAGTCACGTTCTGTACATATACTATGCACTGACTGTACACCCTTCTATTGTATACAATTTACCCGTGTGTGCAATTATTCCTAAAGCCTCTCCGATTACTGAAAAGAGGTGCACACAGCTAGGTGAAGTAGCCCTGATCTTTTTCTTTTTTCTTTTTTTCTTGAAATATGAAACCATATTTTGATCAGTTTGGGGGAGGAGTATTGTTGACAGACAGTCGTGCGAGTCGTCAAGAGTTCATGATCAGGAAACTCGAAAACACAGACACCTGCTACATTGGGCTACATAGGTTTGTCTATATCCATGGTTTTTCTGTACATTATATTGGCAGTTGTGCTATTGACGGTGATCATCATGGAGTACGGCAATGAATACGAAAATGGGCTCACAAATACGACCAGTGACGATTCATTCTCAGAGAGTGCATATTCCTTTTCGTTTGTGTTTGACGAGTGCCCTGAGTTGACTGTTGAAAGTGCCAGACATTATGTTGAGAACTACACACCATTATATTCGCAAGCAGGAAAAATCTACGCTGGGTTCTTCTTACCCTCTTTGTTGTGTGTCGGGGTTATAGTGAATCTGCTGTTTCTGTACGTGGTGTGCAGCATGCCGACAATGCGGACTGCCACTAACTGGTTTCTGGCGAACTTGGCTGTTGCTGATTTAATCTTCCTCATCTTTGGAATTGGAGACAAAATTTGGATGTATCATCACTCTCCGTTTATTAATGATCGCTATTCTTTCGGGGAGTATGGTTGCCCTATCATATTCGCATTCATCGATACCTCCTATTTCGCGGCAATCTGTATGGTAACTCTCGTGTCCGTGGAGCGATATTACGCGGTGCGTCGTACCCATCGTGCGCGTACTAATACGCGCAAATCTGTGTTTATCGCGCTGGTGGTGTTATCATGGATCATCTGCATTGGAATTGCTGCGTCCTTCGTTCCAGCATCCACTACCAAGTATGTGGGATGCCGTATATGGCCCGATGTTGAACCATACAAGAATCTGCCAAAGAACAGAGGATCATGCTCGCCAACCCCAGGGTTAGAAAATTACCCACTTTATGTGAACATCACTAGAGCTGTCCCCTTCTTCTTGTTGGTTACTCTTAACCTTTGGCTCTATGTGTGCATTGTGAGAAGCATTACTCGAGCTGTCCGCCATACGCGCATTGCCGGACGCGCAGACAGCAACCTGAAGCAGCGAAATCAGATAACAGGTATGCTCGTAGTCAACGGTCTCATTTTCTTCATCTGTCTGGTTCCATTCGAGATCTTCTGCATTCTGCAAGCAGTTAATATGATCAGGAAAGAAGCTCTCTTCACTCAGAGCGTCACGGTGCCACTCAGATACACTTCACAGGCCATGTCCTATATCAATAACGTCATTAACCCAGTCATCTACATCGGAATGAGTAAGAGATATCGTGATGCTTTCAAGAATGCTATCTTGTGCAGACGTCGTGATGATTGTAGCTCTACGATCGAGATTGGGGACGGAAGATCAAACACCAATAGCACAGTTCTAAGTGGCCACACATACACACCTGTTGATACTAAACTTTAGTCTGCTACCAGTAACTGAACTCAATCATGTATATACAGTGCGTATTAAACAAAAGTATACCCAACTTTGGTAACTTCTAATTAAAAAGTTATAACCTCTATGAGCTTCGAATTTATTTCATAGTAAAGAGCAACTTATATTATGTGTAATGATACCTTATTCGTAACTTTGCTGCCAGGGACGACTGATCCTGAGTAGTAGGCTTTTCAAAAAGTATTGTCAAAATCATCTAGTACCTAATTTGGGCTGAAGCAGCGAATGTGGGTCAAACCAATTATGCATTAGTTACTTCAGTTTGAAAACAATTGCTGAGTTATTTTCAATCTATTTTGTGCATTTGAATAGAAAGGGTGTTAAAGTCAACTCAAACTCAAGAACGGGCTTATTAAAAGCTAATTTTTAAATATTTTCTTTGCCATGATAACACAATCTTGGCTTCATCCGCATCCCATGTTTACGGTAAGCCTTTTTACTTAGTCATTAAAAATGGACATTTATTTGTAAGCTATCTTTTTTTCTTGAAAGTCTACTGGTAATTCTCAAAACATGTATCCTTCCTTGTATTCTTTTCAGTATAAGGAAGTAAACCTTTGAGTCCATGACTTGTGCTATTCGAGAAAACACCGTATGCACCTTAGGCAGGTGAAATGGTGCAGTGGACATATAAGCAGAGAGTTTTTAATTATCACGATACAAGAAGTTAGAAGGCTTTTGAAATAAATTAAGATTATCATATGGATTGAAAGATGGTCATTTCAAAGCTTAGATACACTGGATCATTTTGAACAATGAAGTATTGAAGCACAAACTGAAGGAGAATTTAACTTTTAAAATGATTTTAGACTAAAGTAACAGATTCATATGGCTTGACCCACATTCGTTGCATCAGCCCAAACTTGGAGCAAGGAGATTTTGACGACACTTTTTAAAAACCCTAGTGCTCAGTCATCCATGGCAGAAATGTCATGAATGAGGTACTACTGGACAGACAACAAGTTACTCTTTACCATGATATAAATTTCTAAGTCACATTGGTTATAACTTCTTAATTAGAAGCTATCAAAGTTGGGTATACTTTATTTGATACGCACTGTAGTATTTGAGTAGCTAATGCTAGCTGCCTCTAGGCAAGGACACGGTCCCAGAATATTGTGAGCCTGCCATTATTTTTTTTTTTCGGCCAAGTATCAAATTGTTGTTTAACATGATAGCAATGATCTCATAGATTTTTATGTATAATTTTTGTTTATATATGTAAAATATGTGTTGTGTTATGGCGACCCCAACACAAGCCATGTGCTTCCATGGAATCTCGCCTCCTTCCACCATGTTCTTGTCAATGTAGATTTCATGTTGTACTAATTTGATGATGAGAAGGAAATGCATGTGTTTTGAATCTGAATCTGAATAGGAAATAAAAGTATAAAGCAAATACAAGAAATAAAAAAATGATTGAGAGTTTATTATATAAGAATAAGAACCTGACATAAAATGCGTGATCTAATTTTTGTCTATTTATGTAACTTCGCACCGTCACACTACAAAATGCCCATAATTTTGGAGCAAATTATATCGTGCTTTTTAATTGCTAGGAAAAGGCAATGTAAAATGCCTTGTAGCTTTGATTTGATTTCTTCGCAGTTTAAATACAAATCGAAAATTATCACAAGGGCGTTTATAAGTCCTGGCCGTTAATGGTACGATTCTAAATCCAGGTATTCTTGAATGCACTCGGCAACAAAAAAAAAACAAGCACAAGAAACTTACGAATTCAGTATCATGAAAGCAAAAAGGTATCGTACACATTTTTATTTTTGAAATATACAGTGAATATTGATTGAAGATTTTTATTAACATTGAAGACCTCCATTGGGTCTCATCACTCCTCCTCCTCTCTCTCTCTCTTTCTCTCTCTTGCTATATTTCTCTACTTCCTCTATTTCTGATTGATAGATTGATTGATTGATTGATTGATTGATTGAAGAATTTCATTGAACAATTCCATTCTTGCAGCCCGCTGCCCGAAGACTGAATTGCGATGATTACAATGTGATGTACTTAATAAAATCAATGATGCAATATTCAATCAGTTCAGACAATGCTTGTCACAATATGAAATTAATCATAATTGTAGTAATAAAAATAAGTGTTTTCATTATATCACAAGATGAATGAATTTCAATTTAGTTATACAAATTAATAGTGACATTGCTAGTACATTTATATGTCGTGATAGAAAATTGACTTTTTTACATTGATATAAGATTTAAAATAATTGTCAGTTCATTACGACAGAGTAAATTCGATGGGGTAAAAAACTATTGCACGAGCTATCATGTAAAGAATAGGGTACATTACAGACCACTTCACTTATTATAAAAGACCAACGGCTTGTAATGAATTGAAATGTATTGATTACGTGTAAAGTATGGTTGTGGCACGACCCTTGTCATGTACTAATGAAATAAATTGGCATAGATAGGCTGAGAATGTAATACATGTATTGGTATGGAATCGTCGTCTGAGACATATCAACACAATGGCATTCAAACATACACCTATTACTAATTCTTTGAGAAAGAAAATTAAGAAGAAGATTAAAAATTGCAACATTAGAAGGAGTACTATTTACATACATGTTTACATTCTACATTAATTTACCACATAAATTGATTGATCTTAGTCACAATGCTTGACTTCTCTATTGTACCCTCCTTTCCGCTGTGGTTAGAACATTTCATTCATCCTCCCTATATATATCTAATTAGTTTTATTATGCAACAGTTATAATACTAACATTAATTTAATGAATAATGAAATTCTATATTACCCCTATTCATGTAAAAACGTATGGTGAAATAAATTGAAGAGACTATAATTATGCACTTAGTGTACTTTATTACTTTGTGTACTTCCAGTGGGTACGCGTTAATGTCATATAACATTATTTTGATAGTTGTATAATCTTGTGAAATGCAATGTACCCTATGCCAAAGATTACTTCATCATAAAGATGTTTGTGACCTTGCCTAACATAAAAATTCTAATTCAAATTCGAATTCAAATTTATTGATATAGAATCCTGACATAATAGCATTATCATCAAAACAAAACAAAACCCAAAAAAAAGCTCAGCAGAGGCATGTAGAATATAGAGGAACGGAATACAACAAAGTAAAGACACATAATTATTAAAATAAAGTTGTACATAATTTATGATTTATCTATTCGGGACAGGCGAAAATATGAGTCTTCTGAATGGCATTTATTTATCTTGGTTTGATAACGTTGCACAGGTTGATGAGAATGTACATGATAAAATTGTAACAGATCTTTTGAAAGTTAAAAAGATTCCAAGATATTCATACAGGATATTGTTAAAGAAGGTTGATCCAACCAAGGCTGAAAGAAGATGGGATGAAGCTTTTAGTGAAAATATAGAACAAAGTGATTGGTCAGTATATCACTCTAATAACTTTAGTTGTACGATTGAAACACAAGTACGTTCTTTTTATTTTAAGCTTTTCCACAATGCCATTGGTACCAGTGCTTTTTTGTAAAAGATAAAAAAAGATAGAGTCCCCAAATTGTTTTTTTTTTTTTCTCTTCACAATCACCAGAGACACTGGTTCATCTGTTTTGTGATTGCCTAAAAATTACCTCGCTTTGGCAAAACCTGCTTTCTTTTATAAGTAGGAAAACAGGATGCTACAATAATGTCACAACGTTTGAGAAGATGTTTGGTGTATCTAACGATTCAGCTCATAGGCATTGTATAAACTGCATGTTTCTTTACTTGAAATTCTATATATACCGTAACTGTTGTAGGTTTCAAAAACTACAACCAAATTTTGATGCCTTTATGGTTTTTATTAACTACAAAAAGAAACTTGAATAAAAAATAGCAGAGAAAAGGAATAAATTGGCTGTCCACTTTTTTAAAAAATGGTCTTTTTCAATTGAAATCACAAGGCCTCAAGCTCAATCTTGAATCCATACTGCAGCTGTACTATACATATTAGCACTATGTCGTGTGCTTCCTTTGTATGTAACAACGGCTTTAAGTCTCTTAACTGTAGCTAACTTACTGTTTATCTGTGCATATATCCTATATTATTACACTGGCATTTTATACTGTATGTTAACTTGTATAATAAAAAGATAAAGAAAAAAAAGTTGTAAATAATCATCAGATTATACTTGACTGAAAAAGAATGTAACTATCCTTAGAAACATAACAAAACATGATAGCAGCACATTGATTAGAAACAAATCCTTGACAACACGTAGAGAAATTACATCAGAACCAATTCGCATGTGGGATTATACTCTACAAAAAAAGTAATGTTTTTATCCTTAGGAACAACACAAAACACAACAAATAACGGAATTATTAATAGAAGCAAAACCTCGATGAAACATACATGTATTAGCAAAATATTGCCCATCCCCGAACGCCCCCCCCCCCCTCACCAGGGGCGGATTGCCATGGGGAGTTTTGATAGTTTTCCCCCACAGATATTTTGGCTCGAGGGGCGGTCGATTTATGGTCTAGCTGAGGACCGGTTGATATAAAGGTTGAGTGGGCCCGTCACATCGAAAATCCCCAACTGAATTTCATTCCTAGTCCATCCCTGCTCAACCCTCCCCCGGACAACTACCTCTGAAATAGTTTTCTGAGGATAATTGGGAGTAATTCTGTTTGGGACAGTTATCTTTTAATAGTTGTCCAGGGGCAATTGTCCTGGGGTTACAGTTCTAGGTATATTCGTCCAGATCTGGACTTTTCCACTCCTAATAAATATTTAAACAAGTGATATAAATTTCGTTAAGGGGAGGTTTTCCAAGCATTTTGATTTCAAGAAGAATCTAGAGGGCAATACTTTCTATTGTTCATAATGATGAGCAGGCATATTTCTGAAAATGACGATATTTTGCAGTTTCCTTTTTAGCTTTTTAGCGGGAATATGATAACTATTAAATCGTAATTCCGATCAGAAATGGATCAACATCAATGGTGCATAAGTGGTAGCCCGAGTACTCGGCCCTCCCTGTTTATCAATGTCTGGATACGCCACTGCCGGGATACGCCACTGCCGGTCGCCATTGTATTATTGGGAAGCTTGTATGAGTCCATTCACATGCTGTCCAACATAGGTTGTCTTTCTTCATTTGTAATAAATGTCTAGAGGGATGAAAAGGAAGATAAAATAATTGTTACCGTCATTAAATAAGAGATTGGATTGTGTAGCAATGGATATTTATTTTGTTTTGTTCACTTTCAGAATAATCTCATTAATTTGAAGTATATTTAACATTTTATGCATTCATTGTAGTTCAATTATTTCGTCTTATATAATTATGCAGAAATGGAGATCTGGGTGTACATTTTTTTAGTAGACAGCACGTTTCATCATGCTTAAGTACTTGATAATATGCTCGCTAGCATGCTTGCCCCCCTCCCCCCCCCCCCCCCCCCAACCACCACCATCACTTTCAAAATCGCTCCACTGCAAAATAGGTAATAGTATAATTATGTATATATCCTTTTAGGCGCCCCGGACATGCCTTGGGATAGATATGGGCGCGTTATAAAATGTTGTTATTGTAATCATTGTCGAATACATGGACCGCGGAGACGGGGCGGGGGCTGGGGGCTGCAGCCCCCTACTTTTTTGAGTAAAATTGTCATTAATGAGTGAAATCAGATCAACCCCCCCCCCCCCCCACACACACACACACACTTTTTAAAACGCTCCTTGGCCCCTGGAATATAACGTCCCTCATTCATCCTACTTATCACACGAATCACAAACATATTAGAATATTTCTTACATCCACATCTAAGCGAGTCGAACCTCTCCGTTGTTTCCAGTAGCGCCCAAAACATCCAACCCCTACTAGTATGAGTAAGAGCCCAAAGCCGAATCCGGCCCATGGTGCATACTTTCCGATAGCCAGGGGTAACATTAACTCATGCTGAAGTTGATTAGCCGCCTCCATGCTGACAACACTTCTCTATTAAATCAATTTAAAGAGTAAGTTAATCAAGTGGGGTTTTTTTCTTTTCCTTCCTCCATTCCCTTGCTCCTCTCTTATGCCTAGTTCTATCTTTTTCTTGTATTACTATCATTATCATCATTATTCATTTGTCAAATCAACAAAACACAAAAGGTACAATGTTTAACAGCAGCCGAAAAAGTGAATCTAATCCCTTATGCCCTCGGGCATTCAGCTCCCTCACATACAACAAAACATAATAATAAAATAATAACACATACATCACAAATATGTATATATATATATATATATATATATATATATATATATATATATAATTGTAAGAAATGAAATGAGAGAATAATGGTTGCGTAGCTTAATTCAAAGTTCCCCAGAGCTGTCCTCCCTTTTTTGAAATATATATATATATATAATGTGAGAAATCAATTGAATTGAATGAGAGAAATAATTTGCGTAGCTAAATTCATTGTTCCTCCATACCGACTTCCATTTTGTGGAAATAACTGCAGGGTTTGCAAAAACTGTCTCCGCCGGGAATCGAACCCGGGCCTTACGCACTGTAAGTCAAACGCCCTAACCACTAGACCACAGACACAGACATATATATATATATATACATGTATATATATATATATATATATATATATATATATATATATATATATATATATATATATATATATATATATATATATATATAGCAAACAATTATGTTGAAATAAAAACACCGCAAGACGTAAAATTTACTAAAATTTATATATATATATATATATATATTTATACCCTGTTTATGAACAGAATATTGATGTAAATCGATGGTGTTTAATAAAATTCAATTTATTTCCATTCATGTTTTATTTCTCAACCAGCATCTTATTGAATGTAAACAACGAGATACAATTAAAAAGATAAATCATCTGATGTGATTTCAAAACGAGTAGGTAGATGTCATTACCTTTTTGCTTTAAAAAACATGATTGCATTTTCTTTTGCTGGTATGTAACTGAATGTATTTCTTAAATGTATTTCATAATAGTTAATGTTTGTGTAACAAAATTAAGGACACCTTGTCTGTTTTTGCCAAATATAGCACCGAAGGTTTTATATATCTAAAACTAATAACGAAGTGGAAATGATGGCTAAGAAGAAAACACATTTGGAAGATTTGATTTAATGTGGACAAGAAACAAGGAAACAAAAAAGGAGACATATATATATATATATATATATATATATATATATATATATATATAACAAAGAAAATATCCCGATGTACATTTGTTTCTCTCTTATATCATTAGCTTTTCCTGACTACCTGGAACAATATACATGTATATTCTGCATTCGCTTTTTCTGATTCTGTTTCATTATGAGGCTACTTTCTCGTCCATATTTGTTTGTATTTTCAACACTCGCTGTATGAGCTGCAATTGTGTTTTTTTACCAGGTATCATTTTCTCTACCTACCTCTTCCATCCAGACAAGTGGTAAATATGCATCTGGTACGTTCTTGTAAAACCTAAGTAACAAATGTAGAAAATAATTAATACTTCTTTCATTTCACCCCAGAAAGAATAATGCTCATTATACTGTACCTTGCATTCTACCTATGAAAAGGTCCTGTATCTTATTCCTCCTTACTTTTTATTTTATTGAATTAATTTCCTTAGTTAAAATGATTATAACTAAACAAAACCAAATTGAAGCATTCAAAGCAAAACGTATGAACAAAGCACATAAGAAATATCTCGTCCTAAGCATATAATATGGTTAG
Organism: Heliocidaris tuberculata; assembly: GCA_025618425.1. Taxonomy (NCBI): domain Eukaryota; kingdom Metazoa; phylum Echinodermata; class Echinoidea; order Camarodonta; family Echinometridae; genus Heliocidaris; species Heliocidaris tuberculata. Next base: position 7,952,420 of record CM046846.1, read on the forward strand.
GACCAGACTTAAATGTAGCAAAGTATAATCTATATTTTGTTTATTCTATCTCTTATCATCTATAATTCATAATAATTTTGTATTGTTTTATGGGGATATTATATCGTTTTTCGTGAACTTACTCTATGAAATCGTAGCTGTGTATGTATGTGTTTATTTGACTTCTCTTTGAAATGTTTAAAGGAGCTCCAGTATTCTATTAGAAAGATGAGGTAAAAGGAAAATAAAACATAAATCAATATATTCATAATTCAGCTATAATCTTTCAAAAAATTCGGTGTAAAGATTCTTTATTCAGGAATAAGTTTTCTCTGTTTTTGGCCATAATCAACTGAAAAAAGGGGGGAAATATAGACCTTAGACCCAACCCAAAATATATTATTCGCACCTACCACAAAATCTAGCTTTATATTCTTCTGTTTGATATGAAAGAGGCCTAATGTCATTTCCTTTAAGTGCCATCAACGTCTAAAACCAAATCTTGTTTTCTCTTCAACTTGTTCTCTTGTCTAACTGTTATCAGAAAGTCAATGCCGATGAAATGATCGTTTTATTGTCTATTCTCAAGTAGTTGAAGTATCCATACATATTCGCAGTTATAACATACATGTACATGATTTATATGTGTAAATACCCGCCCATGTACATTATGCATGCTTATGCAAACTTCTGCTTTCATACAATTTTATTCGTTTGTCCTATAGTGCGCCTTGAGCATTTTATTTCATTTATTTGGCGCCTTAAAATATATATTGTTATTATTTGTTTATTGTTATTATTATTATTATTATTATTATTATTATTATTATTATTATTATTATCAATATTGTTATTGTTATTATTGTTATTATTATTATTATTATTATTATTATTATCATCATCATCATCATCATCATTTATCGAAGGCATTCGATACTATAAATCACAAAATTCTACTATCTAAACTCTGTCACTATGGTATTCGTCGTGTCTCACATGACTGGTTTACTAATTATCTGAATAATCGTCAACAGTGTACAAAATATGAACCTTCACTCTCGGTATTAAACAGCATCTTAGGTGGAGTTCTTCCGGGATCACTCCTATGCCCTCTTTTGTTATTAATCTACGTAAACGATATTCACAAATCTGCCCCAGAACTCTCTTTTGTTTTATAATACAGATGATACAAATATACTGTACTCTGACACAAGTATTGACTCCCTATGCAATACAGCCAATAGAAAGTTAAGTAAAGTATGCGAATGGCTGCAAGCCAGTCGGCTCTGTCAACTCCAAGAAACGCAATTTTATTATATTCAGCAAAAAAGACGACATTGCTGGTATAAACGAAATAAATATAAAAGTGAACAATACAGAAATTGCAAAAGTTGAAAATACCAAATTTTTAGGCGTTGGTATTGATAGTCGGTCATGTCAGTTGTCTTGGAAACCGCATATCCATAAATTAAGTAGAAAATAGAATTGCCAACAATATAGGTATTATAAATAGACTTCATTTTCTGTTTCCTCAGAATGTTCTTCGAAGTTTGTATTGCTCTTTAGTTCTCCCATATTTATCGTATTGCATTCTTGTATGGGGCAATACCTATGCGTCTAATATAAGTAAGTTAACTACATTACAAAAGAAGAACTGTCTGCGATGTACCATCTGGAACTCACACCAACCCCTTATTTCAGGACTTGAGACTATTAAAATTTGAAGATATTGCCATTTACCAAAAGTACGTTTTTACGTATAAGTGCATTTACAAATATCTCCCCGAACGGTTTTGTAATCTGCTTGATTTTAACTGTAATTTTCATGATTATCCAACAAGATCTGTGAGAGACATCCATTTTCCTAGACAAAGAACAGTTGCGTTTCAACAAAATATTCGTTTTTCTGGTCCAAAACTCTGGAACAACTTAAATGACTCTATTAAAACAAGCTCAACACTCGCTACATTAACTCGTACTGTAAAATAATATACTTTACAATATAGTCAGTAGCACATATTGCAGATTTATAATTTTTTTTAATTTTATTTTTATTTTTTTATATTTCATATCTTTTTGTATGTTATAGTTGTTGTATAATATTATATATATAGATATGTATTGTAAATGTACATTTACAATACATTTACAATACATATTTACATATATAATATTATAAATGTACATTTCAGTTTGTATTTGATTATGAGAAGGAAATAAATGCATTTTGAATCTCATTTTGAATCTGAAATCACCATTATCATTATTATTATTATTATTATTATCATTATTATTATTATTATTATTATTATTATTATCATCATCATCATTATTATATTATCATTATTACAATTATTATCATTGTCATTATTCTTATTATTAAATATTTATCATTATTATCATTATTATAATTGTGATAAAATGTTATTTCGCTGAAGGAAAATTCGAATTTGATTACAATACGAAATTCTCCGTCACCTACCGGTTCAATATCAAGAAATGTATCATGCAGTGCCGCATTAGAATGTACACCGTTTATCATATCAAACACCTCGTCATCAGCGTAGAGAAAATGTGGCGATGAAAAATAAATTGGAGCTCCTGGGAATATAAGTAAGATGGTAGGAAAATGTCTTTACGAAGTATGTACCTGGCCAAAATGATTTGTATAGATAGAATAGTGTACAAAACCTTTATTGCTTCTATATAACCTACTTATTAAATTTGTTCTATTGAATTTATTTGAATACGTATAATTCAAATAATTCGGATTGGAACTCAGGATACACTCTATATCACTACAAATTTGGGAGCATCACTTCAAGAAAAAAGAATATTTGTAAAGAATAACGAATCAAGGCAAACGTAATATTTTGACATAAATCAATTTGCTTAGGTTTATGTATATACGCAAGCAATATACATTTGATTAGGTTTATGTGTATAACTCTATAAATATGTAAGCAATACAATATATATTTGCTTGAAGTTTTAAATATAGATATACTATATAAAAAGATATAAAAATGTATTTGCTATGTATATAGATTAATTCAAATCAACAACTTTACCAAATTGGCAATCAGTGATGTTGAGTATTCCTCCTGGGGGACAGCTATCCTTATCTGGTGTACAGAATGCAGCATTAGATGGCTCGACATAGTGATTATCAAATACACGCTTAGGCACGGTATACCGCCATGTAGGAATCCCTCGAGTTACCTTGTCTTCTTTGTATGTTGCGTACACCGAGCTGAATACAATACACGAATGAACAAAATATTGTAAGGGATTAATGTCAGACGGCGATGAAGAGAATGAAAAAGGAGATGTCTTCTGCTAAGGGCCAGAAGAGCACGAACTAAGAACACTTTACATATTGCAACTGTACAAAAAAAAATGTTGGGGAAAATGACCAGCATTAGGGTAACTATGTGTCCAACGAATGCCTAACTTTTTACAAAATCACAATCGCCTTTTACTAAAAATGAGGAAAAATCCCCTGAGTTGGGCATCATTACCGCAAAGTTGTTCGGACACTTAATTACCTTTACGTTGGGGGTTTTTTTTGTGGGGGGGGGTTGTTTTTTACAGTGAGAACGCCCTTCGGGCTCTCAGCAGACGATATATAAAAAAGGCAGGAATTTGTCTGAAAAAGAAAAAGAAACTAGAACTGCAATCGTATCGGAACGATGTGCATGCAATGTCGTCCGTATCTCTTATTTTGTTGAGAAGTTGACAGGTGAAATATAAAGTTATGCATGTTAAAACATGATATAAGATAAGATGGGAGAAGATAATGCATACTGTAAAATTAGGAGATGATAGAATCGTTAAAACAAGAAACAACGAACAAAAAACAAAGAATGATGATAATGGTGATGACAATGATGATGATGATGGTGATGATGGTAATGGTGGTGTTGATGATAATAATGATGGTTATAATGATGATTATGATGATGTTGATGATGATGATAATGCTGATGATTATGATGATGATGATCATGATTATGATGATGATGATATAATGGTGATGGTGATCATGATGATTATGATGATATAATGATGATGATGATGATGATGATGTTGATCGATATGTTGATAATGTTGATGATGATGATGATGATGATATAATAATGGTGACGATGGTGAGCATTATTATGATATAATGATGATAATGGTGATGAAATAATGATGATAATGGTGATGATGATAATGACGATGATGATGATGATATAATAATAATGATGATGATGGTGGTGCATGCCCTGACCCAAATGGCTTTCTACAGGCTCCAGTCTACATGGCCTCAACACAATGAAGCATAGTAAACCACGCGCATCACTTTGGGGTTGTGCGGTATTTAACATAAGGAAAGGAAGAAATCAAAGATCATAGAACAATGACAGTAGGGTAAAACATAGAAAGACAAGATGACAAAGAATAACATAGGGAAAGGTAGTAGGATAAAATGCCTTTCCATAGCCTCTGGCCACGTGGCTTCCACACTATACGTGACGCATAGTATACCACGCCACATCGGCTTTGCGTAGAATTGTATTAAAGAAAATGTCGTTAAATGGCATGTATTGAAATGGTTTTATTTGATAATAACTGGGCTCTTTTTTGTTCTTTATGTGCCGTATTTGGTATCATACGAAAGAGCATTTCATGGCCGTCATTTTGGGACCACTTTCATATTTTTATGACAATCCTATCGAAGCGTGTGATGCATGATAATTTATAGAACAAAATGGCGTCTAAAATGTCACGCTTGACCGATTTTAAAAATCCGGCTTCGAGATTCTCTTCATTTTGCCTAAAAGAATGTGCCTGCCAAATTTCAGGAAAAATAAAGATCGTTTCAGGGGGCCAAAGTTGGGATCCCGATTTGCCCCATAGACAATACGTGTAATGCATGGGCGGAAACTGTGCAGGATCCGTATTATGCCCTGACTTAAATCGCAATTTACTGGAAATTTTCTGCGAGACCTTATACCGTCTTTGGTATCCCCGAGAAGGGAATTTCATTGCGGTCATTTTGAGCCGACTGCCGTTAGGGCGCCATTTAAAATAAGCATATTATTAAATGATATGTTGTGCAGGGTAAATTGAGGTTTTTACCACGTCACATCGGCTTTGCGTAGAATTGTATTGAAGAAAATGTCGTTAAATGGCATGTACTGAAATGGCTTTATTTGCTAATAACTGGGCTCTTTTTTCTTCTTTATGTGCCGTATTTGGTATCATACGAAAGAGCATTTCATAGCCGTCATTTTGGGACCACTTTCATATTTTTATGACAATCCTATCGAAGCGTGTGATGCATGAAAGATTTATAGAACAAAATGGCGTCTAAAATGTCACGCTTGACCGATTTTCAATGTCCGGCTTCGAGATTCTCTTCATTTTGCCTCGAAGAATGTGCCTGCCAAATTTCAAGAAAAATAAAGATCGTTCAGGGGGCCAAAGTTGGGATCCCGATTTCCCCCATAGACAATACGTGTAATGCACAAAATGGCATCTAAAATGTGACGCTTGACCGATTTTAAAAAATCCGGCTTCGAGATTCTCTTCATTTTGCCTCAAAGAATGTGCCTGCAAATTTCAGGAAAAATAAAGATCGTTCAGAGGGCCAAAAGCGGGATCCCGATTTGCCCCATAGACAATACGTGTAATGCATGGGCGGAAACTGTGCAGGATCCGTATTATGACCTGACTTAAATCGCGATTTACTGAAAATTTTCTGTGAGACCCTATACCGTGTTTGGTATCTCTGAGAAGGGAATTTCATTGCGGTCATTTTGAGCTGAATGTCATTAGTGCGCCATTTAAAATAAGCATATTACGCCATATTATGTAATGCATATTAATTTGAGATTTTTTGCGATAACTTCGTGATGATGTCATCAATTTTTACCAAATTTAGCTGACAGTTGTCAAATACATTGATACACACACCTACCAAGTTTCAAAGATGTAGGTTTAAATTTCGCAATTTTAGAGCAAGTTGAAGTTATTTCGGCATTTCCTTAAATTTCATGATTTTTACGAGCAATTTTCGTCAAGTTAGTCTGTGATAAGGTATATATTTTTTCAGTTGGCTGAATAGAGTATATCTTGAAGCACCTAAATCCAAAAAAAGGTACGGGTTTAGCCAGGCATGATGGAGATACGGCCACAAGAAAATAGCCATTTTGGAAACTTTAGAGGGCGCTATTTTTATTATGCCGAATCATTGAAGCATTAAACTGATCAGGGATGTGTGCAATGACAGGATAAAGCCACAGTAAAAATTTGAGACAAAAATGACTTGATATGAGGAAGTTATGGCAATTTTTCAAATTCGGGAATGAATATTTGAAGAATTTTAATGTTTTTTAATGTTGCCGATTTCGGATTTGAATTTAGAGTATGAAGATGAAATTTTGAAGGTTAGGTAGAAAAAGAAAGTTGAAGAACAAGTCTTACTCTATATAGAGCACTTTGTTAGAAGTCTGTAGCATGTAGGATAGTGGAGATAGGCAAGAAGAAAGAAAGACATGAAAATGGCCCGAAAATGGACAAAATGGCGCCTGGATGTTCATGCATGAGTGATTTGGGAAAATGAAGAGTTAGGTGCACAACAAGACATGGCAAGGAAGATGGCTATGAAATTTGAAATGAAATGGACGAGAGGAAGGGACCTAATTAGGAGGAACAAGCACTACGTGCAAAATGAATAGGAGTTTGAGGTAAGAAGATCAAGAAGAAGAAGAAGAAGAAGAAGAAGAAGAATAGGAAAGTCAGAACGCGAACGGAAACAGGTCAATGTCGTAGTACGACATTGCAACAAAAGGGGAAGTAAAATACATTTACAGGCAAGAACGTGACATTAGATCTTTGAAGGGGTAGAGAAGAAAAGCAAAGTTGGAGAGAAAAGCAAAAAAAAAAGAAATAAATACGAAGAAAAATCTGAGAAGCTGAGAAGAAATCTTTGCTAGGTGATGACATCACAAAATCAAAGTAGGACATGTAATACTCTTACCGACAAATATCTGAGACAAATATGTAAATCTGTTCTTCCTTTGATAAGAATTGTCCAAAGTAAGTACCATCTGCAAGAAATCAAATTGATAAACACACTCAAGCATTTTATACATTGAAAAAAAATAGACTGAAATTAACACTCTTAATTTACAAGATTACTGACATGTGTGTATGTTTTTAACTATAACTATCACAAAAGTTTATGGTAAAATTGATTATCAGCACAGAATGTAATAATCAAAAAGACATACTTGTAATCATACATGATTTAAAGTAACATTCAAAGTAGCATTTGAAAGAATTAAAGGTAAAACCCACATTCCTGTCTCTCGACCCATATGTATGGAATGTGTATCTGGCAATGCTGAGGTAAAAATAGTTTCAGAGCCCTCAAGAAGAGCAGTATACCGTTGAGGCTAGCCTGGATTAATAAGATCACACTACAGTGCGTCCCCCCAAAAAGTTAAGAGTTGGAAAAAGTCTCCCAAAATAAATATTTCAAAATATTTGTAGGAAATTTTCATACCCATGGACAGATAAGGGTCTCTTCTATCAAGTGACACTAAAATATGTGGCAATATTTTGAGCTCAAGTGAGCAAAAGCGACTTTTGAGAAAGGGTGCAAAATCCAGACTTGACAAGAATTGGTATTTTGTGCTGACTAGTGTTAACAAATTTGAGAACCGTAAAAAGTTGACATTTGGAAAAAGTCTCCCCAAATGAACATTTTAAAATATGTTCATGAAATTTTCAAACCTATGGATGGCCTAGCGTCTCTCCGATCAAATGATACCAAAACATCTAACGATATGTTACGCTTGAGTGAGCAAAAGCCATTATTGTGAAATGGTGCAAAATCTATGGTTGACAAAACTTTGTATTGGTTCTGTCTGGTATCAGCAAAGTTTAGAGTTTTGAAAAGGCTTAGAAACTTTCATATTCTGATCATTAAAAGGCAATTTATGAAAGAATAGGCTTTGTTTTCTGTATGTTTCGACATGTCCCGTCAAAACTTTATGGTTGACTGAGAAAACCAGCTTGAATTATAACTTTGCCAAAACTAATATTTCAAAACACTCAGTAAAGCAGTTAATTGCTCACTGAAACAGGAAAATATTGATGAGATACGTAAGGACAGAGAACAGAACCTCTTCTTTGATAAATTGTCTATTATTGATCAAATATGAATATTTATAAGCCTTTTCATGACACTCAACATTGCTGATACCAGCCAGAAGAAATACAAATTCTTGTCAAGTCTGGATTTTGCACCTTTTCACAAAAGTGGTCTTTGCTCACTCGAGCGTAAAATATTGCCACATATTTTGGTGTCATTTGATAAAAAAGATCCTAAGCTATCCACAGGTATGAAATTTTGCTTCAAATATTTTGAAATATATATTTGAGGAGACTTTTTCTGACTGTTAACTTTATGGGGGGACGCACTGTATTATCACTATTACTTAATACGTGCATGCTTTTGAAAATATCGCGCTTTATTAATTAAAGTGGTACAGTTCTGAACTCACGTAATGATTTTTACCTGTTCCATTAATCATGTTAGCGTACTTGGTAGTCCAGTACGAGACTCGATCCACTCCTTTCCAATTTTCAATTGTATTTGTTTGATTGTAATTTTTCACTCCGTCATAAACAGTGTAAACTCCATCGTTGCTATTGTTCTTCTGTATAATATAACAAGCAAAAGCACATCGTATCATGCTTTTTCCCGGCAGTTATGTCCTTTGCACACGAGACGTCATTTGCCCGACGTAAGGCTGTGTCAGCGACCAGCGCGGTTTTTGGCGCATCATGTGGGAGTGAGGTCGCACAAAAGTGAGTGCAAAATAATCAGACCGAATGTGGCTTTTTTTTTTCTTGCTAGCGTATGAACTAATTGCCTTCATAGGATTTATCAGTGAAGATATAACGTAATCAAAATTACACCTCGTGTGCAATGGGTATAACAATCATAAAGTGATTTATATGTTCTACTAATAAACACAAAAAATCCAATTCAAAAATGCTCGTTCTCTCACAAAATATCACTTCATTTCCATACTCTCTGTAAAAAAAAAGAGTGAATTTTTCACTCCATTCACTCTATTTTCACTCCCACGGGAGTCACGTCGTTGAACGCTTAATCGGAAGTGAATATTGAATGAATATCTCAGTTCTCTCTAAAAGGAAAAGAGTGCATTTTCACTCGATTTTCACTCCCCCGGGAGTGTCGTCAATCCAGTGAGTGACCACTAGATTTTTTATTGTTGTTGAAAGTATGGCGCTGTAAGATAAGATATAGCAGCATCTAAATTAGTTTACTCTCAAGCTGAAATGAAAAGCGATTAATACAGGCATCCTCTTCAAGAAATTCCTCATAATACATGTAATCAGGGATCAGCGAAAATCAATTACTAATTCTACATGAATATCAGACTGTTTTTCAGGTTCCTTACGGAATCATATCTATCTTTATCAACATCATCATCATTGATCATCGTCTTCAGTATCACCATTACTACCATCATCATCTCCATCCAAATTAGCACTATTACCATCGTGAACATCCACATCACAATCAGCTATTATCATCGATATTATAGTCATCGCATTATGGTCATCATCAACGTGGTCATTGTCATCATCATCATCATCCTTATCACCATCATCACCATCATCATTATCCCCATCTTCTCCTCCCTCCCTTCTCCTCTTCCTGCTCCTCTTCGACATCTTCTTGATCTTCACATTTTTCATCTTAACCATCCTCCTCCTCCTCCTCCTCCTCCTCCTCCTCCTCCTCCTCCATCATCATCATCATCATCATCATAATTAGCATTCCCATCCTCCCCTATCTTCTTCTTCCTTACCCCAAAGTATATTCCAAAGTGATCCATTGGCACCATATCAGGTTTTAACAGCTTAGCGAGTAATAAAAGAGGACTAAGGTAACCCCAGATGAAGTCATGCACAGTGTGAGTAGAATGGATGTGTTTCTCTAACAAGGTAGCCACGATGTCGAACAGATAGCGGTAGTTCTCAGGCATGTATTGAAGCTGGTTAATGATTGTCTGCAAATGCAAAGGTATGGTAGAATATAATTTGCATTAAAATCCTTATGAGTATCAAAAATTGTTTACGAAAATTAACACGACCGCAACGACTTTCGAAAAATAAAACTTAGACAAATTTAGTAGTCTTGTCCATTACTTATTGAAATGTGCGAAAATTACAATGATTTAGATGAAATTCGTAATCCGAACATGATTAATAGGGAATTGAAACTGTCCTTGAAACTATTTCTCGAAGATATTTTAAGATCGTGTAAATTAAATTTTTGAAGTTTTTTTTCTCATTCAGAATGGCAATGGCAGTCGTATGCTCACTCCCTGAACTGAATTGATTTCGAATTGAAATGGTTAAAGAAAATGCAGTTCAAGAGCCAATATTGTTGATTTCACGTGACATTGAACAAAATCTTTACCAAGATAAAATCACAATGAATGGTATCATTATATTAAAAGAGTTCATAAAATAATGTGTATTGAAGATGATGCAACAAAACTGGCTGCTATAGACAATATCAACAAATATTCAAGTGTATTTTCAATGAGGAATAGAATTATAGGAATAAATGGTTAATTCACAAATAATCATATACCAAATCCAACATATTACGAAGAATTAATGTGCGTACCAGGAGGGGCATGTTGATGGTGGTGAAGTTGTCAATCATGGGGTCCCCGACGGAAGTTACTGGATCATAGGCAAACCATTGTGGCTGGATGTAAGACAATGTTCCATTCTGATTATTGTGGATGAATTGCTTGGTCCGATTTTCTCTGTGAATAGGAAGAAAAAGAACCACCGTCAGGTTTATTCAAAGCTCAAATCATGAAGGACCAAGTTATATATTTTCATATTTTTAGGTCGTGCACAAGTGAACATCCGTGAAAAATATGCTTGTATCTTCCTTTCTCTATTTCTGTATTTCTTTCTCTCTCTCTCTCTCTCTGATGGTGAAGTTGTCGATCTGAGAGAGAGAGAGAGAGGGGGAGAGATAAATGAAGAATCTCTCTCTCTTATATATCAATTTTAAAATCTTCTCACAACTGTTGGTACATTGATTTCAAAACTTATTACTCATCATTTTGGATTAATATATCTTAATGCACATAACCCTGCATAATACAAGAACAGTTTTGTGTGTTTATGATTTATCAAATTATTTTTGTTAAGTATACTGTATATTATACAGTATACGTGTGTATACGCGTGTATATCGTTTACTTATTTACTTATTTTGCTCCGAAAGAAGAAGCTAGGAGCGTCGAGAATTCGAGACAACAAAACATCGATCCGACTTGCTATAAATGCATTCACTGAGTGTATACACGTTTTTGTCTTTATTTAGTGACGTTAGAGTGGCAATAAATGAAACATAAACATGCATATGAATAAGCTGCCTTAGTTATGGATGTTGGATATACATGATATATGAACCAGGAAGTTGTATAGACACAAACACTCTTTGGTGGGCTGGATGTGTGTCCTGTGATTATGATGGTAAATACATGTAAATATCCAGGCTATATATTGAGAGGAGGAATGCATAATATTTTTTTCAATAAAAAAAATCCCCTGTCTACGAATTTGTAATGAATGGAATATGGGAAAAGCTGGAGTTGAATTTCACATTATAATAGAATGTATGAGATTTAGTGCTGAAAAAATACATTTTTTTAAACAGAAGTGACTGAACTATATGAAGCATTTAAAGATTTTAAATAAGGAAGAGAAATTTGCAAAAATCATGAAATTGGAAGATGAAAATGCCATCGATAGCTCTCTAAGATATTTCAAATCCATCATAAATACCGCTGGTGAATTTTGATTCCCTGATTATATTGTTTGACTACATCTAAAGTTTAATCTGTAATAAACCTTGAGTACTGAGCTCATATTGTGACAAGTTTACTTGCATGATTTACATTGATTATTCTGGTAAAGCAATTTGTGTTTGTCCCAATCATTGTTTATATCAATATAATATTGCAATTTGATATATTATGTTATATGATTTGTCTTATTGTAGTCCAATTATTTTGTATATGTATGTAAAGAGCCATGAGCATCATGAGTGATGGACCTAAGCGCTTAATAACAAGCCACCATATTATTATTATTATTATTATTATTATTATTATTATTATCATTATTATTATTATCATTATTATTATTATTATTATTATTATTTTCTATTGCATTGCTTATATCAATAATTCATTTTTTATGATATCCAGTGTGATACAATGCTATATAATTTGTCACATGTTTAAATACGAGTATAAAGCGACATTATGATTTTATATTTCATTATCTATATCTATATGATATTCAATATGTCGCATGTTAAATTCGAGTAGTCCCATTATGATTTGCTACATTTTTCTTCCCCTCCCCCCCCCCCCATTTCATTGCCAAGTGATTGTTAAGTTTCTTTACTATTGCTTTGTATTATAAAACAAAATATTGATGTCAATGCAGTTTCTTAATTAAATACCAAAAATACCCTTTCAGTTGTCATTACGCGCTCACATTATGTTTAGAAACAATCTCTAGTTATCCTCTAGTTTAATCTCTAGTTCAAACTCATCGTTATTACATCAAATTTTAGCAGTTACAACGGTTTCATCCTGCCCAGGCCCACCCTACTAACCGCGCCCCATTCCTCTTAAGCTCTTAAAACATTATTGTGAAAACCTGACTACTCACTTGTATGTATATGGTCCTCTCTGTGTGACATTAGGTTTGGCACCCTTCTCTACTTCCAGAGGGTTCTCAAGATGCCAGACATAGAAGTCAATAAAGATATCAGCAGGTGGATTCTTCCACGTCTCGTACCCCATGTTCCCCTCCACCAGACGAGTTTGCTACCAAGGGAATGGAAAGGGGTGTGGGTTGGTGATAGCATTTATTCGTCGAAATACAAGATCAAAGGCCCCTATTCTGCTAAAAAGAAATTAAAAGCTGGTTCTAAAGTTGAGTTTTAACAGAGGAATTTAGACCGCCATCTCAGTGTCCCTTTTTGTTAAACATGACTTTATAGACCGAGCCTCAGGTTAAACTGCATTAGCATGATTAGTAGAATATCAACCAATGCGTCCAAATATCTAAGGTTCCTGATGGTTCATAAGGCCCTTGTAACAAAGGTCCCATGTTTTTTACCCCCCCCCCCCCCCGTGCATGAAGCTTGCAAAATTTTATTAGATATCACTCAGAAGGAATCATTCTTTTGAAATGTCATCTTAAGGCTAAATGATTAGAAAAGGGTGACATGTCAAACAGAATACTAAGGAAATATCCTGTTACGACTTTTCTTCTTTTTAGATATGATATCAGCTCAGAAATTTTCAGGCATCACTATATTTCAGTATTACCTTTAACACGAAATTTAACTGTAAGTTAATCGACATAATTAGCGATTTTATTAACAGGTCTCTTTATACATTTATCAAGTTTACCTTCTTCAGTGTTTCTTTGAAGATGACAGGGAAGAAGTAGGTAAAGGAAACGCCCACCACTGCGATGACCACACCCGCTGCAGCTACGGTTGCTGAGATACATAACTTGGTCCCGTCCTTCATGGCTCTTTCTATCCTAGCTGGTGGCTCAGTGTTAAAGTATGGTTAGGAGAAACAAGGCTGATGGTTTGGGAGAAAAATGGTAATTTTTGAAAGATATGAAAGTAAGGCTTACATACAGCGAAACAGTGTTTCACAATGCGTAAAAAAAATAAAACACGATAAAAACTACTTTCGAAAAATCAACTGAAGGCAATTTCAGTAGCCCTGTCTATCACCTTTAGAAATGTGCGAACATTACAATGGAGTATTACGTAATCCGAACCTGATTTCTATGGGCAGTACAATAGGCCTTTGAAATTGCCCTTGAGTTTATTTTTCGAAAGTAGTTTTTATCGCGTTATAGATAAATTCCGTAAATGATAATGCACCAAGCTATAGTTGCGATATAATTAGCCCGAGAACATCGCCTGTGGAAGAATATACGATCACATAATGACCTCTCAATATTTTATGGCAGCAGAAAGTGTACAGCAATATTTTATTGAAAGAAATCGGATATATGATTATAAACAAAGAAGACTAGATGATACAATAATCCTGAACACATATAAGCTTGGTGGAGAATACTGTTTTAGCCGTCCTAAAATGTAATGTTTAGTTTCGGTAAGCCCTCAAACCTTTCGTCAGATTTATTGGATTTTTGTTGATAAATAGCAAGATACTAGCAATACAAATAAGCTGTGATGATTTCACATCCTAAAGTGGCATATTAAACAAATAAGTGGCATATTAAACAAATAAGTGGCATATTAAACAAATAAGAGGCAAACAATAATTTAGGTGCCGGGTCAGGGATATAAACTCCCAACAACTTCAGCGTACACTATATACTATACACGCGTTCAAAACCTAGACACAGTACAGTGACGTGTGCGGGGAGCTGACTGGGTGGAAAGGTCCTAGCGTAGGGCAATAGGCCTATATTGCCGTGATCTAGCATTCCTTATATTCTTTTATATTCTTATTCCTTATATTTACCGTAAAATTCACCGGAAATCCTTGATGGAATGCCAAATGATCTCAGACAAACATCTTCTGATACATAGAGAACAACATGAGACTATATTTAATAACACGTTTCTTTCCAACTTTCTTTTTGCTACCAAAACTGTACATGAGCTTCAACATGGGTTGGCCTACTTCCAAAAGTATATGAATATAGAAAGTTATCAATAGGACTTACTATTTGAGTCTTTCCTGAAGGTTATTTTGAAGTGTTTCCATTTTACAATGTTTGAGTGCACTTTACATAGGCTATAAGTAATGGACCGTCAGTGGAGTAGCTACGGGGGAACGGGAGCACGTGCCCCCCCCCCCCCCCCCCCGGGAATAGGTAAAAGGGGAAACAAGAAAAAGAGAGAAAAGGGAAGGGAAGGCATGAAGGGAACGAGAAAACAAGTTGATCGGACTCCATCCTGCACTCTCCCAATATTCTTTATCCTTCTCAATTCGCTATTCATTAATCGACTAAGATCGGTGCCCCAAATAATATCAGTGCCCCCTCAATGGCTGGATCCACTCTACGCCACTGGTGAACTACATTTTATAAGGCAGGGTTTTGATGTAAATGACGCATTATCACCACCATGTTCATCTTCACTGTGTTTTCAATAACATGGAAAATAAAAATGAAACGAAAAGCACGTGATATTATATGGCTGATTTTATGCTCCGTTTCCATATCATAAATGTGCATTATGATCAGAGAGGTTATTCCTTGTAGCTTGATTATAGCATCACATTATTCATTATGAAGAACATAGTCAAAAGAAAAGATATTTTCAACCAGGTACAACCGTGGGGAAATTATTAGATTAAGCTCCTTTTACTGGGGTACTATGTTATGCATGTAAATGACAGGTTATTCATCAGATCAGTACCCGACTACCACAAGATTCCATCCAGTTCCTGGTCCCGGTCGGGAGCGACTACCTGGTAGATCGGCGATGTGGGCCGCGAGACAGATTATCGAGACAAGATAATTCGTTACATAATTATGTCGTTATAATGAGATAATTATCTCGTGTCAATTACAATATGTCATTAAAACGAGATATGTCGTTTTAAACGCCATATATATATGTATTCACAATGAGATACGAGATAAAAGTATTTTTCGCAATGTCCTTTCCTGGGCTCCGTACTAATCCGAAGCATTAAGGGAAAATCGTTCATTTTGTACGCTGAAGCTGCTGTCCTTGAAAGAAAAAGAAGAAATCATCCGCATAATAAAAATAATAATAGCCCTTTTCTTATATAGCGCCTTACCAGTAACAATGTAACCGACCAAAGCATTATTACCCCGGTCACTGGATTCAATTGCGATTCTGCACATTACAGTGCACATTCTCCACTCCTCTAGGAAGCATTCCAGGATCCTGTTTCCATGCGCGCACATGCTAATCCAACCACAATGACGTTCGCATCCTACCGGGTACCCCATTTAACAACAGTACTGGGTGAAGAGGAGCAAGTAGATAAAATGCCTTGCTCAAGGGCATAAATGCCGTGCCGGGGTTCGAACCCCCGACCTTTGCATTCCCAGTCAAGTGATTAAACCACTCGACTACGACACCTCAACATTAGAGCAAACGCTTATCACACTTTATTTTAGATCTTATCATAAAGCTTACACAGTCAGGAAATCGAATAAGATAATGATACCGATTGGTAATTACTTTATTTATATCACATCTTTCATAAACTTTTTACATGTATATAATTACGAAATGTATTTATTATCACACATGAAAATTGCATTCCTGTCACAATAGAAGACTATTTGCAGCAATGAATAGCCAAGTTAGCAAATTAAGAAAGAGAGAAAGTGGGAGAGGGGGAAGATATATATACATATAGAGAGAGAGAGAGAGAGGAGAAGAGAGAGAGAGAAGAGAGAGATAAAGAAAGAAAGAGAGAGAGAGAGAGAGAGCTCAAGGCGCTTACAATAAAACATAATAAATTATATAGAAGATGACGCAGGATCATAAGATGAGTAGGGAAAACCCAGTGCCAATGGTAAGGCTATATATAATAATATTATGAGCCAAGGTGGCCTACATGACCTTCGTTCGAATGTGAGATTTTGACCGCATAACGTGGATATAGCTATACTTGTTAAGTCTAAAGTATATATATATATATATATAATAGTTAAACAAAGCCATTTCATAATTTAATTTGCATATTCCACCTGCTCGAGCACAGGACTTACACCTCTGTTACACCAAAATCCAAACCTATCTATTTTTGTTTCATTTCTGGGGCGCCCCATGATCGATCCCGGGTATCCTATTATTTAGGAGAAACTCACAAAAACTACACTCTAGAAACTAAAGTGTTAAATCACCATTTAAAAGGGCCGAGGAGTGACAACTTTTTTCAAAAAATTGTAGATTAACACTTTTAACATGCTGGATACAACAGTATAAAGGCTGAATCCAGCAGTTTAAAAGAGTTGATCTACCATTTTGAAAAAGTTGTCACTCCTCGGCCCTTTTAAATGGTGATTTAGCACTTTAGTTTTTAGAGTGTACCCGCGACCGATTTGAGCAAATCTAAGCTACCCCCAAAACAAAGACCAAACTCTGAGTAGGCCTATGAATGATTGTGCCACAAAATGCACTTTGAGGACCTTGAGCCATATATGCCTGCATGGGTAAATTTTGCCACCACTAATTATCTTTACGCATATTTACACTTCAAAAGCAAAAAACAAAAGTGCACTACCTTCTTTACCAATACCTACAGTAGAAGCAGTTTTTTTTTCCAAAGGGTCAGCAAGCAGCTGCGTAGCAAGGATTTTTTTTCAGTGATGGTGGGGCAAAAACGGTCATCGCTTTTCTGTTGGGGGAGGGGAAGGGAAAAAGTGGGCCTCAGGAGCACAGCGACCTAGCGAAAAATGCACTCTAGAATACTGAAACTTGACACTCTAATTCATTATACAAAAATCTTTTTTTTTTTGGGGGGGGGGGAAGGGGCATCTGAAATCTGTAGGACACGACCTCCCCCCCCCCCCCCCCCCCCGCTACACCTCTGTGGATTTCGCACTACAGTGTACGATAATGAACACGCTGGAGCTGAAACCTTAATAAAGGGCTGGTCACATTTTTTTCCGATTACGATAACGATAACGAGATTTTTTTACACCCTATAGCTTGAAACGCGAGGATTGCGGGTTCGATTCCCGCTACGGCACTTAAGCCCTTGAGCAAGGCATTTTATCTACCTTGCTCTTTTATCGTAAATAAAATAAATGGTGTTTGGCATATGTGAGTGTGTTAAAAAAAAAAAAATAGCTGCGCAGCCCTACTATTAACTTACACGAGCATGATCACACGTACACACAACATTGTAGGGTGTCCCTTTAATTGAAAATCTCGTTATCGTTATCGTTATCGGTCAAAGGCGATGGGCCCTTAACCAACGAGACCGACACGAGAAGACAAGAGACCAAACCAAAACTTACATTACCTCGAATAACCAAGAATCGGTCCGTTTGGAGTCGCTTTAGTGATGCGTGATAACAGAGTAGCTCTATCCAAACATGCAGGCTAACACTAAAACGTATTATAACCTTCAAAGAGTGTACATTATTTTGTTCACACTCACCCTAAACTGTCTCAATAATAACCAACGAAAATGAATGCCAAATCAGCCCGGTGCAAAATCCATGAAGAACCGATGAACTGAC